>JAAOMT010000226.1:678070-767387 GCA_016748015.1 Geosiphon pyriformis
CCCCCCCCCCCCCCCCCAAAGAAAATTATGCTTTTCTATTAAAGGCTCAAGATTTATTAGAATTCAATTTTCACTTATTGTTATCTTGCATGCCACATAATTTTGATCTCCCAAATTGTTTTATCATGAAAAAAATTATCAAATTTTTAAAGGTGCCGTTAATTTTTTGCCGCTAATGTAATTGGTCGTATTAGTTATTTAACATGATCAATGATGATCAACATCTATGGGATGCTGAATGCAGAAAATCTATTGTTCGTTAGAAATTCCCGGGTTTCCCTCAACTCTAATTTCAAAAAAGTCTAAAAGGCTTTTTATCATCATTTTGTAATTCATGAGAATCGTTGTTTAAAAGGTATTCCAGGGTTTTTATTTGACGATAGAACTTTGTAAAAAACGATAAGTTGATTAAAATATGTTATCTAATAAATTTGGGAACATGGGATTTCTTTCAAACTATTCACACTAGAACGTGGACTACAATTTAGGAAGGTGTTTTGAAAATTTTACAATAGGATGAAAATCGAGAGATAAAAAATTATCAGAATTTCTTTAGATTGGAGAAAATCAAGTACCCAATTTATTTTGTAAGCCTGAGCTAGATTTTGTAATCAATTTTTTTTTTGGATCTGAGGCAATTTTTCTCAAGACCCAAAGGAAATCTTTTTTTGAAAAGAGATAATAGAAAAAAAAGACTGTCTATTAGAATACTTTTTGTTTTACCCTCAAAAGTCTTGAATGAATGAATTTTTCTTTTATAAGCAGATACTAATTTTGGGGAACAAACGTAACTCAAACTTCTAAGAAAACTTTTTTTTTTGATTGATTTGGAAATTTTTTATGAAATTATTTTTCAATTCAATTCAATGAACAATAATATTTAATTGACACTTTATCGCGCCAATTTTCTTAATTAATTAAAATTTAATAATCTCCGAAGATGTCATATTTTTAAATTATGTTTTTTATTATAAAAATGATACTCTGGAATTTGCCGCCAAAAAGAAAATCTTGAAATTTATTAAAAAGGGATAATTGAGATTATAAATTTTTTTATTAAAAAAAACAACAACCTGATAACGTCTTATAAATAATTTAAGTAAATAATAATAATAATAACAATAATAATAATAATAATAATAATAATAATGATTAATAATAATAAAATAATAATACTAATAAAACTCTTTAATGCATCGTGAGCTTTATGTGGGTGTTCGGGTACATTAGCTCTTATCTGAGACTTTTATTATCATTTTCATATCAAAAGACATTTAATTTTATAACTGTTACTGTACCTTTTCATTTCATTTATATAACCAAAAAATAAAATTTCTTATCTACTCATAAAGTATCATTAAAGCTTACTAAAATCTCGGATATGGATATTTAACCCTGTAAAATGTGTCACCCTTTTTCAATTGCTTCAAAAAAAAAAATTATATTTCAACCACGTTCATTCATAAAATTGTTAGATTTTCACGTGGATGAATATACATGCAACTTGCAAATCAGAGTATGCCTTATCTCATCACCTTATTTCATTAGTTAAAAATCACATGCAGCCTAATTACATAAAGATTTTTAAAATATATCAATTTGTCGTATTTTTTTTTTCTCAAGAAAAGCTTTCAATAAACACCCAAACTGGAACCATTTTATCAATCTTTTGTCATACTTTCCTTAATTCAAGTTTAATTATCTATAACATAATCTCTTATTATTTATTTATTTATTTATTTAGAGAATTAAACTTGAACTATAAACTATTTTCTATTAATATGAAACAAAAGCAAAAAGTAATCCGATTAGATTCAACATTCCGAGTAAGTTTCTGATGAGAAAGATTTTGAAATTTAATATCAGAACTGGTATTATTATATTGTTTTCTTAACTCGTTTATTTTCAATAAAAGAAAAGTTACCCGGGAATTTTAAAGGTTTAAAATTCTATGCCTGGAAATGTTAGAATCCGGGAATTTTTATTATCAACATTTCAGTACCTTGCAAAGCAAACATTAAAAGGGTATATCAAGAGTATATTTTTATGGTTTGTTTACGATAAAACAAAGCTGCGATTGCTATTTTTCTAGTTTCGTTTAGTGTGTCTGTCAGTACGAAAAGGATAAATAATCGTAAACTTTAAAGGAAATTCTAATAAAAAAAAAAAAAGGTTACACACTAAAGTTAGCTTTTATATGTTCATTTTTTTAATTTTCTCGAAAATTTCTAATTCTGATATTTGAGAACCAAATACATACTAGATCTTTTTAAAATCTACTAGAAAGAACATTTACTGATTATTTGATTGGAAAAAGGTTTTGAGCATTAATTTTTAAAAAAAGTTCGATTCTTGGGGGGAGGGGGGGTTTTTTTTTAAAGTTAAATTAAACTTTATCTCGAAAAGCTTAAATGAAAAAATCTTAATTCATATAAAATTTAAGGTTTTTTTAAAACTTTATCTCGAAGGTAGTTAAAATTAAATTAAATAATTTTTTTGCAGGGTTCTTTGAAATTCAAGGAATTTTATGCTGCTTGTTTACTTTTGGACAAAGTTAATAAAAAAGATAAGATTCACAGGGCTTTACGAAAAAAGTTTGTAGTAACATTTATCATTATTATTATTATTATTTATTATTATTATTTATTATTTTTGATTATAATTATTATTGATTATTATTATTGATTATTATTGATTATTATTGATTATTATTATTATTATTATTATTATTATTATTTTCTGAATGCATAAGAAACCAAACCCTAAAAATAATAGAATACTTTTGCCATGCAGAATAATCATTTAATGAAAAATTCTTGGGTCCCAATTTTTAAAGCTTGAAACTATCAACAAACAGACTTCAAATTTGGAAATCATTGTAAAAAAAACTCAAACTCTTATCAATTTATATAATTTACAAGCTTTTACTTTATCCTTTTAAATAAAGTGGTAAAAATTGTTGAACACCATGTAAAAATTTTTGGTAAGCTTTTGATGGGGAATTTCGATTATCCAGATTTGAAATTAAATAATCTTTGTCAAATACTTATTAACACATATGGAGAAATGGAAAATCTTTGCCATTTAAATTATTCGAAAAAACTTTTTCGTGATATCAAGCAAATTCGGTAAATATCGTGAACTGTAATTTCACGTCTTATCTTTGGTTTTCCCATTAGAACTTTTATGTGTGTGAGACTAACGTTATATTATCAAGAAACCGCACGGACCAAGAACCTTTAATCAATGTTAAAATTAGAAAACCTTTTATATTTTATATTTTCATATGTTATAGAAATTGAGATTGAAGACCAATTCCTTAGAGGGTTTAATTTAAATCCTCTAATTAATTTCTTGATATGCCGAAAGTGAACATGCTATTAACCAATATTTTTACATTTTTTTGAAAACAAGATTTTCATGTAATAGTGAAAAACTTTTTTTTTTTAATTCCAATATTTTTTTCTGAAATCCTTTGCTTTTCGTAGGAATTACTTGATTGTATGAATAATTTTTATTTTTAAATTTCTCATCTTTGAGGCGTAAAAATAAAAATAACATGCAAGAAACTTTTTTTATACAATCAATCAATTAATTATGTAATAATTCTTTTTCGAATTTATATCCAAATAATTTCAAATTAAAGAAAAAAAAAAAGAAAAAAACATTCCATGTTTTTCAAAGATTAAGTCATACAATTTAATAATTGATTATATTCATGATTAGGTTTTTAATTGATTAATTTCGAATGATTGAAGAAGTTAACATTTTGATTAAAATTTAACTTTTTCGGAAAATTTTAATTTTAATGATCGATTTCCATAAGAGTTTTCGGGAAAAATTCTTAGATTTCAGTATCGTGGTAATGATAAAGTGTTTTGATCGTTTTATGAGTTGATTGATTTACTTCTTCAGGCTTATCAATGGGCGTAACTCAAAAAAGTCCAATGATCAATGAAAAAGATACTCGTTATTATAATATTAAAATTTCTCGTGAGAACAAAGTTTTGATCTGAAATTTAAATGGTCAGAAAATTCTTCAGATTAACTAAAAAAGTAGGTAGAAGATTTAATTTTTGAAAATTATCAAAACATTTCTTTAAATACAAATATCTGATCTTTTAGTGAGTCAAGATTTATCAAGCAAACATGTGTGTTTTATTTAGTGTACCCCACAAAAATTTTGGAGTTGATTATTTTTTAGTGGAAAACCTTAAAAAAAAAAAATATCGCTTTTTAGATAACCTCTTTAGGATATACTAGTTCGATTTACTTGTTATCTCAAACAAAAATAGTAAGTTCAAGATTCGATATTATTTCAAAAATTTTATTTCTTAAAGACCCTTACAAGATGAGTCATAATGTCACTTGTTTCATATAGTGGGTGAGTGGATAGGTAAGTAGTTAGGTAGGTAGGTAGGTAGGTAGGTAGGTAAGTAGGTAGGTGAATTATATTATCTTTTCTCATTTGAAAATAATCAAATTTTTTTTTATTCTCAAGATTAATTTTAATTTTAATTTTTTTAATTATAATAAATAAACTGAGATTTGATTTTTAACTACTTTAAGAAAATTGATAACAATATTTTTATTGAAATTTGATTTCTAAAAATTTTTTTTTTTTTTGATATGCCAGACAACAAAGTATATCAAAATAATAATATTTTCATACGAATAAATTCAATTTCAAAAATTTGGAATAGTTGCAAAGATTATTAAATTTTGTGTTATGTTTTTTTATGGCTTTAACAAAAAAAGTTAATAATAATAATATATATATATATATATATATTATTATATTTCACTATCTTTATAGAAAGTAGCAAGATTACTTTAAAAGATCAAATCTATTCTATTTTCTTGAATTTTATTTTTCATGCCTTTATGATTTTTTTTTTTATTTTTTCAAATTACTTGAACACAACTAAAATTTATAATAACTTGATAATCAATTTATAGTTACCTCTTTTGTAATTGGTCTTTTTTAATGAACTTTAGAAAAGTCGAAAAAATTTGAACAGATCTTTACTAAATTTAATTTAAATGATAACATATAATCTTGAAACATGGAAAAAAGTCCCCTGATTCCAACATTTAATATATTCAATGATTCCCAAATCCTTATCAAAAAATATTTTAAAGTTTTAAAAAAGTACCAACTTTTTCAATCACGGCTGATAGAAACCTAACTTGGGGTAAATCATAATTAAAAAAAAAAGAAAAGAAAAAAAAAAAAAAAAAAAAAAAAAAAAAAAAAAAAAAAAAAAAAAAAAAAAAAAAAAAAAAAAAGAAAAAAAAAAATTTTGTCACGAAAAAGGAAAAGATCCGTCATACTAAGCGTCATTGTTTTTTTAATTTCGATATTATTTCCATTAAAGATTTAGTATCACTGTACAGAGATCAAGATGTCTCTAAATATCTTTTTGATTTGTGTATATTAAGGTCAACATGATTTTAAACATATTTAAACATACAAAGAGGGCCTAATTTTTATTTGGGTCACTCTTATTAAAAAAATTTTTAATAGTATTTACTTGAAAATTATTATATATATATATATATATATATATATTTTTGAAAAGATCATTTTTTGATGTTCCCTAGCAAATCTATCCTAATAATCCTTATCTAGACAGATAAGAGTTAAAACTATGATCGTTATTAACCGGGTTCACTTTTACTTTTAATCTAAAGCTAATAGAAAATATTTATAATATTTGTATATACCATCAAACAGAAAAGGGAAAAACTTTTTGTATGAATTTTTGTGTTTTTAAAAAATTTAATCAAAAAGGTGATTAAAATTTATATTCTAAAAATTTCTTAATAATTACACGGATTTGAAGAAATGAGGAAAGGAATTTCGTTGGCTAAGTCACGGAATTGAAGAAATAGGGAAAAGAGTCTCGTTAGTTAATTACATGTGGATAATTAATTTAGACGGATCTCTTTATTTTTTTATTTATTTTTTAAAATTAAAACAACCAATTTAAGAATTTTAAAGTATAATTTTCAAATAAATACATAATATTTAATCGATCAATTGTTCAAGCTTTTTCCAGGGAACTGAATAAGAGATATTAGATTTTTTTATATTGAATATAGTTTACTTCAATTAATACTTTAAAACGATTTGAAAACACTTCAAAAACACTTTTTTCTAATCTCATGCCAACTATAAATACCAAGCTTCCCTCGACTTTCAAAAAATTTCTTCATCTCAAAAATTGAGCTTTCAAAGTAAATAGTTTTTGTTCTTAAATCTATTCTAACGATACGATCCCAATAGAAAGCATTTGAGATTTTACGATTTAAAAAATAACCTTCAAAATAAAATTATCAGTTCTCAGTGAATCTATCACAATACTGTTTATAAAATACATATAATTTCAATCACTCACACACACAAAATGAAGTTTAACCTCGCAAAAATTACTCAAGTCTTCGTCCTAGTGATTTATGTTAATTTCGTCGTCTCGGCACCGATTCCACACCCAGAATCTAGTAATATTGATTCTCTAGAGAAACGAGACAATTTCAATTACGGCCAAGGAACATATTTCCAACCGAGTTTAGGCGCTTGTGGTTCATGGGTTGGCTCTAATGCCAAAATTGTCGCATTAGCAGCTCCCTATTTCGATCCTCATTCACATGGTGGCAGTCCAAATCAAAACTCTCTATGTGGCAAGAAAGTTCGCATCTGGCGAGGCGAAAAATCTACTGAAGCAATTGTACAAGATCGTTGTCCAGAATGTGCCTATAGTGACATCGATATGTCGCCAGAAGTATTTAAAGAAATCGCCTCAAGTTCGGAAGGACGAATTCCTATCAAATGGTCAATGGTTTAAAATTATTTTTGTTAATTGTTTGATTGAATGAATCCCGAAAATATTTTCCCTTTTTCGTTAAAAAGTAGCTTTAAATGGTTCAAGGCCGAGCCTCCACCACTCTATAAATATTTTAATTCTGTTAAATTCACTAAAAAATCTTTATTCTCACTGTGTCAATAACCCCTCCCCCCCCCTGTAGTATATATCTAAAAGTAATATTCAATCCTTGTAATAATAGTACATAATAACCTAGCCAGAGTATTTTACACTGGATTATTAAGATAAATTGATTTGACCTTAAGCATCTTTTGTAATTTGTAATATATATTTAAAAAAAAATAAAATGATCAAAATTTTTTCCTTAATTGCAAAAATTTTTTCTGTGTGCTATTATATTCTATTTTTACTAATAATGCTCATATCTCATTTTTTAAAAAAATTTAAGAAACTTTTTTTCCTATTTGAAAATTTTCTTATAAATGAGTCATGAAATAAATGTTTTAATTACTTCGGATCTATTATTTGCTATTTAACTATTATGAATAATTCATAGTTCATGTTTTATATCATGTATGAACCTACATGTTTCAATTAGAAATCTGAAACAAAATTTTAATTTCAAAAGATTGCTTTGAAGTTCCCTTGCTTTTAAATTTTATAGAGTGGGCTAAAGTTTTTTTGGTCGTAAAAAGTAAAATCAATATCAAGTATTTTTATTATGCACTGAACCCATAATAAATCAATATGGATCTCATTAATTTTTGAAGGATCTACACTCATCCGTATGAATTCGAAGACAGAGACAAAATTTTGTGTGAAAGAACAATATTATTTTATTGAATTACTTCTTCATTTAAATGATTGCAAATTAGAGTTTGCCTGCTTTTATATCAATCAGGCCAAGAGCAATTGGCATTTGGTTTCAATATGCTTTGTAATTTACAAGATAAATGAGTTAATCTTTTAATCCTCAAAATTAGCACGAACCAAATTTATAACTCAAGGGTCAGGGCAACTATTTTACAGTTTCAATATAAATTATCTTGTATTCTAGTAATCATGTAAACCTTTGAGAAATTCCTTCAGAGATTACTTTAACTGTGAAAGCAAACACCATTTTACTTTCTCACTTCTTAACTTTTGCCTTATCCAAGATTACAGTTTTGCAAGAATATCAGCTGCTTTTGTCCGTTTTATATCTATTTGTGGACTGACCCAAATCTCCCAATCTATTTTCTTTTTCTGATCCCCAAAAGGTTTCAAGGCTGAAACAACCAATCTATATGAGCCATTTGGAACATCGAAATTTCTTTGACCATCTTTTTTGTTAATTTTTCCATTCCAGAGAAATGGTGTTGCCAATTTTGTTGTGGAATTATTATTTCTTGAAAGAAATAGATTGACGCCTTCATGTTGAATAGTTCCAAGTGAATCTGGTACAAGTAAAGGTATTCCTTCAGGAGGCTTTGGATCTTCTTTAACAGGTGAGGTCATATTAATAGTTGGTGCAAGTTCTGGATTATCACGACGCATGAAACGTAGTGTACGTTTATTGCGGTGCTTTCTTGATTTTTCAATAGAATCCGCCTGGGAACTAGTCTTTTTAGGGGGTGGGGTGATTGATTTTGATGCTGATCCGATGGCTGGACTCCCAATATTTGATTGAACTTTGGTGTTGGCTGGGGTGACATCAATTGTTAGAATACGTGTGCCTTGGGCAAGTCGGACAACCAGCAATGGGCTATCTTCACCCACTAATGTGAATGTTACTTTTTCGCTTCGGCTAGTGATAAGCTGTTGGCTTGGTGTTTGAATGAACGGAGTTCCAGATAATATGTCAATAATTGGAAGTGTCTTCATTGAGCCTTTCATGCCCATATATGGAACACTAAAGGTCTTTTTATTTGTATTGTCGGTGAATAAGATAAATCCCGAGTACATAAAATGTTTGGCATCGTCTAAATTTGATGGTGGCGTGATTTTGACTTTTACCTTTCTTGATTCGCCATTTTTCAGAGTGAAAGAACTTTCCGAGAATAGAACCTTTGCAAAGGATTTTTGGGAGATGGGTTCTTGAATTGGTACGAATACATCTGTCCCATAACCATTGATTGCTTCAGCTCCGACATGACTCACACTATATTTTGCAGTCTTTTTCCCTGTATTGATTATAGTTAGAGTTGTATCGTCATTGAAATTAGCTGAATCATTCAATGCAAGTTTTCCTGGAGTAATCACAGTAGTTGCAGTCAACGCATTTAGTAGATTAATCAAACCAGCCCCTTGTCGTGTTACGCTCGTATGAACCGTCTGATTTTTTTCATTTGGGAGTAATTCAACTGGTCGAGCAGTATTCATCAATAAATTCCGGGCTTTGACCGGGCTCATTCTACCTTTTGCCTGGAATAAAATAGCAACGCATCCAGCCATATATGGAGATGCCATACTACTTCCAGATAATGTCTTATAGGAGCCGAGTTTTTGGGGATAGGTGCTGAAAATTGTACCACCTGGAGCTGCAATCTCTGGTTTCAAATCCAATTCATTTGAGGGACCATATGAACTGAAATCCGAAATTGTTCCCCCAGACGGATTCACAAAGGCTTCCATTTTATCAGAAAATTTGAGGCTGACCATTTTATTTTTTCGGATTTGATCAAATAAGAAAACTCCATCGCTTGATGAGATTAAAGCACTTGGAATTCTGATTGATGGTGAATTTGTTATAAGTGGGAACAAAACGCTGGCCACATTATCATAGAATAAGACACCAATTGCACCACCTCCTTGAGAATTCAAGAGTTTTTGTGTGAATGAGCAAGAGCCACGTCGAACCAATGCAATCTTCCCCTTTAAAGAATTTTCTGGGATAGATGTACATGCATCGTCTATTACATTCGTGTTGTTACTTATGGAAACGATTTGTGGGATTCCAGTAATATTGTACCGAGTCGCGTTTGCGGTCAAATATTGAATCTTTCGGTCTGCAACGGTGCTTGTGTTAAGAAAAAAACCCAAAACCTTGGCATTATCAACGGATGCAACAGAGATTGCACTTGATGCAACGCTGGGTGTTGATGCCATAAAAATTCCTTGGTCTCCATCATTTCCAATGGCAGATACTATGGTTAAATTTTTTTGTGACAATCTTTGGGCCACTACAGCATCAGGGCTTTGATCCCATCCAGCGGCACCTCCAAGAGAAAGATTGATAATATCCATTCCATCTTTATATGCCCTTTCCATAGCTTTAATAACCAAATCATTAGCGGATGAACCAGTGCACCCAAAAACTCGATAGATTCCAAGGGTCACTACAAAGTTTGCGTTATAAGCATTATTTCAATTATATTTCTAAATTAAGAATCAGAATTTTAAATACTCACCTCCGGGGGCAACACCAGTAAAATTTTTGACTTTATCATCGGCCGCCAATATTCCAGCGACATGTGTGCCATGACCAGCACATGTATCTAACGGATCATCATCGCTTATGGGAGTATTTGAACCGTTGAAATTATCTCCAACAAAATCAAAACCAAATTGAATTTTACAACTGGGAGTTTTGTAACAATTACCAAAAGCGGGATGCGTATAATCGATGCCAGAGTCAATTATTCCAACCTATTAAAATAAGAATTAGACATGAAGAATTTGCTTCAAGTGATTGGATCAAGAGAAAAATTTTACTCGTACCTTTATTCCTTTACCATTGAAACCGAGGGTCTGTTGAACTTGCGCAACGCCAGTAAGCTCATCAGCAAAAAATACGGTTGGTTGCACTACATCGTTATTAACAAAGAACTTTGGACGCTCAATGATTGACTGGTATTGAAAAAGAATCATGAATTTTGATTAATTTTTAAATGAATGTTTATCTACTCCTTCCAAAATCATCTTCCTAATAGCTTACCACTGGCCAGACATTTTTTACAGCTCCTAACTCAGTTAACTTTTCCAAATCATCATCGTCATCAATGGTTAGGGAAACGGCTTTAATTAAATCATCAAAAGTATCACGTAATTTGTAACCAATTCCCGAATGCTGTATTGACCCTAAAAAACTCTTGGCTAAATTTGGTGCGGCTGTATCAGTACCATTATTTACACTAAAACTTAATGGTTTGTTGCCTAATTCTGATAAAAATGACTCATCATATTCAACAAAATATGTTCTTGGGAGAGTTGGATAATTTTGTGGTGGAACTCTAAATTTTCCGGCGAATGTTGTTGAAAGAGAGCAGAGAAGAAGAAACGAATAAATAATTAAATGAATGGATCTAGTTGCTACTTGATGCATCATTGATGGGATTGATTTAATGTAGTGTTGTGTTTTATGCTAATTATTTCTATAAAAACAATGTACAAAGAAGGAAAAAAGGGGAAGCACTAAGATGCTGGAAAATTAGACAAGCTAACGCGCCCGGCGTTTTATAATTATCAATGTTTGTTTTGGTCTTTATTTTTTATTGGCCGGAGAATTGTATTATCTATCTGGTAATGGTAATAAATATATTACAATCTATTTCTTAAAGAGAATTTAAAATTTTGAAAATATTGGATTGAAAGTTAGGTAGATATGAAACACAAACACATTAAAGTTTTTTTTGCGAGATTGATGGGTTCTAGAGAGTGAAATGTCACAAAATCAAAGCTTCTAGCATTAGGTTTTGTAATCGTAATAAAAAGGTGATGTTTTCAAAAGTATTGAAAAGTTGTAAAGTTTTATAATGAGTGTTTAGCTGTGAATAAGAGAAGGAGTGAGAGAGAGAGAGAGAGGGAGGGAGGGAGGAAGGGAAAAAGGAGGAAAAACAACCAGCTAGCAATAATTACCAAGCTGGAAGTTTTTCACCCGAATGATTCAAAATTTAAAGTAAGAAATAAAGGCGTTTGATCAGGGGACGGGTTGATTGCCCTTTATATATATAAATGTAAAAGGAGTCATTGATAATCGAAAAGCGGATGTGTTTAATTTTGTGTCACCAGACAAAAGATTGAGAGACACTCAAAATATGCCGTTATTGGCCAAATGCATGTTTCGGCCTAGTGTTATTGGAAATTCCATGTTACGTAGAGACCTTGTTTGATACATATAGCGTTGTCACGGGTTTTTATGGTTAAAAAAAGGCTTGGATTGTTCAAAAATAATAATTAATTATGCATGTACTTCTCCATTGTTTAACTCGTCATCCTTGTTGTTTGCCATGTGGAGGAAATTAAAATAAATTTCACACTGCCGGAAAATTTAAAAATTCCTTGTTCACTTTGTTCGGGTTTGAAAAGCTATTTAACCATTGAGATGAAAAAATTAATAAGTTTTCACCTTTGATTCTTTTTAGAAATTAATTAATGACACCATTAAAAAAAGGAAAAAAAGGCTAACAAAGAAATCAATCTATAGGTTAAAGAGTCCAATTTTAATAACTTTTAAAAACAAATTAAAACATTAACCCCCCATACATCTTAAAATCGTCTTTTTCAGATAATTTTGATAGAGAAAGAAATTGATCTGATTGATTTATTATCTGACCACTTTCATTTTCTTTTTGATGCTGCAAAATTTAATACTCGATTAGCCTTTTTTTATAAAATATTTGTGAGTATGTTCAACAATACAATTTCCAACTTTGTTTCTTAACTCAATATAACTCACATTAAACCCACCAGAATAAGCGTATGTGTTTAAGAATGTGTTAACTTTCGGATGCAAAAAGTCTTTTTTATTTGGCGTAGGATAACTGTCTTATTAAACATCATCTAATTGATAATTTTTAAAAAATCTTATTACATTACCTAACTGAAATTTTCGTCCCTCACGAGAATAAGGCTTATTGAAAACTTATCGTCAAAATTTCATTCAGGGCTGATGGCGTAAAACTGGTGAATACCTTATTCGCTATGATATTCTTTTCCTCAAGGTTCAATAGTTAAAGGAAGATTAAATTTAATAAAAAGCCTGTCACAAATTAATTAAATCCCAATTGATTTAAGACTAAAATTTGTGGAAAAAAGGGAATTTAGAGGATAGGGCATTCGAGTTTAAAGGGTTTGCAAGTATAGCTCGCTATCTAAAGAAATATTGTTTAATGTATTGATATACTGCAATGTCATCAGGTATATCCTTGTTCGTTACCTCGTTATTAGATTGGGTGATTTAGTTTTAAAGAAGTTTCGCAATAATAATATTTAATATTATTTGATCAGATTTCCGTCTTTCATAAAGATTTCCATTTTTTCAAGAAAAGATTTAATTCCATGTTTTCCTTTAATAATCTTTAGCGGTAAAAAGAAATCAATATTCAAAAATTGGTAGCAAACATTTTCGCACGTCTTGAATGAATAGAATATAGTAAGGCAAAATTCAAATCATTAAATTTTAAAACTTTTTACTAACATTGTGTCTTCCCTGAGAATTAAAATTGGGAGGAAAATTTCTCAAGCACAAATTTAATCAATTAACTAAACTTCCGAGAAATCTTCTGGTTAAAGATACCGTTAACATTACCTTAGAATAAAGAACGGTAAAAGGTAATTCTTAAATTTAAAGTTTGTTCTGCGTCCCAATTTCTTCTGATCAACCAAAATTCTAAAGAAAAAATTGTTAATTTACATGCAAAATTTATTTAACTAGAGAATGTAAAAAATAGTCATTTGCTTTGAAATAACCAAGAGCCTATTTCATTTATTTAATTGTTACAAGTCAACAATATTGCAAAGAACTAACCAGAGTTCTTTACAATGTTTTTGTTATCTATCCATTTTTTACTTGTGTGATTAAATCTAAAGTTCTAAAATTTTGATGCAATTCTAAAATCCAAATTTTTTTAGGACCCAAACATTATACATTCACACGTCAGGCATTCAAAATTTCCCATTCTATGTTGATTCGTCCTCTGCTTTGATCCGCAATTTGATTAAACATGAAGGGTGACATATCGACATCCCCAGCGGCACATTCAGGGCATCGATCATGTATGATACCATCAACAGATTTTCCTTCAAAATAAATTCGAATTTGTTTCCCACATAGAGAATTGTGGTTTGGGTTTCCGTTTGGTGTATATTGGTCAAAGAAAGGTGAACCAAGTGCAACCATTTGGGAGTTGTCATTATCCACTGCGCCACAAGCACCCAGACCCGGATTAAAATATGTGCCTTGTCCACTATGTTTTTCAGTGCCAGTATTACCGCCAACATTTCCATCTCCCGCTTTATTTACGGATGGTTTTTTGTGAAACTTTCTTTTTGATAATGGGGCTGCATTAATTACTAGCGTGAGTAACGAAAAAAGGAAAATTGAGACTAAAAAAAAGTTGAAGAATCTCATTTTGATTTTAGATTGAAAGATTCGAGTTTTATTTTTGAAAATGGAAGATTTCAAAGAAAGACTTGAAGGGAAAGTTTTAAAGAAAGTAAGATTAGGATAAAAAGGAGAAAATATTCTTCGAAATCAAAATGAGATCTTTTTTTGACCACAGGTCAAAGCCAATGCGCACAGCGTATTTTAAAATGAACGTGAGCTGTAAGAGAGGCAAGCCAAACTTAGGATGAGAATTTTTTAAGGTTAGAAAAAAGGGCTGCTTTTATAGCAAAACGAAAATTGTAGAACTTTTTGTTCTGCATCAAATAAAAATCATCAGGGATTTTTTTAAGGAAAACATTGCCCGAAAAGTAAAATCACCAAATAACCGAATTCTTTTTCATGAGATATGCAGGATAAAATCTCATTTTTTCTTTTAAACAGTCAAAATTTTTCACTTTATTTTACTAATAATGAAGATATTTTAATTAATTATCCCTTTCATGAATAAAAGGCAATTGTTCGCTATTTTCCGACAATATATTATTTTATGCAAGATGTGGATGGAGTAGAGGAGTCTCATTTCCGGGGAACAAGGCTATTTCAAATAATCCTATTTGGAATGTGACAGTTGTTGTCGACCTTTTAGAGAGAGAGAGAGAGAGCCAATGTGATGTGTGTGAGACGTGGCTGAGGAACGCCACACGACAGAGTTGAGTAACGGGGGTTTTTGTCAACTACAAGTTGGCTGAAGTAGAATTTTATGGTACCAGAGTACCCCAATAATAAAAAACTGAATAAAGTAAAATTTTAATTAAATTGTCCCATTTTTTAGGTAAAGTCTTGTTTAAATCTCATTCTTTAAATGTTGTATGATTTCAAAGCATTATAAAACTTTGAAAATAAATTCCCAACGAATTATTACTGCTTAATGTGCTTACAAACTTCAAAATAGTTTTGAATCATAATCACATTCTCAGCGATATTATGATTCCAAGGGTTTTTTGTAGACCAAGAGCCGAATCTGTTCAGAAATAAGGTTTAAACGTGCAGAGAAGGCTCAAAAAAACACTGCATACAACGCGATCATTGGTTCCCATTCACTTTCTGAAACGTTTAATGTTATATAAAAACTGCATTTATTGCTCATAGTATTAAATGCTTTGTTTCAGAGAAAATTGAATTTTATATATTAGAAAATATTTATACATTTTGAGGAGACAATTTTAATTTTGAGGTAAATATATACTACATGGGTTGATTTTAATATACTATGGTAAGAGGCGTACAAACAAATGGAAATTACATTGCATCAACGGTGGTCTGAAGAATTTTCCCTTTTAATAAATCTAAACTTGGTCTTGTTGCAAAAAAGCTAACCAGTGCCTTTTTGCAGGGTAAAAACTAAAAAAAAAAGAACGTTTCTATGTGTCTAAAAGTCAAAAAAGTACAATATGTTTTTTTTATATGAATTGCCATTGTATGGAGATTCGACCTCTCCCTTGATCCGCAATTTGTTTAAACATTGAGGGTGACATATCAACGTCTCCAGCTGCACATTCTGGACAACGATCATGAACAGTTCCTTCAACAGATTTTCCTTCAAACTCAATTCGAATTCGTTTTCCACATAAGGAATTATTATTTGGGTTTCCGTTTGGTGTGTATTGGTCAAAGAGAGGTGAACCAAGTGCAACAATAGCGGAATTATCGTTATCTGTAAAACCACATGCACCTAGACCTGGGTTATAGTAAGTGCCTTGACCGTTTCTTAGTCCTCCTAAACCGCTAGAGGAACTAGGAGTGGTATGCTTTTGCTGCTGCTTCGGCTTTGATGTCTTTTTTAATATCTTTTTTGTTGTCTTTTTCTTTGGCTGCTTTTTCTTTTTGTTGGCTTTCGAAACTGGGGCTGCGTCCACTATCGTGTCAATTAATAGGATTAGGAATATAGAGAAGAGGAAGATTTTGTAGATATTGAAATTCATTTTTATTTTTATTTTACAAAGGTTTTTGGGGAGAATAAATTATTTTTGGTGGAAAGGATTAAACTTGTTGATAAATCTTTGAATTGATTTTTTTTTTTTGAAGATTTGAAAAGGTAGAACTTCAACACCA
Organism: Geosiphon pyriformis; assembly: GCA_016748015.1. Taxonomy (NCBI): domain Eukaryota; kingdom Fungi; phylum Glomeromycota; class Glomeromycetes; order Archaeosporales; family Geosiphonaceae; genus Geosiphon; species Geosiphon pyriformis. Next base: position 694,316 of record JAAOMT010000226.1, read on the forward strand.
GGCCAAAGTGATTACGCACAGCGTATACTAATAAACCGTGATGAATGATATTGAACAACGGAGAGAGTTGACGAGATAAAGAAATCTGACGGTAAAGAAAAAAATGGACATTTTTATAACAAAAATGTAAAACCAAAAAAGATAGGAGAAAATTAGTGTTACCATTCACGAAAGATTTTTTTATGCCATTAGGGGGATAATATGGGTTACCAAGATAGGTACTGTGTAGCCTACATGTCAGAAACACGCAGTGTACATCTTCAATCCGGAATATTCGACCGGTTTTTAATGATTCTCTCATAGCTTTTTGAGGGTTGGAAAATGTTGATAATGTGTTGCAACATAATTTTTCATTTAGCTTTTCATTAAAGAAAGAGGTGGAAGAGTTACAAGGATACCAAAGATTAATTATATATTGAATGGCAAGAAATCAATATTTATATTGTGAATAATTTCTTGGTAGAGCAAATGAATATTTGAAAATATTAATAATTAAGGCGAATTAATTATAAAATATGTGATAAACCATCACTTTATCTGACCTCCTTTCGGAGCTTTCACTATATTAGACCCTTTCATTGACTTTTGGCCTGATAAATTTCAAAATTCGTGATCAAATTCACTAATTTTGTCATTGTACCATTCATCGTTTCAGGAAGGCTGATCATACCTAAAACTGGTATCTCCTGCTTTTTTTGAAGATGGTTTTTTTGTTTAGTTTCTAATCTCATTTAGTTGAATACGTTTGCTCGAGGAAATGAATCTGAAATTTTTCATAATAATTTGAGCCCAATAATAACAATTTAATTTAGTTGTAAAACTCAAAAATTAAATTAATTTTTATCATAATTTAATAGTACATAACGATAAACTTATATATTGGAACTATTTTTGAAAAACCAGGTAAATTTTTTCTTTTTTTTCAGTTTTTGTATATTTCAATATTACTCGCAAATGATTAAATGAAATAAAGTTTATCATAGAATATATATTAAAAATATACGAATCTACGATTGAATTGAAAAAATTTTATTCACACTCATTGGAAATTGTATCATGAAAATCCTTGATGACGTTTCCCCATCTATAGTTTACTAGTTTCACATCTATCATAAAGGTTCCCGGAAAAAGGATTTATTTTCGAAACCCCTTTAAAAGATACGCAATCAATTGAGCAATTTAATTACATGAAATCTCTAAAGTAAAAAGGGTTTGTTTAGAAATTAACGTGCGACATTCAGTATCCAGGATAAGAGGTGTTTAGTGTGCAACGATCCCTTAACAATAATTATTATGCTTGGCGTTTGTAGTGATCAAATTTGAAGCAAACAGTTTTATGATAAATTTGGTGAGATGATTTTTTTGTGAATTTGATCAATTTTTTTGCTTTGGTTAAGAACTTTTTAAAGCAATACAAGAAAGATTCAATAAGGATTTTATTCAAAATTTGGTTTCAATAAATACATATAGTTAAGTCTCAAAGGCTGTAAATGATAAATTTAAAGAAATAGGTTTCTCATTATAAATCTTAAATTTATAAAAATCATAAAGTACAATATATTATTTTTTTGCTGCAAAAAGATTCTATCTATAAAGTTTCATAAGTCATGTTCTTATGAAAATTGAATTCTATAATCCTGTTTCGGATATTTTATCATTGTAAGCTTTTTTATCAAAATCTTCAAGGTACATTTACAAAATTATAGATTAATGTATAAAAAAAATTTTCTATTACTGACACAAGGTACTGCAGAAGAACTTTTATAATTGTAAAATTATTTTTATCTTTCGTTATTACATTAATGCGATTTCTATTAGATTGAAAACATCTCGAAAGTTTCAGTTAATTTAAACACAGATATCTAAAATGAAAAAAAGTCTTTATAATAAATATCTTTGAGAGTGTTACAATTAATTCATGTTTAAAAGACAAATGTTACGTTTAAAGAGGATATCATTTAAACTTTGAAACCTATTAAAATAAATTGTGTGTAAAAGTTTTGAGGCTAAACTTAGTAAAATTAGGTAGATCATGAATTTTTTGAGAGAAACCCGGGATTTCCAAGTTTTTAATTAAAAATAATAAAGAAACAAAAGTCCAGTTAAGATACACGGACTTGATCATAAAGGATTCCGGATGAAGTAAAAAGTGTTTAACCTTGACTAAATTAATAAAGTAATTATCAAGTGTTTAAACTTACCTATTTAGGCTAATAAGATGAGCACTCCTTAAAAAACAATGCTACGGCATCTCTTTACAACAATAACAATTAAATGTGACGTTATAATAAAATAAATTATGCAGATTTTTTTCATGTTGCAAGATGCAAAAAGAATAAACAGACAAAGGTAATTATAGTTTTTGTCTTTAATAGAATAAGTTTAGAAAATATCTTGATGAAAAAAAGTGAAGGAATTCATTCAATTGGTCATTAAACATAAAAAAATATGAAAGCCAATAATATAAACAATATGGGGGTGCACTCCTCGGTTTTGTAGCCAATAAAGATGGAAATTTTTTTAATGTAAAAAAAATCAAGACAGACAGTTATTTTTCTGTTTGAAACTCTTAACTTTTGAGAGCTCTATGCTGAATGAATAGCAGTTGCATTTACGAAAGCAAAAATTTTTTGTTCACATGTATCTTTTTTTTCTTTCAAAGGAAATTACTCTTTATCATTTTTTGATCTGTGATTTGAATCAGGAAAGTCGACTCTAATTAAGATATATTTATTTGAAACAAAATTTTACTTTTCTAATAAATTGATTCATTCAAAACCTTTATTAAGAAATTTTAACAATTGAAACTGTATGGTAATCTTTTTTTAGATTTTTCATCTTTAGAACTTTTCAATACGATTGTTTAATTAAATAAAACTATTGGGATGCTGCAAAAAATCTCCTTTTTTTTTCTAGAGTTTGAATTCTTTGGCCTATCATTTATTTTCTTGAAGAGGAATTCATGTTGTTCTTCATTGATATACCCTAAAACATCATTTTAAAAGGATCGTGTAAATTTTTAGATTTGCGTTTAATTCTTTGTTCCTAATTAAAGAATTAAGAATTGGTCATTACCGGAGAAACATAGATTGTTTCGCTAAGTTTGAAAAATACCATTTCTTGACGTTGAGTTAAATTTATTTATTTTATTCATTTATTTCTAATACTTCTAAGACCCTTGAAGTATCAGCTGTGCATAACGAACACATTAAAGTCTCCTACCTGGTACTGCTAGCCAGACTTCCAGTACGATATAATGATGAGAACTTAATTTCTTTAAAAAACCATCTGACACAATCAGCCTCCAAGTTGTATCATTTAAAAATTATCAAGTTTGTTATGCTTCAGCCTTTTTAGGTTTTATGGAGCTTGAGGCTGAATTTATGTACATGTACATTCATGCAAACAAATTATTCCATTCATTATTTTAAGGACTTTTTTCAAATTGTGACTCACACGTTATTTTGTGCGCTAGTAAAAACCTGACATTAGAAATCATTATAGGGTTTCCAAATACATATACAACCGTGAAAAGCTATCTTTACTCTAAACCGGCTGGTTTTTTAACTGGTAAAAGTTTCTTACACTGATTAAAGGCATTGACAGATTGAACAGGAGCATTAGAAAAAAATATTAATATTGATAGTTTTACATTACATGTGAAACAAGGTCTCCCAATAATAAAAATTTGCTGACATATTTATTTTTCAAAAATTTGAACTTTGAAAGAACTTGATTCTCATTAGGGAATCTGATTTTTTAAACTCTAAAATAGAAGAATTTTTCTCAAGTAAACTATCTGTTATAAAGCAATAGAAAATTTTTCAATTTATGAATATTTACATCCTAAAATTGTAAATTTAAATATACTCCCCCAATAATAAAGTTTTTCTCTTGAGGGTTAGAGATATATAGGTGAAAAAGACTTTGAATCCTTATTAATTACCACATGCGCTTTAGATCTTCTGTTTTTATATATTATATATGTTTTGAAAAAAGAATTTGGCTCCAAGAGTTATTAACTAACAATAAAAACTTGGAATGCCAAAAATTCTGGTTATTAGCTGAGAAATGAAGTTGAAAATTTGAGAGCTTTGAGCTTTACAATATGAATTTTGTTTTTTGTACATTATGATAGTCATATTGCTAATTATTCTATGCTCAATACTGCTTAGTAAACTTTACTTGGAAAGAAAATATTTCAAAAATTTTATTCATTCTATTTTTTTAATCGTGATGGGAGATCTTAATACTTTTTAAGTTGTATAAAGATTCGAAAAATACGGGAGAAAAACAAATAGCATAGATTAAAATTTGTTTTATCTAGCAATAAATAAAAACAAAACAATCTATTCTTTATGATAAATTTCCTAGAGTGCAATAGTGGGTTTTTTTTTAAAAAACTTCTTAATTTAAAGAAATTAATTATGTCTGCTTTTTGTACTCATGCATTCATTCCTTTATTAAATAATCTTTGCTTTATTAATAAGATTTTTTAATTATATATATGTATTCTATGTATGACTCATGATCGCAAAGAATTGATAATTGTAAAAATTAAATCTTATCATCGGATTATTTTCAAGATTTAAAATTTTTTTCTAAAATGGATCTAAAAATAAATATAGATTTTCAAATCCAGTTTTAAGTATCGAGTAAAATTTTTTATGATAGTTAATATTGGTTTAGAGAAAGGGAACTTAAACATTAACCTTCAGATTTGTCTCCCCAAAAAAAAAAATAATCAATATTTTTTCTGGAATTCAAGATAAGACGTTTTTTTTACCTTTTTAAATTTCATACCACAGCCTCTCCATAAATGGTTGTTTTTTTTTATATTTCAAATAACAACATATTTATACACTGTCATTATACAAAAATAAAATTTGGGATTTCTCATTGAAAGAAAAAGATAAGATATCATTGTGAGAATATTTAAAAACTAAACTAAATACATTCAAGTATATAAACTTTAAAATCCTAAATAATTTACTCAACCCAGATTTTTTAGTTTCGATATCATTAATTAAGGAAACCCGTATAAATTTGAATTTTTGTAAGAGACACAATCTTCCACGCGAAAAAATTTTAAAGCATTTTTTTTTTATAGATTATCTTGAATTGAGGAGAAATACAAACATTAATTTGCATCTGTTTTTAAAACTATCTTTTTACATGAATTGCATAAAATTTTGTGAACATTTTAATTCAACTATTATACACACATTGATACCGCTACATCTATTTCACAAAATTATTATTTAATTTTAATCTAAAATAAAAGATGTTTATTTATTAATGAAAGTTTCTGAAAGTATTTACTGTTTAAATTTCAAAGTATCAATTTTTTTAAAGTTTAGAATGCTTTTTGGAACATTCTTTTTGATTGATCAACTATTTAATTAATGGGGTATGGAATTATTAGCCTGAAATTTATTTTAAAGAAATTTAAATTTACTTTGAATGGTAATAAGGAAAGTCGAAGCCTCTTTAAAGAGATCGATTGAATGAGCTGATCCAAGGTGATTTTAAAATTTTAAGGGTTTGAAGATCAGAAAATTAAAATAATTTTTGGCTAATATCATGTTTCTGTAGCTACATCTCTCTCTCAAAAATTCTAATCTTTGAAAAAAGCAAACAAATAAGTACCCTTTGAAAAATGTAATCATATTATTTTAGAATCCAAACCATTTTTTAAAGCTAGAATTCTAGAAACCAGATTTTTTTTAAGAAAAATAATGAAGTTGGATGCTATAATTAATTAGGCAAGTAAACTTTATTGATTATTAAAAAAATTAGTTTATTATTTTTACTAGACTTTTTCAATATAATCAAAGAATCCAGCCACATTCATTATACAAAAAGTTACATCTAAATTTTAAGGAGTTTTCTTTTATTACTGAAAAAGATCAAATATAAAAAAAAAACAATTACCAACATTCATATTGTGTTTTACTGTTATTCGATTGTAAGTTCATTTGATAATCACCCTTAAACTAAACTTGCTCAGAAAGAAATTGAAAATAAAATCCTATTTTATTCAAACAATCAAAGCTAATGAATGAGGTTTTCTAAAAGAATTTCTAAATAACTGTTCCACCCTAAATTATCCTAATTGAATGTCTGCGTATCTCATTGAATTCAAACTTTCAAGTACATTATTTCTTGACATAAGATTAAATCGATGATTATCGTGCGAAATAGATCTTATTGTGGCTATGCCACTATTTGATTTTTTTTAGATTTAATCGGAAGTTCGAGATATCAAAAAGGGATTATCGAGACCAAAACATTTCTGTCAATAAAGATCAAGTTATTTGAGATACATTTTTAGCGCACCAAAACGTTGATCTTTGTTAGAATCTTCTTTCATGTTTAAAAATAACAAAGTTTTATCACAGAGCTAGAAAAAAAATTTAATACCTAGGAGGCTTTCTCATTCAATATAACGATTATGTAATTTTACATGCCATAAATACCTTCTCGATCTGGAGTTTATCCTCTAGCCTAAAAGTTTAAAATTTTAACCTAAAGCTTTTGTGAAATTGATTTAAAAGAAAAATTATGAGAAAAGCTTCAATAAATCTTTTTTATATCTCAAAATAAATATATACAAAATTGAAAAAAAAAACAAAAAAGTTGAAAAAGATTACTTGAGCGAAAGTCTCCTAGGACTTTTACCAGGTTTTAAAAAGGCTTCTTGATCTCAAATAATCTTTCAAAAATATCAAATAGCTCTTTTCTGTTTCATTTTAATTTAATAATTTGATTATATTCCTAATCTATCAGAATTGTGATTAATTTAAAATAACTAAAATATTCTTTAAACATTGCATTTTTTCAAAACATATACTTATCACAAATATACTTTCTAAAAGAAAATCTTGACTTTATCTCGTGAAAAGATCACCAAGATTTGAAGTTTTTATAAGTGTCATTAAACCTTTCGATTTGGAGCTTTCACAAGCTCTATTTGGCTATCAATTTTTAGCCTTATAATTATAAATGCTCTGCAATCTATATCTATTTTCAACGCTCAACAGGTTTAAAAATAAATTGATCATTCAAATTTTTTTTGTTTATTAATTTTCACATCGAATTAAGTAATCTCTGGCTACCATTTCATACATGAAATGATTATAATCAAAAGAAAATTGCCCGATTTGCATGTATAACCACTTCTTAAAAATCAAAAATATCAAGTTTTCCCACTTTTTAACAAAAAAAAACTTACTTTTTACGACTCTTCAACATTATAATACTGTTGTGTAAAAAAAATGACACCCATTCGTACACAGTTAAACGAAATTGACAATCTCACTAAAATCTCAAAAATGCTTGGGCGTGACTTCACAACAATATGACGCTTTATTGACAAGTACTAAAGAACAGGAAAAGTGAAACTTACCACGTTTTGGAAGACTAGAAATTCTTAGCAACCACGAAAAAAATTTACTAGTGTGTAAAGCCAACGAAAAACAACATACACCACTCCATGAAATTGTCAACAATTAAGATTTAAAATGTGGTCGGTCAACTGCCACAAATGTACTCTACAACTCCGGACTTCACTCACGTATCGCAGCAAAAAAAATCTTATATCTCAGAAACACATGCTTATATTCACGTTAAGTGGGTGTGAGGAAAAAAAATAAAACTGCTTATAATTGGGCAAAAGTTATCTCCTCTGATGAGACGAGTGTGGAAATTGTGAAGTAATCACGGCAACCAAGTGTTTGGTGGCACACTTGAGAAATATTTAATGAAAATTGCTTAGCCCCTACTTTCAAAAGCAGACAAAAACCCATAATGGTTTGGAAGGTTTCGCTGAAGGATTAAAGGACCACTAATATTTTGTGGTGAATACAAAAAAAATGATGAAAAATAAATGCAAATACATCAGAACGCTAACTGGAAGCTACGCAAGATAACGCGCCGATTCATACTGTGGGAAATATCAAGAAATCGCTGGTGAATTCGCCAGATCTGAATCCAATTGAGAACATTTGAAAGCTGTTGTGAAGAACAATATCCAAAACATGAAGTCTTTCCGAGGTCTGTTGTCGAAATTAAAGTTTGCGCTAAAGGAAGAATGGGAGAAATTCGATACCTCTCAATGCCAAGGAGGATTAATTAAATAAAATTTTTTATTTAGTAAAAAATCAAGTAAATTCGCAAGGTATCAGAATTTTTGCGTCCAATTTTGAATCTGACGTTACTTTTTGGGTACTATACATGAAAATAAATTTTTGGTTCTTTTAAATGAAAGCAAACTATTTTACATTCTGAAAATTTGGTTACAAGCAAAGTATAAAAATACTCATTTCAATAGGCAATTTAATCAAAATATGAAAAAAATTAAATGCTGTATTATATCCTGTTTAGCTTGAAGCATAAAAAAAATTTTAACTTTTACCAATTCTTGAATCCTTTAAACCTTATTTTGCAAAATTTTAAAGAATATTGAATAAAAATATTTACTCTATCTAAAAAAGATTAGATTATATATAAATTCAATAAAATTCAATTCACTTTTTTTTAAAGTCTTTGCCACTATATTTCATTACTTAATTCGAAATTAAAATTTTCTTTTAGTTGATTTCCAAAAAACTATATAGGCCTTGAAAAAACCAGGTTTAAAATTAAAATCAAATAAGAAACATTACCTGCAAATTCCATTTCATATACTATCCTTTGTTTTATTATGTTATTTTGTGAACTATTATGAAAAAAAAATTAATTGAAAATTTTTCACCTTTAATCAAGTATATTTTTCTGCGTTCCGAATTTCGGCAAGAAATTGAGATCCAAACCCAAATTTCTCAAAGTTGTGATGGCTATGAAATAACATTAATATCATTTTTCTCCTTCCAATTAACCACTTTTCTTGGACAACCTAATTTATAAAATTGTTCGTAAAAAGCATATTAACAGATGGAAGACCTTGTATATTTTAATCAAAAAATCAGCATTAAAGTCTGAAGTTGAAAAATAACCCATATATTGGCTTGTAATTGGTGATTCACAAACCAGAACAATTTTCTTTCGTCCAGGAAAGTGCCAAACTTTTAATGTTGGTTGATTTAGACAAAATGTACTTTCATCTGAAAATATAATTTAATTCTAGCCAAAAAATTTTACAATTTTTTAGGTTTGTCGGTGACTAGAAGTTTAGAAAGCTTAACCATATATTTACCCTCACCCTCACCCTCTCACTTGAAGGTCGTTAAATGGTGTCTACACTAATGTTAGCCTTTCCTTTTTTCATTTCCCGTTGTATACCAGTGGCGGCTATATTAATTACCTTTTTTTGCAAGTTGTACAATTTTGACACCTTGCTTTGGGTTCTCGGCCAGATTGTGGTTGGTCACTGAGTTTTTTTGTTTCCTCTCCTCTTTTAACCCAGTAAAGGGCTGTAGTTTTATCTAAAATAGATGTACTTCCAAGTTTGGGCTTTTAAGATGTTTATTTAAAAAGGATTTCGTATTGGAAGAGCATTTATGACATTGGGCTCAAAGTTACTGCGGGTCAGATAATTTTGCAATGTGCTTTATTTTTTTCCAAAGTGGTAAAAATTAATGACTATATAGCTTTTAAAAAATGCACGAAATCAAAAATTTTTTAAGGTTTCTATTTATCAATTCATAAACTAAATAAAACGATATTTCATTTCCTTAAAAGAATTCAATTTTCAATTTTAAAAATCAATATAAATTCGAAAAACCTTTAAGTTACCCAGTGAATTTTGTATTTAATCTTGCCATATTCAATCACTAAGATATTAGTTGGAAAAATGAAAAACCTATTTTCACATATGAATCAAAATTTTTGAGTACTAGTTTTACTTAACTATATCATTCGTGATCAATAAGAGAAAAATAGATAAAAATGGTCGTTTTAAAACACACGGATGACCGGAAACTTGTTAAATCTAATGAGAGGTATTATCAAAAAAATTTCCCATTGAGAATCTACATTTATCTAAACGATATTTTTTTTTGCCTCATTTTATAAATCTAACTCATAAGGGATATTTATAAAAGGGACAAATTTGCGTAATATTAATGATTTATTATCGTCTTTCTATCTTAAGATTAAAAAATTAATCAGCATTATAAATTGTTCAAATATTAATTCCAGTTGAAGAGCGAATTTCTGACAAATGGCCGTGCCTCGATAAATCCTCAAGTTTTCCCTTCCGTCGATTGTACAAAATAAATAAACCTATTCCAGAAACAAGTAAAAATAAAACTCCCCCAAATGTTCCAGCCAAAATTGCAGCATTATTGTTATTTTTAGTAACAGACGATACATTGATTATAGTTACAGGTGATGGTACATATGATGGCACCCAAGCGTATGCTTGATCCTTTGTATCCATAACGTAAACTGAATTTACTAATTTTTCTGGTTCAGCTTGACCTAAGGTAGAAAGTTATTCAAAGCTTACAAATTAGTTTTAAAAAATCTCGAAATGAAAACAGCATGCTTAAAATATTCAGGAAAAATATCATTTGATTACCAAATGTCACAATCATCTGATTATTATATAATGTTGAGCTATGATGATTTGGTACTTGTTGAGGCCCATATTGAGGGTTCTGGATGTTTGGTTGTTTCCAAGAAAAGTCTATCGTATCTAAGACAGCCAGTGAGTTTTTTTCTGTTAATAGCGGTTCCGATATTCCTCCATAAATTATAATGTGCTGGCCATCTGAGTCCGTGAATAAAAGAATAATTTTTAAATAATCGCGCAACTTCTTGTATTATTCAAATGCTTTTCAATCTTAAATATAAACCTAGAACTGCTGAATGCTTGGCACGAGGTTGAATCATGTCACCTTTGGCGGTCTAAAGGTCAAGTGAAATCGCAGATTAATATTATTAAATGTAATGAACTCAAATCTCTCTAGGTTTGAAAATTTGGTACGAAAATTTAAAATTCTCTTACATAATTCGTCCATTCATTTTTAATCGTATTGTATGTCCAAATCTGTTTGAAAAAATACACCTTCAACCTATAATACCCATTTTAAAATCGATTTAGGGTGAAAGGTTCAAAGCTTACCTGATTAATATCTGAGAATTTTTCATTCAACACAAAGGTTCCACCAATATAAATAACCCTGCCGTCAGGTAAATATGTAGCAGTAAAGTCGATTTTTGGTTTTGGGGACTTGGAAGGTTTCGGATCTCGCCATGTGCGTGCCTCAGGATCACATATCCAGGTCCTATTATCATTTGATAGGCCACCCCAAACTACAATTTGACTTGAGTTTGTTATAACAGCTTGCGTTCCATACCGACCCTGAGGTTCGGATCCACTGAAAGTCAATTCTTCAATTGAAGTATTTTTTGTAAGGCTTGTACTGTTTACATTCGGATTTATTTCGAAAACGGCAGAACTAATTTCTTGTGAATCATTAGAGGTTGACTAGAAGGGAGTTAAAAAAAAATTTATGACCTGCACTTTTCAAGGTTACAGCATCATTGATAAAGAAATTTATATGAAGCTACCTTTACACCTCCATAAATGTAAATTGATTTATTATCTTTCACAACTGAAGTTGCCAAATTTAGGCCAGTGAAGTTCTCAAATTTCTTATTAAGAATAAAAGCAGGAGCTGATATGGTAAAATTCACTGAAAGGTCAAGATAAAAAAAATCTTGGTATGTTTGATTTGTAGCATCTGCTCCACCAAGAATGTATATTTTATTTTCGATTAGATTTGCTGTATGTCCCCACCTTTTTCCAGGGGTATAAATAGCTGCATGGGTATTTTTAGCCGCTATTAGAACGCACAATATTATCATTGTTGACTCCAAATATTGAACCATTATAAAATATTGAGGATAAAAATTTAGGATTAAAAGATAGTTGAAAATCTTTATTTGTATAGTTCGATACAACTTGATTTTATAGATGACATACTGGAGTCACGCCGAATACGGACATATACTTTTTGAATAACTTGAACCAATTTCCATGAAAATTATATTTGTAACAATATTAAAAAATAGTATTTTCGAGCAAATCTAAATGGAGCAATTCACTTATCCTTTTTGGGAAGATACATTACTTGAGACCTGTAATTTTATTTAATTGAAAGTTTGTTTTCTTTGAAAATAGGAACAATTACAGCGTACTTGACAAAAGCCTTTTCTGATACGAATGGTCAGAAATGATTGTGCTCAAAGCTCTCATGTTTGTTCTAGATTGTAAATACAGAAAATTTTAAAAAACCTATAAATAACTCGCTCCTTGAATTCGTATTTGTAAGCAGATCCACACTCAAACGCCCAAAAAGTGTTACAAACGGTTTAACTTGACACTTTATTTAGTAAAGCCAATATAACTTTCAACTTTCCAAAAGTTGTGATCATGTCAAAAGGTTTTCTTGACATGCAACAAAAACCTAAATTGAAGTTTTGTTTTGATTTCTATCAAGAATCAACATTCTATTAAAAAAAAACTTTGTCCATAAAGCAAATAATTTTTTAAACCAATTTTTCTAGAAAAAGGCAGCAAAAGATTCTTATCAAGTCTGTATTTAATCCAAGACGTCTAAAGCTGGAATTCTGACTCCAATTACTCGGTTTCTCTAATTGTAATCACAGACTTACATATTTTAAACCCGTTAATCGTTTGCTAACCCACTGTGTTAAACTTTAATTTGGATATTTAACATGAAGGCAGCTTGAACTCGGAGGAGTTTCCATAGTAACAAAATATTTCTCCAAAAAATTTTCTTGCCAATTTTATGTCTTTGGCATTTTGGTGGTTGCAGTTCTATCAATTACGTAATTTTGAACCATTGTTTCTCGACCAACAGGTAATATTTTAAGGGTTTTAACTTTTAATTTTAAAGCCATTTCTGTTGTAGTATTATGGAGCACAAAACCTACATTTTAAATTATTAGATCTTAATTAGTTTTAATGATCGATATTTCATTGGTCTGAAATTTTCCTAAACAAGGAATTATTATTTTTTTTGCCCACAGAAGCGATGAAAAATATAATGAGTATTCATTTCATCAGCTTCTCGTTCCATTGTTTCAAGAAGTGCATCAAGATGTTCAAGTGTTATGTTCATAAAAGTTGCCAAGAATACTCTCACACCTCTAGTTCCTTCCATTACAAATTCCAATGCCTAAAAGAGACAGCATTAAATTTGCATAAAGTAAAATGCAGAAAATCTTTGAGGTTACTAACCACTTTTCCCCAAACATCTCCCCGATTCCCAAGTGGAATCTCAACCTCTTGATGAATAATTTGTTGAAATTTTGAGGTTTTTTTCATGATTTCTTCAAGTTTGTTGACAATACGATAGTCAATTCCCTTTGAGGATAAAAGCCTTGATCCTATTTTGTGTAATTCTTAAATTGAGTTTGAAAACTTTTTGATTTATATATTATTAAATGATTGTTTTCACTCTACCTGCATTAATGACTCTTCGAGTAACTTCTCCTTCAGTTTTTATTTCTCCATCAGGCTCGAGTAGTTCAACCCATCCACCAGGTTTTGCTAATCTCAATAGTTCATTAATAACTACATTCTCCCATTGATTTTGTGTAAACGCGGCGGAAAGAAGTCGCTGGTGAACAAAATCAAATATATCGTCTTCAAAGGGTAAACCATCTAATATATTGCATTCTAAAAATTGAACATTTTCAGGGAGACGTTCTCTTGGAAATATCGGTGACATATCAATTCCAAAAAATTTAACATGGGGATATAATTTTGCCATTTCCAAAATCCAATTTCCTGTACCGCATCTAGAATAAATTTAAATGTATTTTATTTAAAAAAGCTAAAGCCTGGAAGCTTCAGCGTGGATTTAAACCTCAGCTTTTCAAATTCTCTCTTTTCACTTCCAAAGATTCAACAGTTAAAGAAGGCAAAGTTACAAACCCAACATCCAAAACGTTCACTTGGCGACCGGTTGTAAGCAGTTCTTCGATTGGAGAACCAAAATTTCCTTTGAAAAAATGCTTGATAAAAAAATTGCTTTTATTTAACCGAATAGATTCAATATCATCATTCGGAACCTTTATAATGGAAAGGAAGTTTCAGGATTTTGCATATAATCCAAGACCAAAATCAGGTTTCATATGTTGCATATTCAAAAGATTACATAGTATTGCGAGTTTGGTATATTATGGTAACGGCGTCCTTCGAACGTACGATAACGTAGATTGTCGCGAAGACTGCTATCTTCATTTTGAATTGCCCTACAACAGCATATACCCATCGTTAGAATCGTAATATTATGGGCTCGAATTAAAAGATGATTTTATTCATGCTTTTGTGTGTGAAACCTTAATTTAATTGATTGTCTGCTGCATAAAGTTTTATCTATTTCAAGCAGAAATGAAACCAAATATTTTTAACTCTTTAAACTTTATTTTGCCTTCTTTTGTCATCGGGCACTTAAATTTCGGAATTTCTGAAAATTTTGCTTATTTGACCAATGGAACTTCCAAACAATCATTTTCAAAATCTTCTGCCCTTATAGTTTACACCGTTTTTTAAATCTCATGGTGGATTTTATGAGAAAAAAAATTTTGAAGTCTAAAATTCAATCTGAAGTCAAGGCCTTTAGATTTGAATTCAGGGTCATTTTGGTTTCGAAAAATTTAAACCTTATCTATCATAATGTACACTTTTGTAAAATGATACTATGCTGTATCATCTTTAGATTCTTTGAGTTAATATTTCTATTACCCAAAAATATAATTTTTTGCAAATATAATGATTGACTCTGACTAAGAGGTCTAAATTTGATTTATATTCCTCCCCTTGTTATGCCAGGAAGTATTAAATTTTCAGACTTACATATCGCTGATTCGAAAAGTAATAATTTTATGTGAGATGTAGATAGATGGCCAGTTGGAACAACTTCAATTGTAAGCGAGAAATTTGGAGAAGAGTTTTCCTTAATATTTTTCGTTTTGGTCGCCTTATATTCAAGAACAAAACCATCGTTCATCCATAAATAATAGACATTAGGCAAAAGAGATTTTGATATATATAATTTTGAATATTATCCTAAAACCGTTTCGAATTTGTCTTTGATTAAAGGCTTATGCAGATTTATCAAATCTTCTTTTAGCAACAAGGGAAAAGGAATCATTTATAATAGATTTTTTATGAAGATGTCCCCAGGAATTATTTCCAATTATGAAAAGACTGACATGATTTTCAAGCCAAATTACATTTATATCCACCAAAGGTCATATTATTTTAATTCTTGTTTACACATTTAAAGTGGTTTTTGAATTTAAATAAATAAATATGAATTTCTAGAAATAATTGATAGCCAATAGAAAAATATCTATTACTCAGGATAAAATGAATGTCTGACCAACACCTTTTTCCAAGAGCCCCACGTTTCTTCGTTACATCAATATTGCACACCATAGTAATTTTACCCTCCAGTAGAAGGGAAAATAGGTCGTCCAAACCATGCTGGAAAAATTTTCTAATGATACCTTTCATGTTACTCCAAGATCTTGTGCTTTCGAAATGGCTAACTTTTTTCTTTATTGTCACCAGCTTGGGTAAGACGTTAAATGCATTCGGTGTATGGATAATAGCCTTCAGCTTGCGCAGAATTTCTTCAAGTCAGCAGTTTGGTCATGAGACCTCGAAATACATTTGTTCGGTCAATTTTTTGGAAAAGATTGAAGTATTTCTGTTTGGAGATTTAAAGGAAATAATCTATTCTAATTTTAAAGAAAACATCAAACCAATCTAACTTTTATACCTGCTAACACGATTGAAAGAACATATATTGAAATCTACTTATTAAACTTTATCGTTCAAAACAAGTTCAGCCTTCATGAATAACTTCTATAATGAAATGGATGATTTATTATGACTATTGTAATTATATGGACATATTTTGCAGAAATATGAAATTTTAAAAAGAAACAATATCATCCATATTTTTTGATATATCACCAAAATCCCCATCTACTTGCTAAGCCAATAATCCTTGATTCTTCTTTTTTCGTTTCTTTTTCTCCAAACCTTAAACTCTCCCGGTCAACAGCTTTCTTGGCTTGAGATAAAATTTCGGTATCTTCTTCACTACCAATAAAGTAGCCACACATATACTTCAAACCATCTCGGCTTGAAATTGTATTCTTTCTAATTTTTTCGAGCTGAATCGCAATTGTTTCTAAGTCGGCTTTTGCTCTATGCAATTTATTCATTCGTCCTTTTATTTCATCAACATAAATCAATCGGTTGGCGAGATTCATATTTTTTGTAATCGCATGGAGTTGCTGAATATAGGTTTTCACCGTGTCCATAAAATGGGGTGAGTCAGTGTATTCCGAATCCCACTCTCTTCTATCTTGCACATACTGTTGCAAAGAGGCATCAAGCGTTTTCAAAGTTTCCCCAAGAGCTTTCTCCAGCATTGAAAACTCTGTTATAGAATCTTTCAACACTAAACTCAATGCCTCAGTATTTTCACCACATTTTAGAGCTTCTTCGATTGGCACAAGGTCTTTAAGCTTTTGGAGATTTTGAGATAGACTCGTAAAGAAAGCGTTGGCTTTTACTTGGAGTCCAGCAAGTTTATCACCCGCACTGAAGACCTTATCCCCTGATAAATCAAGGTAAGATTTAAGTGACTCTTGATATTGAAGAGCTTGATGCGTCTTGATAGTGTCTCGAAGTGTGTGGAAGGAAGAACGAAGATCCAAAATCGTTGCGGAAGCTTCATTAAATGCAATATTTATTTTTACAATGCATCAAATATTCTGAAACAAAATTAAGACTCTACTACAAACCTGGAATATCGGCATTTCCCAATTTAACCGCTAGATTTATCGTCTCATTAGCAAATTCTTTAAAAATTGGTCTAATTCTTAGCTGTTTCAAAAATTATTATCAGTATAAAGGTGAAGAGTCCTCAAATCCACACTTGACATTGAAAGATCTCGAAACAAAAAAGATACTCACTTCTGGTGCTGTCTCCTGAGAAAATTCAGACCACTGAAGATAAATAAATCAATACAAATTAATATTAAAATCTTCCCAAGTCTCAAATATTATGTTTAAGCAGATATCTCACCTTTTGTTTAAGCAAGGGAAAATAAGACGATATACCAAAAGCAAAGAGAAAAAGTAGTATTGTCATTACACGGTAGGAACGGCTAAAAATTCCGTTTCTTTCTATCTGCCGATCAACTTGAGGTACTTCACTGTCAATTCTTGTTTTCTCCTGTGAAAAATCATTTAATTGAGTCTGGTTTTTAATATGCTGCGCCAGTGGGGCTTCTTTTGATTCTTCTTTGTCAAGACGACTCCTAGAAAAGTCTGTATCTTGAAAACGACTATCTTCTTTCGTCGAATAAGGAACGTCAAGATTTGCTGGCACCTCAAGCATTTTAAAAACTTCTTTAGTATTTGGGTCGATAAATGAACTTTTTTTGTTCAAATCTTCAAGGCTATTGCTATTGACGAGTGACGGAAGTTTTGAATAAGATGATGATGGTGATATGCCAGCAGCATTATCAGTCGTGCCGTTATATTCAGGTTCTAAAATTGGTTTCTTCAGAGTTAAATGGTCAGCATGTTGTTGGTTGTCAAAAGTTTGGTCTGGCTCGGAGTTCGATTTTGGGGCATAGCCTGGGGTAAATTGTTCATCTGACTGGGAAGCGATTTTATCATCATTGGTTTCGTGAATCTTCTCTGGATTCAATTCCTACGATCAATAATCTTGTTAGGATGAGGCGAATTTTTGTCGTCTTAGGAAGATTAATTTCTCCAAAGACAATTGCTTTTCAAGAGGTCACCAACCTGATTTTGATCAGCATCAACCTCATCCTTGAGAGTGAAATCTTTGTCGTGACCGAGGTCACCTTTGTCGGCTGGCGTTGAAGAAAGGGAGAGCGAGAGTAAATCAGGTTCCTGAGCTTTCAAGCCAGGATTTACATGGGTCGATTCTAAATTGGGAATTTCTTGGCTCATCTTGAAAAGAAAGCTTTTTTGAAAATTGGAGAATAAAATCAAACAAAATGTGTTAGGCTTTTTACAAATGGTCGTAATTGCAGAGCAGTTTTTACTCATGCATGCATTTGCATTATTTTATCTTTACGATTGCCCACGTTTCAGGTTTCTCTATTTAAAGACAAGAGTCAAAAATCATGTGGTTAGTTAGTGTTTATCGCTGATCAGGTTAATCAAATCAAACATAATCTTGTGACATCAATGACCTAAGCTTCGAACTTCTTGAAAACTTTTTCCAAATACTTTTAACCCTCCTTTTTAATTCCTTGTCTATTTCTGCCCTTTACTACTTGTAATCATAAATTTGATTAAAGGGATAAATATTCAAATAAATATGAGGCTTTTACTTCAATCAGAAAAACAGAGATGAATCTCAAATCAAAGGGTTTCATAAAGTAAAATTTATTTTGTCGTTACATACAAACATTTTAGTTGTGGGATTTTTATTAATATATGCAAATTTTATAACCATTCCAATGATGTCAGTGATTAATTGGTAACTGTAAAAATAAATATTGAAAAAAATAAACATTTTTGCCATTACATTCTAAACTAGTTATTAATTAATTATAAATCTTCCATTTTTTAATTAACTTACCATAGCAAAAAAGTATGAAAAGTAGTGAAAAACTCTTATGTAATAATTAAATGTAGAGCTATACTCAAACTTTATCATGCAAGTATTATTGTTTACTCATAATATTTAAAATCTTTCGTATGCAGAGAATTTTCTTAGATATCGTGGTGGTCTGTTACTCTGTTATTTAATTATCTACTTTGTATAACATGTTATTGCTTTCAAGCAACTATAGCGATTATTCTGGAATTGGTAATTCACAGATGAAGGTCGGGAAATATGTTATAACTCAATTTATAATGAAATTAACTTGTCCATCATGATTTGCACTTGCTTTCTTTTTAAAAAAAAGCCAATTTTGGTATGCAGAGGAAATAGCATTTTTATTCTATGTTTTCATTATGTATTATTATCACCATTCTTCTAACTTATTTCCCTTTGGTAATCATTATTGCCGCGTTCTACGTTGGTTCACTCAAAGTCTCCGGTTATATATAAACTTTCAGACCTTAAATGGCTAGATTAAGCAAAAATAGTTATGCTTGGTCAGTTTAGCCCAACAATCTGAGTTGAATTCAAGTTTTTGTACTTGTAAATTTAAAATTTTTTTGAGAAATCATTCAGATAACGAATGCCTATTTTAGAATCGAAAATTTTTATTTGACAGTTTCTTTTCTGCTTGAAATAATCATTGAGTGCTTTTTGTGGGCTTCTTTGAAATAATTTCAAACCTTGTCGTTATGGTAAAGCAAATGAACTTTCTGAAAATAATCGACATTCAAACCAAGATGATGTTTCATATCTTCATAAAAAAGAAAATTGGATTCAAATTACCATTCCCTTTAAAAAAATATGTTTCCCTATTATGGTTTGTTTATGTACAGCAAAGATATTTGGGATGACTTTAAAAATCATTAAAATCAAATGAATGCAAAACAGATAATAAATTCTGTGAATATTCAGTATGGGTGGATGAGTTTTAAATTTAATATTAATTATGATATTCAGAAGACCAAAAAAAATTGCAAAACACTAACACTATGAATTTTTAATTAAAAAGTGTTTTTAAAAAAAATAGTATTGTTTTATTATCAAACAATAAATATTTTGAAAAATAAGTAAATATTTCAAAAACAAAATTTCTATCAGATAATATTCAAATTACATTTACAATTGTTTTTCAATTGATTAATCAAATACAAAGTGTATGTATATTCATAATCTGTCACTGTAATCTAAATTTTTAAATTTTAATTATAAAAGGTTTTCTTCCAAGTAACTTAATGAAGTCACAAATAAAAGTCAAAAAATAACAGAATTATCATTCTAAGTCATCAAAATGTGTGAAAAGCTATAATTTCGTCTAAAGATTAATACTAATATAATAAAACAAATATTCTAAAGTTGGTTTTATATATTTTTACTATCAAAGAAAAAGGTTTCATTGCAAACTATCCAATTTATCATGCAACAAAAGGAATTACTTTTGAATATAAATAACACATATACTGTATATGTGGTATTTGGAAAAGCTAAAATTGATCATAATATTACTAAAAAGAGCCAACTGAAATAACATATCTCTACTTAGAGAAAATAGCTCTATTGTTGTATTTTGTTGAATCATTTGCAGAAGCCAATAATAGTAATTGTACAAGTAAAAAAGATAAGGTTTTTGATTAAGGGTAGGAAGTACTTTTTGAAGATAATATTTTTGTTATGATATCTTGAAAATATTTTTAATTAATTAAAGTTTGAACTTTTCTTATACACTTTTTTAATAAAACCTAAGCGATAAAATAAAGAATTTCTTAAGTATACAGGAACTCTTACTGACCGATATTAATCGCGGCATCCTTCCAGAAAAGGCCGACGTGTAAATGTTACATGTATTTTTGTTTATCCCTGATGTCACACAACCTCTTATTCTTTCCAGTTTTATCTTTTCACCTACCTAATACACCCTAGCTCCGTAAAGTCGAAGGGTGAAGTTGTTAAGTACTTTTGACGCAATGGTCACCGTAGTGCAACCGAAATTGCCAACTCACTGGTGTTCCCTTCGCTCCTGTCAAAGTTAAGTCCCTCTACTTCACAAAAACGGCTAAATTCCGGACATTATCGTCCTGGTCGCTCGCAAGCTTAATTATTGCAAACGTCGCCAGATTGGCAAAATCATTTCGTTACAGCAGCCGAATTTAAAACGCTCAAACAATTACATACAGGGTTCGAGGTCGGCAAATAAACTGTCCGGGACAAACTTTCAAGGCTTAGATACATTGCCATTGTGCCCAAGCATGTCCCTCACCCCCAATAATGTGGGTTATGCCCTCAAGCAAGACTTCCATTTCGTATTTTGCCGTGGCCATTATATAGTCCAGACCTCAACCCCATTGAGAATATTTGGGTTGTTTCGAAGCATAATGTAGAGAAAAAAGGGCAACAAAAAACTTTGTTTAAAGAGGTCTTATTAGGCTAGTAAAAAAGAATGAGCAAACCTTCCAGAAGAGGTGATACCTACTAATATTCATAGCATGCCTGCCCGTATTCAAGCGTGTATAAATGCAGAAGAAAGCCATAATGTTTATTAGTTTTTATATATCAGTGGTGCAAAAATATATATTGAAGTTCTTTGGCTATTTTTTGTTCTTATTCAATAATTATAATTTTAGCAAAAAAAAATTATTTTGCTTAAAAGTATTTTTTTATAAATTATTTCATAAATGGTTTAAAAGAAACTAAGTTATTAAAATTCATTAATTTTGATTTTACCAATAATAAAAATGTATTTTAAATTTTTGACTTCTTTAAAAAAATTTACTGTTAAAGAATATATATTTAAATTTTCATTTTGTTTGAATGATTGCTTGTTGTATAAAAACAAAAATAATCAAACAAATTTTTTTTTGCACCAATTTGAATTTTAAATTGCCAATTATAATTTCAAGTTAATAATAAAAATTAATTTTTAATTTTGATGTTCTTGATTTAAATCTCAACTGATA
Source organism: Geosiphon pyriformis (assembly GCA_016748015.1). Taxonomy (NCBI): domain Eukaryota; kingdom Fungi; phylum Glomeromycota; class Glomeromycetes; order Archaeosporales; family Geosiphonaceae; genus Geosiphon; species Geosiphon pyriformis. The sequence continues at coordinate 715,920 of JAAOMT010000226.1, forward strand.
ATATCGATAAAAATAATAATTAAAAAACTGGCTAATTGAATGCCCAATAAATCTTATGAAAATATTTTTAATTACTATAATATCAATTTATTTTTAAAAAATGATATTTGCTAACTAAAATACAGTGAACTTTAATATTGATAATTTCGTTTTATTTTTGATATAAAATAATAGTTATTATTATTATTATTATTATTATTATTATTATCATTTTATAATAATTGTTTATAAACAAAATTTAGTTTTATCACAAAAAATATTTTTGTCGTTACTTTTTCATTCAAAAAATACCAATAATAAAAGGAATACAACTTTATTATTATCATTATTATTATTATTATTATTATTATTATTATTATTATTATTATTATTATTATTATTATTATTATTATTAAGTCTTTTTTAACTTAATGATTTTAAATTTTTTTATCAAATTTATCATAATTCTATGATAAAGCTTTTTAATCAATTTTAAATTATTTTAATGAACAAACAAATATATTTTATTAAATAATAAAAATATGTATATTTTGTATTTAATTATAGGATTAATACATATGTAACAACTTCGATTAGTCATATGATATAATATTAAATATGATATTTTTATTGGTTAAAATAATATCATATAGATAATAATATGTCATAAATTATAATATATAATGTAACTATTCACATTTTGTCATGTAACTTCCAATTTTTTACTTCAAAACAGTTTTCAAAACTTTAAAAAAATGCGTGTTTTATGAAAATGAATATAAAACTATGTATACAAGGTATAAACTATATTTTTTAATATTATAATTAATATTATGAATAATCTTTTTATTAAATTGGTTCATATATTATATTAAATCAAATATTTGATATAAGAAAAAATATCCTAATTACCTTTAAAAGAAAGTATGTATAAAATAATTATAAAAAATATAAGTTTATATGTTTAAATTATTTTTATTTCTAATTTTTAATTTAAAAATTAGTAAAATTGCCTTATTAAGTACTTCAAAATTATATAAATAAAAATGAGTTAAATAATCAAAACTCTATAAATAAAGATATAATTATTAGTTGTAATTTTACTTTTATATTAGATTTCTTATCTTTTTTTATTTAATTATAAGTTTTTGTATTAATTATGTCTTTATATCATAAAAAAAAGTTGATATAATTATGAAAATTTATGACAAACAACAAAAATTTGGAATTATTCAAAAAAAACTCGAGATGGTAATATTAAACATTATAGTTTCAGATATAAATTTAATAATCATTATAAACCAAAAAACAAATCAATATTTATAATTATTACAATCATAAATTAAAGTGCCAAAAATATAAATAGCATATTATATAACTACTTTAAAAATATTTACTAAATAACTCTTATAACTCTTAATAATATACTAAACTATTTATTATACTAAAATATTAAAAAATATGCTTTAATATATTAAATTTTTTATAAAATAAAAAAATCTATTAATTATTACTCAAAAAAACTATTAAAAACAAAATTTTTAACAAAATTTATTAATAATTGTAATTTTATAAATACAATATAAAAATTCAAAACTTATCATGATAAAATACAAAATATATTTTGTTTGTTTACAATACTTTTTAATTAAAAAACACATAATTTTAAATTGGTTGTAAAATTTAAACTAAATAATAAAAATTGACTTACTTATTTATTTTGAATGTTATCAACACAAATTATACTTTAGTTAGAATATTACAATGTTATTTTAAATAATAATATTGTTAAAACAAATTATTACCAATTTTTATTTTTATTTTTTTTTATCATGAACAATAATATATAGTTATGCTTTATTATATAAGCTTTTATATTATATAAAACAACTGAATCTTATATATAAATTTTATTATATACAAAAAAAGCGACAATGACTAAATTATTAATATTTATATTAATGTAAATTTTACAATAGATGCAATAATTAATCAAATATATAAATTAATTTATCTAATTTATTGTATTTTTGAATTAATAAAAATTTGCCAAAAAATCTTAAATTAAAGCTTTATAATTAATATAAAAACTTTATATATAATTTTTTCTTATATTATAATGGCTTATATAAAAAGAATTTTGATAAATAATAATTAAAACTTATAAAAAAATATAGCAATATTAAAAGCTATCTTATAAAACTTTTTATTTTAATTAAGAAATATAAACTTGTGTTTTTATATTAAATATATTTACTGTAGAATTTAAACTATTTTTTATATTAAAAATCTTAATAATATTATCAAACACATATTTACAATAAATAATATTTTGTATAATTTTATTAATATATTAAATTTAAACTTCAATTTAAAGCAGAATAAAATTGTTTTTTAGTACTATATTTTATTATTTTGTATAAAAATTATATTAATTCTTTCTTTAATATTAATAAACAAATAAGTATTTTATATCTTGTATTTTATTTGTTAAACATATTAAAATGCCACAATATCTATACTTTATTATGAATTAAATACAATTGAATAATATTAATATTTATAATAAAATAAATTAAGTATATATAAAGTTATTTTTAATAATCAATTTTAATAACAAAAATTTTAATGTTTAAAATTTTAGTTTTAATATAAAAAATAAATTTATTAAGAATTTGTATAATGTCAAGCAAACTATATTAAAATTGATGATTGCTAAAGTTAATAAAAAAACATTTAAGAAGTGTAAAAAATTTATAATATTTAACTAAAGATTTATATTATATAAATAATAATTAATTTAATTTTATATTTTTATTTATATATATTTTATATATTTTGTAAAATTATTTGTTACCATTATTTTTAAGTAATAATACATTAAAAGTTGTAGAATTTCACATTTAAATAATATTCTTACAATAATATACTAATAAATAAAGAAATAAGAATGTTATTACTAAATTTTATTGTTTTATAGATCAAAAAACTATTCAAATAAAATATTTTTATCAAATATTTCAACCATATTCAAGATCTTAACATGTGTTTTATATTATATAAAACAGAAAAAACTCAAATATAACGAAATGTGAAAACTTGTATAACAGACAACTTAATTTGTTATTGAGAATAAAAATTATATTAAAATAATAATATGATTAAAATAATTTATAAACATAAAAAAACACATACTGTTTCAATACAAAATTAAGACCAAGTCTTTACAAATAATAATTAAATTAATAATATTAATAAAAAAAGTAAGTTCAAGCAAGTCAAAAATCTATTAATATCATAATACAAAAAATGACCAAAACCAAATATTATAAATTAGCAATAGAAGAAAAAGAAAAATCATGCGCAAAATATATTTGTAGCACATGTAATAAATTGGGGACATAATAATATAAGATGTTAAAATTATTAAGTATAATTTATTTAATTTTTTTAATAATTAAATAATCACTAAGTTACCAAAATTTAGATAATTTATAATCTATTCGATATTTTTTCTAATAAAAACACGGAAATACATATAATTATCAAATTACTATTATTCTTTTATTCAAGAAGTTTTTATGTAATATTGATAAAACATGTGCAAAATTGGCTTGATAATAATTGTGTTTGTTATAACTCTGAATTTACCATTATTTTGTTTAAAAAGAATATCAATAATGCTATAATATTCATATTTAATGCCTTTTTTCAATTGCTTATAATTAGCATATAATATATAATAGTTAAATTTTAATAAAATTTCTAATCTTAATTAAGCTATTTTCGAGATTGTTCTATATAATAAGCTGTTACATTTACATTCATCTTTAATTATAAATATAATATTTTATTTTTAATTATCAAATAATCTTGTTAACTGTTTTTAACCAATTTATTATTTATTATAATATTTATTCTAATTTGGTATTTTTTGAATTTTTTTTTACAAGCTTAAATTGTAAATTATTGTTTTTTAAATCAATTAAAAATTTCGTGAAAAAATTTATAAATAACTTAATTATCATTTTTTATTAAATTAGATAAACCAAATAATCAACTAAAAACTTTTTGTTGTGATAATCATGTTTCTATGAATAAATATCTTGGTTTTTATTGAAATAATTGTGGCCAATAACAACCATATTAAAATAAGTTGTTGACAAATAAATGTAACAATGAACAAATTCTTTGACAGAACAATCATAATTACAATGAAAACTTTTTCATAATTTTATTATTTTCAAAAAGGAACAGAACAAAAAAATGCACACCATAACTAGGAAACACCTAGATTTCAGGTATTAAGGCTTCCCTATTATCGTAGTTACATGGTAATTTTTTCCTCAAAATGGTTATTTTTTTGGGTTTTCGGATAGAGCTGGTCTGCAAAGTGGAAGGTTTGAAACCTGGACTTCCTGTGCCGCATTAAGGTTTGATGATAAAATGTGGATCCACCTGGTGGAAATTGTGGCTGGGATGGTTACGTCACGAACCAGCACATTTGTTGAGATTCTATTCCTCCAGCCACCATTACAAGGTTTCCACTTCTCTTTATTTCGTTGATAAATTAGCTTCTAACATTCAATAATAGCGCCAAATGGGATCCCCAAGGAATACAGTTTTGCTCACTATTATGACCACCGCAAAAATCAAGATCACTTTATCCAGTCATTGCACAAGTAGTCCATGAAACTGCGAAAGAGTTTGGAAACTTTGATGACGAGAGACCGATAAATACGCAAGCTAGTTGCTGAAGTCTTTTAGGGCAAATTTATTTTGTTACTTCTAGCAAAAGAAGTGAGAATCTGGTATGGAGCTTCCCATAAGTTTTTGTCTCAGAGAAAACCATATTTCATGACTACGGGAAATATCTGCGCGTTCGTTATGTGCGGAATGTCCACTGGCAATGATTGTTACAATTAAACTAACAATTATTTTATCTGTTCGAAGAACCATCGCAACCATACCGATTTCAAAGTATTATGGAAAAAATTCAATCAAGAATTGGCCGAAAGAGAGTTTAAGCTAAAGAGAGGGAACTGCAGCTAATTAAAGTATGGGAGTTATTTTATCGATTACAGCTTTGCCGTTTAACAAAATTTACGACTAGCCTTTTATTAATAAGTGAATGCAGCCTAGGTAATCCTAGATACTACCATTGACGAAATCGGAGAAAATGGTGGTATGTATTATTTAGGTTAGCCATTTAAACAACCTGCCAAAGCTTTCAACTTTAGGAAAGCGTACACGCAAAAACCCTGAAGGCGACTATCTCAAAACGCCTTCTACCAGCATAGCCGCAGCAAAGGTGAATAATAATAGTGACAAGGTTTGTGATAAGGACGGAACAGGGAGTTAAGAATACAGTAAATCCATCTAATTATCTTGATTTACCAGAATTCGCTAAATTACAAAAGAAAAATGAGATCGAAAACAGTAATACAGAACTGGAGTGGGGTTTGACGCTCCAATACCCAACTGGTTACGTCAAGCATTTCAAGAACATCGATCACTGATGGAAGATTTAGCAGAGTCAGCATAAAAGTAAGTATTTATTCAATTTATGTTCTTGGTGTATGTGCATTGAAGTCTTTATTTTTGTAATACAACAATCGCATGGAGGATAATTGATGTATCTGAGATAAACGATTTCATCTCTCATGAGGAGGTATTGGAAGTCAACGCTATGTTTGCCTCCCGTTTAAATGGCACCGGGAATGATTGGAGGGCTCTAAAGCCAGCGGGGGAAAGATGTTTAAACGTACTGGGTAAGGTGAGTCTTTGATGTTCCGAACACTATATGTTCAGTCTCTGTGATGCTAACTTGTGTTTGCCTTCAGATCGACAATGAAAAGCTTAAAGTAATCTGTGAGATGGTAAGAATTGAAGGAATCCGTGGTGCTTTACGCGAAGTTTGGACCATGTTGAGGACCTACCAAAATTCACCCGACGACCCGGAATTTTTTGGCAACGAAGACTACCACTCATCAGCAGATTTAGAAATTCTTGGGGAGGATTGTCAAGATAAGACGTCGAATATGTTTTTGAACTACTTCGATACATGTACGTTTATCCGGCTGAATATGCGGCGTTTTGCCACAAATATCCATGTTTTAAAACCGTCATTCTTGATCACAACTTCGACAGACATAACACCGAGCGATACATTGATGTTTTTTCATGCCTCAATGCCGTCGTTGAATAACATTTGTGCGTCTTTTTTTTGTTTATTGTCTTTAATAATTTGTATTTATTTTTGTCGCTGAAACTGAATAGCGAGAAGATGGCGCCTCGCACTAAACGAGATCGGCGAGCAATAGCGATAGCAGCAGTTATCGTTTGGACTGGATTTTTACAGTACCGAGGATTTTTTTACCACTAGTGACGTGTCAATTCCGGAAGCAGAACTCACCTTATGGCCGTAAGGGGAAAGAGCTGGGTCAAAGGCATATGATGAAAGCAAGGTTATCTCGAATACTCTCAAGGTGCAAAAGACATAAGAGATATGCACACGTCTCTGGTCGAGAGTATTGTCACTGCTGGAGGCTTAAATGCATTTACGAAACTCCTGATCCCTGGATTTTTGTTCTCTATTTTTTCATTCGAGTTATTCTGGTCATCTATGTTGGCGCTGGATTCTACGCCTTCATGGAATTAAAAGACTTCAATATTCCAACGAACTACGATGAGCTCTCTGAGATGTTAATATTACAAGAATAATGTTACAAACTGAGGTAGTGATTCTCACGTCCCGTTTTGTGAAGTGTATCCACTTATGGTATTCTATCATGCATATCACGATTTCTTGGTATAAGTAAATGAAGGCACGAGCATAAAAGGAGAATTTGATCTGAAAGAGTCAAGGTGAAGGAGTTTGCGACACCCCAAAAAAGACGACTCAATCATGTGGGGCTTACCCTTACCCGATGTCTGCTTAATGGAGTAATGCGATCTTGACTTACTTAAATCACCATGTTTCTTCATATAAGTCCCAAGGAAACATTTCAAAGGGATCCAAGATGATTTCTTTCTCGAGGAACAACTAGACAACTAGCATATGCATTAACGATGTTGATAATCGGGAAGGAGGATTGACATAGATGGAGGCGTGCAACTGATAAACGATCAAAATGTTTATGTAACATGGTGATTATGACGGGCCTAATTTTTCATCTCAAGAAGTTATTATGCTTGATAATTACCAGTTACTAGCATAGAATTTACTATTACCGCATGTACATGTACTAAAGGATGTTATTCACGACAACTTTACGGAGCCCAATCTGCGATACAGCTATAGGCCTAATGATAACTGTTACCAGACACTGATTCCGTCCCTACCGCTCCACGCACGAATTTTCAAACCCGTTTGGGAGGTCAATTAGAAATGACCACCTCGTTGGCACTATGTAAAATAAATGATTAGCAAAAAAAACCAAGAGACCTCCAGGATTTTTATGTTAAATGAGATGAAAGCAAAATTACTGTAAATGCTTTTACCGCAGAGAGAGATATAAAGAGAAACGTGGACCTTGAATGATAGGAGGCATAGGAATAGGAGTAGTAACAACCTTAGTCATTGGAATTATTGGCTTACTTATTATAATGGAAAAATTTGAAGCAAAGAAATAACGAAAATAAACACTTGGAGCTTAATGCTTCCAGTAACCTTCATTTGTTCACTTTGTCAGGTTTTGTTGTAGCACGCCCCACATTCTAACTTAATAGTGATTTTGGTGGGACAGATTAATTCTGAAAGGATTAGCGAGATTTCTCGTTAATATGAACCAAAGTAAGTAATGCACTTATTTTTAATTTACTCTTTAAAACTAGCTTATTTGGGTCTGTTGATCAGTTTATCTTCTATTGTTCTCATGCATGCATGCATGCAGGTTGAACCTCGGTATCCTTATACAAATATTTCGAAGATGCACAAGTATATCTGATAGAATCCACACATCATAAATGCTTTGTACAGATTCTTGAACTCTAAATCGGATCATTTTAAACTCAAGGGCGTAAAACCGTGCTACTTTTGTAATATGCGTTGTTTTACTAAACTGTCTTACTAGGAACCACATTTTCAATATTCTCCTGAATAATCTAATTAACCAGCTTTCGCTACTCAACGTGCTAGCAGCTGGCAGTAGTCGAAAGTGACCACCTTGTCGCTTACTCAAATCACCCAACGTGAAATTTTGGCTGGAAAATTTTCTCAACATAGACTGTATTCATTTGAAATTATACATTCACAATCTAAAATTCCCAAAAGTTATAAACGAATACCACGGATTCTAAATTACCGAAAAAGGAAGAAATATTGGGTGAGTTTGTCGCAAACCATGATTATATACAATTCAAATCTTTAATCAACAATTTAACCCCAAAGTTTCCTGAAAATTTTCTCTATTTTTTTTACTAATTTCCTTGGCTTTCTGACCAGTCAAAAATATTAGACTTTCCGCTGATAAAAACAAAAGTTCACTATGGACCAAATGATGGCTTTCGAAACAGTATTTGCAATACATAGTTTTGAAGCAGAAAATCCAGATGAAGTGCCCTTTGAAGTGGGTGAGCCCATTATTGTTCTCGAGAAAGACGAAATGTTTGGAGATGGATGGTGGCAGGTAATTACACTTTTTTTAAGTTTATATATATTAAATATTTAGTATTTCCTTTATTAATCAATGTGATTTTCGTAAAAAAGGGTCAAAACATCCATGGACAAACTGGACTCTTTCCAATGAACTATACTACTCCTGAGAACCCTCATATCCCATATTTGGAAACCAAAATACATCCCCAAATGTTAGAACAAGAGGAAGATCATCAAAGATACTCGAATTCCAGTTTTCAATCACCTGAAATATTACCTATCCCATTTGCTGATGGTCATCAAAATAATATTTACTTTCGTCCAATCTCTCAGCAGCTTCCATTTGCATCTAAATTGCTATCACCCCCAAGACCAAAATCAAGTGAATGGAATTCTTCACATAAGGATAAGTTAAATTATCAAATCAGTAATATAAATGTCCCGAACCACATAAACATCCAAGATTTAATAAGTTCGGGAAACCTAAACGTTAGCGTTTCACGTTCTTCAAGCAAGAAAAGTACCACCAGCACTGTAAACGATGAAGAGTTGAATGATTTCGAAGGCAGACTGAAGAATATGGTACTTCGACAAGAATCCAGGTTTCAAAAAGAGATGCAGGAAAACATTCAGAAATCATCAAATGAACATCTTGAAGAAGAATTACAGCTCGAATACTCTCTTGAAAAAACTGAGATGTCTCAATCAGAGTTACACAAAGAAAATGAACAAGAAGCATTTACACCTCAAGAGATATACCAATTACAAGCATCTTCTGATCCAAGTTCATCTAATTTCTCGATTACAAACGATACAACAAGTAGTGGAGAAAGCAGTAGTCTTACTACAGCTACAAGTAACAGCAGTAAAAGTGGCCAACGTATTGGCAGCGGTATTTATCTTCAGCGTCGACGTGATCCCCGGGCAAATAATAATTCTACTAAAAGCCTTTTATCTATGAATGGATTAATAGATGTTATTGAGCAACATAAACAATTAAAAGAAAAAAAGGATCAAAATTCATCTCAAGAGGAAGAAGAAAAGCAAGAGCTGATAGAGGTTCCTCAGAAACAAGAATTAACAGAGCAAAAATCTGATGATGAAAAAAATCAAGGCGAACTTAGTAGAACAATGAGCACTTCTTCAGCTATTTCCAAATATTCAAACCATGAAAGAAAATCTTTTGCTCCATCAATGATTGATAATCACCCGCTAGCTTGGGATGTGGATCAAGTAGGCAGCTGGCTCCATGAACAAGGATTTGAGATATTAATTAGCCAATTTATCGGTGGGATTCTCTGATTTTTTTCACTACTCTTTTGTTAAACGAAAAAAATCACTAATTGGATTGAACTTCACAGAAAATGACATCACAGGTGATGTCCTTTTAGATCTCGATTTAATCACGTTAAAAGAATTAAATATAAAATCTTTGGGAAAGCGATTCAAAATAATGAATGCAATCGCCGAGTTAAAAACTCAATACAACATATTGGATGACCAAAAGTCACAATATGCCCCCACTGAGGTATCAACCCATTTATTTATTTTCTTTATCGTTGTCAATTTTGAATTAGAGTTCTTGTTCTTATGTAGCTAAACCTATTATACCATTTTTCAACAAAAGAATCGTTCCTCATTCGCTAGTACTCATCGTCCCGATTCACAAATATCAACAACGACAATTAATTCAAATCGTCCTACAAGCTATAGGACAAGTTCCGTATATTCGCAATCTAAAAATAAAAATAATTCTAATCTTATGGGATTCCCAGCTCGAAACTCTATCATAATTGCATCTTCTTCCTCAAAACATAAAGCATCGAATGGAAAGCTGAACAAAAATGGTGGTAGTCTTAGAGATCAGACATTGAAACAGCAACAAGAGAGACAACATCGTCGCGAAGCGCAAAAGATTCAAAATGAAGAAGAAAGACAAAGTCATCTGGAAAGAATGAAACAGGATCAAAATGAATTAGAGCAGCCCCATGCGAGAGAACATTTTGAACAGCAGCAGCTAAATCAACCTTATCAACAACAACAAATTCCTTCACGTCCTCCGAGGCCTCATTCTCCTCAAAATTTAACGACGAACATGTATAATACACCACCAGCTGTATTCAGTAATAACAGCAATGCTATTTTGGAACATGGAGAGTTTACCATGAATAAAAAGACTTATAGCATCATCCCAGATTTACCAAGTGATGAGGCATTCGAAGTTAAAGATCGATTTACGGATGTGAGCAGTGTATACACTGTAAGATTTCGTTTTTTTATACATTATTTTCTAAAAACCACAAAATAAATTAACCTTTGAATTAATTCTATTACCATCTTGTACTCAACTTTTAGAACATTTTTGCGAGTGGTCCTAATAATTCAAAAAATAAAGCTCGTGCAAGAATTCTTTCACGACTAGGCTATTTTGCAACAGATGATAAAACATTATCGACAAGCCCTGATTTTCCATCTTTAATGCGTTCTCCATCAACTCGTGGATGGGATTTCTTGCTGGTAAGAAAATAAAAAAATTCAAAATCACATGTTTCTAAAACTTATCAACCTAAAATATGATATACAGGAAGAAGAGGAAGATGCAATCAAAGAGTTGGAAAGAATAGAAATAGAAATGGAATCCCAACGTGATACACGTTCAAGAAATAAAGTTTCCAATTCTCAGGCACTTGTGAAGGTCAACGGGTCTGCAAGAAAAAGACTTCATGCTGTAGCTCCAGTTCCGCCAAAGAAAAATATTCAGGTAATGCATCCCACATAGATTTCTTTGCAGCCTAGCTCGCTAACTTTTTTTTTTTACAAACAAGGATCGGAATAGTGTCTTCGGAAATCAATCAAACTCATCACATGGTCAATACTCACGAGAACTGTACGCATTAAAATCGAGCTTCAAAAAAATTTAGCATTCAATCCTATCATTCCCTCACTCTTTTCCTCTACAAAATTCTATAGAGGTAATTTCAAACGAGAGCCAGGAGTCCCTCTTAAAATGAACCCTCCATCAATTTCCCATTCAAATTTTGATGATGGACGTATGTCACGCACCGATGACGAGATTCTTGGATTTATTGGAGTTCCTGATCACGAAGGATGGTTGAAAAAACAAGGCGAAAAGTACAAGACATGGAAAAATCGTTTCTGTATATTGAAGGGCGTGCATCTATATTATCTCAAAAGCGATAAACTGGGCAATTTTGTAGGTCAAGAAAAAGCTCAATTTTTGCTTTGGATCAACATTAATTTCAATTTGTAAATACTCAGGGGTCGAAAGATACGGGAATTAGAGGTAGAATTAACTTGACTGGTTATAAGATAATCCCGGATGAAAACATTTATCCTGGAAAATACGGATTTCGAGCCGTTCACGAAACTGAGCGAGTATACTTCTTCGCACACGATGATGCCGAGAAAACCAAAGAATGGATGAAAGCCATGATGAAAGCTACTATTACAAGAGATATGACAGGTAAGCTTTAAATTTGAACTTGGCAGGAAATTAAATATGCTAACCGAATAAATGTTTAATACTCTTATATTTGATTTCAATTTCAGCTCCAGTCATCTCTTCATGCAATATACCCACATTACCATTAGCAGCCGCACAAAAACTGAATCCACGCCCATCATTCACACGTCCTTCTTCAGTGAGTTCCGAATACCAGCAAAATGCGGCTCGAACTTTAGGCCCATCATCCATGGTTTATTCTCGCAGCTTATCCCCCACTGGCACCACCTATAATCATTCACTACCACCGCCATCACATCAATCAAATATGTCTTTAAACAATTATATTTATCAATCAGAAAATCCTAATCTCCCACCCATCGCTGTGACTGATCACAGTGGTTATAATGGTACAATGCTATCATCTCATTCACCACCACATTCTCACATGGCGCCAACACCAATGGGGTATCACCAAACGTTTGTTTAATAGTGTTTCAGTTCGCAATTTGTCGTAGTCATCCTGGTAAAACTGGTAATAGCCAAAATGATTGTCTTTTTCGTATTCACCATCAACCCAAACTAATTTTATAAATAGTATAAAAGCATTAGCAAAAATTTGTGCGATAAAAATTTCTTGTTGAGAAATTCCCAATGAATTTATAATTTCAAGGCAACAAATTTAATGTAGAGCTGTAAAATTTTTCATAACGTATTAGATATTAGATAGCATTAATTCGTTACATTACCCTGATCTATTTAAAGGTTATCGCTTTTTAGATTTGGCATTTTAATATATCAAATCGAACATTAAAATGATGTGACAGTAACTTTTCTGTTTTTGGCCGCGTGAGCAACATCATGCAAATTAAATGGCGCTTGTGTTAACAATGGAAAACATGCAAATCCTTGGCGCAAAACCGGATTACTAATTAGATTTGAGTCTCATATTATTTCATTCGAGTGTTTAACATAATTATTATTACCAACTTCAGAATTTTTTGCAATCTCTCCATGATGATTGGAAAACTTATTTTATCTTTATTTTTCGCTTCTTTGTTTCTCATCTGTCAAGCATCAGGCAAGGGTAAAAAAGTTTTCCAAATTTTCGATAGAATTTTGACTTTTTTTAATGTTTCCATATTTAATCCCTTTTTAGCAAGTCAATTACGTCCCGTGGTCATGTGGCACGGAATGGGAGATAGCTGTTGTAACGCGGAAAGTATGGGCAAAATTAAGGAATTTATTGAAAAATCACTTCCTGGAATATATGTCCATTCGATCAGGCTTGGTAGCGATGAAAAGGAAGATAGGAAAGCTGGATTTTTCGGAAATGCTAAGGATCAGGTGGGCAGAAATAATAAGTCAATTTAAATGATGATGTATGAATCAAATATCTCATTAATTTCACTTTGGAAATAGGTAGAAGAGGTATGTAAAATATTGCAGGCCGATGAAAAACTTCACCGTGGGTTTAATGCACTCGGTTTCTCTCAGGTACGTTAAACTATTATGAAAGAGTCATTTGAATGCATTAATTTTCGTATTAATGCAAATTTTTATTTTGGTAATAAAAACGAAGGGTGGATTGTTTCTTCGGTAGGTTAAAGCATGTTTTCTTTTAGCGTAAAAATTGGTCAAAATTTTTCATTTTTCTTGTTCCGATTCAAAGTAATTATGTGCAACGTTGCAATAATCCTCCTGTTCACAATTTAATTACATTTGGCTCCCCACACCAAGGTAAAACCATCGCTATTCGATTTTTATTTTTCCTTTAACATTTGAAATTTGAAATTTTTTTATATCCCAAATTCAGGTATCTCGGATATCCCTGGATGCGAAAATAATGATGTCTGGTGTCAACTAATGCGATCCATAGCTCGTCGTGGTGTATATTCTAACTATGCCCAAACACACGTTATACAAGCTCAATATTATAAAGACCCAGAAAGGTTGGACCTTTATAAAGAAAGAAACGTCTATTTGCCGGATATTAATAATGAATTGGATGTCAAGAATTCGACATACAAAAAGAATCTTGCTTCTTTGAATGCTCTCGTCTTGATTCGCTTCACCCAGGATGTTACTCTCAAACCTAAGGATACTGCGGTACGCGTTTTAGCTTTTTAATAATTTTATTTAAAGAATTATAAGAAATCTCACTTCTCTAACATAATACTCTCAGTGGTTTTCATTTTATAACGAGGATGGTGATCTAGAGCCTCTTTGTGATACACCCCTTTATAAACAAGATTGGATCGGATTAAAAATCCTTAATGAAGATGCTCGATTGGTTTTCAAGGAAATTGAAGGCGGCCATGTAAGATAGACTTAAAAATTAATATCTACAACAAACCTTTGAAATTAATTTTTGCAAACTTTCCATTTTTTATAGATGCAAATATCTTTGGAATATCTCTTGGAAGAAGTCATAACACCTTATTTAAGTGATCCATTGAGCCCAGAGTTTAAATCTGGGACCAAATTGACAATTCAAATCTCCAAGCAGCATTGGGAATTCCAAATGAATTGATGTCTTAAGTTTATTTTCTTAGAGCTTTTTCAAAATTATTGTAAAGCCTTAACTTTAATTAAAATTTTTGTTTATGATTTTGAATTTGAAATTACTAAAGACATGGACCATACTAAAGCTGATTCAACTGAATACTTATCAAGACTTTCGGAATCTTTTGTTTAAATTTTTTCTTATTCTGGAAATATTCAGATACTTGATTTGAAGTGTATTCTCTTATTTAAGCCAATTAAAAGCAATACTGCATTGCATATTGTAAAGTCTAATTTAAACAAAGAAACTCTTCACGGTCAAAAGATAGCTTAAACACAAAGAAGTTTGTTTTGAAAAAGTTGAATATGACGAACATCAAAATATAATAGAGTCTCACATTAAAGAGATATTTATAAACATTTTGACAGATATAAAATATGGAAAACAGATGTTTAATTGTACACTTTATACATGTAGTTGCAATTTCTGAAAAAAAGTTTGGTTGCAATCCAAATATTTCCTATTTATATGGCACAATTGAGAAGCTTTTACTTTTTGCTTTTTTGTCTCTTGTTCTCGAGCTGAGATTTTCCAAGCTAGGTTCCTGTTTGCTGGATTGGCTTATGCTAACAATCTTATTCTTCGCAGTTACATTGAAGATAATTTTCACAAAATGAACGCCAAAATTAAAAGGATATAGATTAGATATTTTAAGCTTGGGCACCAATGAAATCACACCCTTAAATTTTAATGCGCAGGGAAAAAGAGAAGGTGAGCCATGAGCAATGCCCAGGAGAAAAGTCACAATTCCAAGATAAGCTTGGAGTTCTTTCAAGCTTGCACTTGTGAATTGGAGCATTATCTTCCTGAAATATTGCTTTTTCCGTGAACATGATTATTGGATAGACTATATTTAATATATGCTTCGCGAATAAACCTTGTCCGCTAATACATCCCCGTACTATGATAAATTTATGTCCACTTTTAACGGTTGCCCGCATATGATCAGAGTTTTAAAGCTCACTTTTATCACATCATACACGAAATTTTTCTATATGAATCAGTGCTTATAGAGGATTCATCCGTCCAAAGAACACGTCGCTAATCCTCTGGTTCCAATGGTTGTAGGTTTTAGCACTTTAACCGTTTGATTCGGTTTACTTCGTTAATAATTGGTTTCTTACGCATTATCACTACTTTTTGTTAAGATCTTTTTGGCGACCCATTTGTGTATACATTTCGAATTTTCAAGTTCTTTTAAATAATAAATCAAACAAAGACGACGAATGTCTTTTGTTATGAACAATAACCACACAAGTGCAATTTTAAGGTGGTTAGTATTACGATTTTTTGAGGAAATCCTCCTTTTTGTGTGACCCGTCTGTACGTAATTTTTAGTTTTGCTGCTTCAACAATGGAATAGTAGAGAACGGAAATGTTACACTTTACTAGCTTTTCCTGACCATTGATTGGCTCTATTACTCCCAATAAAAGAGGATATTAAAGTATGTAATCGACAGCATGTTTGATGTTTAAATACTTATCGGAGAATTTTAACTCATTACAGAATTTAATATTTTCTCCCTCTATATACTTATTTATCTATCTATTTTCCCGATGTCTGTTAAAGCGATTGCCCTTCATGATTGCACTGCGGATGACGATGCAGAACTTTCTTTTAAAAAAGGCGATCGTTTTGTTGATGGTTTGTGATCAAAGAGCAGATTTGATCTTGATCACATTTCTTGCCAATTTTCTTTACTTATCTGAAGACGGCTCAATTTACTTTTTTCGTTTTACAGTTGTTGAAAGCGGTGAAGAGGGATGGCTCGAAGCAAAAAAAGAAGGGACGAACGAAAGAGGAGTTCTCCCAAAAAATTATGTCCAACTTATTATAGGCCAGGTATATATAATAGAAAATATCGTTTTAGTCCAATTACTGAAGAAAACGATGTAAAATAATATATTTTGAATCCACTTAAGCCATCTCCACGCCCGATTAAGAAAACTATCACCGCAAATATTTCAAAAGAATCTCCCTCAAGTATTCGACCATCTTTGCCTCCAAAACCATCTTCAGAGTTAATTGCTATTTCAGGTGTTAATTCGAGTGCCATTATCCTTAAGTTAAATTTTGAGTTTAATATCTATTTTAAACATTTTGTAATTTCTAATTTCCTTGATATCAGCCTCTACGAATTCTGAAAAACAACCGCCTTCTATCAGTAAAAACCCAAAGAAATTACCGGCAGGTGTCTTCGCTACATTTGAAACAAACAACACAAATTCAAATTTGTTTTCACAATTTGGTAACAAACCTGCAGCATCCTTAAAGCCAAAAGAAAAGATGGGGGAAATTTTGACAGATAAACCAGAAATGGAATCTGAAGTAGAACCTGTACTGCCATCTGTCAGCGATATTCGTAAGGCACTTGAACAAAAGTCAATCCAAAAAACTTCTGGTGTCTCGCCCTCAATACAAAATACTGTTAGACCAAAATCTGATATTAATACTAGCATCACATCAAGGTCGTCAGCTGCGCTCAAAATTTCTCCCCGGCCTGAATCCGACCCCAAAATGAAATTGCAAAGTAAATTTATGCAAGACGGTGAGGTTGACACAAACTTGGTCCAACCATCGACAGTAAAAAGACAAAATCTTCCTTTTGTTCCTCCAAAACCTCTCATTAAACCTCCTATAATTGGTTCTAAACCGTCTCTGAATAAAAATACCTCTCAAGCAATCCCTGCAAATAAAAGTTCATTTAAGCCTCCTTCCAGCTCTAGAGAATTGGAAGATGCACAATCATCGAATTCAAATGATAAACAACCCACTGGTCCATTGAAACGTCCAATTTTGCCCCCAAGGAAACTTTCAAATTCTTCTATATCAAATGAATTTTCAGAAGGGGAAACTTCGCCTCCAAAAATACCCCCAAGACCTTCGCCTCTAGAAAAAGCTGAATCTTCCGTATTGGTCTGATTTTCTAAAGTCTTTTGTGGTCTCTACGTTTCAAGTGATATTCAGTTAACATTTTTTTATAATCATCAAAATAGCCCAATTATAACTTGAATGATCGATTAAATAAAGCCGAAACCGAAACAAAAATTAAAGTGCAAAATCAAGCAGCCGAAGGCGCGAAAAAGGGTGTCTCAGCAGGATTTAAAGAAGGACAAGGTGAAAATTGTAAATTCTTATATCCATAGAATATTTGATTAATTTTCATATATCTTTCTTTCTATCGTCGAAATTAGATAGGCTTAATACGAGCTTAGGTGGTAGGAAATTACCTGGGCAAGATAAATTGTTTGGCAAAGTAGAAAAATTTGCACAAGCCGAAGCTGAAAAGAAATCCAGAATAACAGCGGGGGATAAATTCGATGATCATTCGAAGATTTTTAAAGAGAACGCAAAATCGAACATGAATTCTTTACAAAGGGAATCAGAAAATGGAATTTCAAAAAATTCATCCCTTTCGGATCGAATTAAAGGATTGAAGCTCTCAACGGCGAACCTCAATAATAATAATAATAATAATAATAGTAATAATAATAGCAATAATTATAACAATAACAATCTGTTAATACCGCCACCGCTACCAGTTCGTAAAAATACTGTGAACTCTTCAACAGATGTGACCAGTAGCCCCAAAACGATTCCTCCTAGGCCACCTCAGCATAATCCATTTAGTGGTGAGTATTCTTTCAGGTCAGGACTGATATTTTCGATGTTTGTTATGCTATGAGGTTTAAATTCGAATACAATTTTTTTTTGATTTTAATTCAGAGCATAATCTTTCCAAAGGTATCCCAGCTGATGCCCGAAAACGATATGAGCAGGTATTTGAAGCGAAGCAAAACCGTGAGGGATATATTGATGGTATGACTACATGATTTATTAGATCATATTCTTTCAGCGCAATTTAACCTTGTTTTCTTGAAAAATAGGTGAGGTTGTCAAAGATATATATGTTAAAAGTCGACTTGATAGTAAAACCTTACATAAAATATGGTAACCTATTTTAAGCTTAAAATTTATCAAATATAAATGGAAATACTTGACTAATATAGTTTGTTTTATGTTAGGAATCTTGTGGATACCAGAAAAATTGGAAAGCTTAACAAGCAAGAATTCAGCGCCGGCATGTTTCTCATTGATGAGCGTTTAAAAGGTATTCCTGTTCCCGATAATTTACCTAGAGAAACCCTCAATTTATTCCTTTGCTGAATGGCTTTATCAGTAAATTGTAATTAAGGAAAAGTCAAATTGCGAGAAAAGTTAAATGATATTTTGCTTACGATTATAATTTCTTGAATTAATTTGTAAATGCTTCTGGTTCAAGCCTTATTTTTTCCGGGAAGAAATCAAAGATACAAAAATGAAAATATTATTTTATAATGTTTCCATATCTTAACAGTTTTAAAGTTCTTATGGATTTTGCATTGTAAGCAAATAAATATAAAATTTGCAATGGTCAATTTTACTTTATAATTTGCTTTTTTCGAATTTAATAAATAATTCTCATGAATTGACAAAAAAAGTTGTTAGCTATTCAAAAAATCTGCAAAAACATTTAAAATATTATAATTGTCACAAATTAACTTTATTTACAAGTTTTTGTTATATATATTGAAAACAACATTTAAAGCTGACAACAGTTTGCATGTAACAACTAAAAACAAATTAATAAAATTTATTATACAGTCAGACCTCTATAAAAGAACACAGTTGGGACATGCAAATTATGTCAAATAAACTATATTTATTTATTTATTAAATCAATCAATTATTATTATTATTATTATTAAAATATTGATTAATTGTTACCTGTTTTTTAGAATTTTCCTTCATTTTTTCGTATTCATATAATTTTTTTCTAAGTAAATTTTGGTTTTCTATACTAAAATTTTCTTTTGCTAATTGCTCTTCAAATCTAATTACCTTATTTAATGCTTCATATGCTTCATATGCTTCTGTAATTGTAATTAAAGCAGGTGGAGATTCTTCTAATTCTTCTTCCGAGTCATTAATTGTATTGGTTTCAATTTGAGCATCGGCTAAAACCATATCTACAATTTCATTATTATCAAGAATATTTTCAGTTGCCAATAATTCCTCAACTGCTACAGTATAATCTTCGAGATTTTTGACCAATTGTTGTGCATTTGATGGTAAATTGTTGAATATATCCATAGCAATTGATGTTTCGGATTCTTGAATTTCTAATTCTTGATTATAGAAAAGAATATCTGTTTTTTGCCAACAGTTTTGAATTGTAACAGGTGTTACTTGAAACCATGATTGAACAACATAATTAATTGCTTGTTTTATGTTTAATGTATATATTATATTACTTAACTGTTCAATATTAATTTTTTGTTCAAATTGATGTAAAATATGTTGACAATATAAGTGCTTATATTTGCCTTTGAAAGATTTGATAATGTTAGCATCTATTGGTTGCAGATGTGATATAGTATTTGGAGGAAAATAGTGCAAAGTAATATTGGTTAATTGGAATGAATCTTCTCCTATTTGAGTATGATAAGAAGTTGCATTATCAACCAAAAGTAATATATGCCGATTTTGAATTCAAAAGCCTTTATTTATATATTTGAGCCATGCTTTCCATATATCTGAGCGCATCCATGCTTTGGAATTGAATTTGTAAATTACAGATAGGTTGGAAGTATTAATTCCTTTAAAGCATCTTGGATTTTTTGCATGTCCAATTACTAAAGGTTGCAATTTGTGAGATCCAGTTGAATTTGTAGCAAGAAGAATTGTAATCCAAGATTTATCCTATAAAAAACCCAATTAATTTAATATAACAATAATATATAACGATAACAATTGGTAAGTATAATATATCAATTTTTTTCCTGCATTTCAACATTTTGCAAGTGTTTGATTTGGTCCCATACGAAAAAATAATCTTGTTTCATCAGCATTATATATGTCAGCAGGATCAAATTCGGATATAATGGTTTTTAATTTTCTTCGTTCTTCTGGTAAACTTTCAGTTGATACACTTCCTGATTCACCATGAAATCGGTAAACACATAATTGGTTTCGTTTTTTGAATTTTTGAATCCATCTATTTGAGAATTGCATTTCATTTTCGTGTATACAAGAAGTTTGGCAAATTTTTTTCCTTTCTCTTTAATTAGTTGATCATTGAATTCGATAGTGGCTGCCGTTACTTGTTCTACCCAATAACTTAAAGCTTGGTCTAATAATGGAAATTTAAAGCTTTTGTGTCAAATAGATCTTTTTGAGATTTTATCAATTTCAATATTCAACCACTTTGCATGCTCTTTGATTATCTTGGAGACAGTTGGACGAGAAATATGAAGTTCTGGATATTTATGATTGAAGTAAGCTACAATATCATCATGTTTCATGCCATAGTGATTTTTGGAATATTGACAAATTTCTTTACAAAGAGCATCATTAGCTGCTGCTCGTTTTTGTTTTTTGAATAAAGGTTCCGACATTGTGATAATTTAGCAAGTCTGTTAGAAAATGCGCCTATAATGATAATATTAGATTTGGTTTTTGCAAGCTTGAATTGGAATACAATAGGGACTAAGTGGCTGTACGTGAAAACAGACAAGATCAAAAAGAGGAAGTCCAATGTAAATCGATTTAAAAGAAAGTTAGGATGAAATCAATTCAATACGTTTTAACTCTTTTCCCAATTACCAATTAACATCTAACACGTGATATTTGTTCTTATATAAAGGTAAATTTCGAATAAACGTTTGATAAAATTATGTTCTTGTTCCTTTATAGATTGTTCTTATATAAAGGGAAAATTTTTAATTAATCAATTGGTTCTATAAAAAAATGTTCTTTGTAAGAGGTTGTTCTTTTATCGAGGGTTCTTTTATGGAGGTCTGACTGTAGTAAGCAATTATCATTTCACAATTTGTTTGTTTTAATAAAAACTTAAGTCTTAATTGTTTTGTTTTGTATTAAAGACACAAATGTAAAGATAAATTTTTTAAAGTCATATAAATAAAATTATATTAGTATTAGTATTTTTTAAATAAAAGAAAAAATAAAGTATTGATTTTTGTAATTTTGAATTTAATAAGCATTATTAACAACTAATTAGCAAGGTCTTAAAAACTTATAAAAATATTGAAAACAATGCTTTTAAAACATAATTGAGTATAAAATTTAATTTAAGCTTGATTTTTTAATTAATACTATTTCAAATTTTTATTGTTAATTAATATGGTTATTGTTTGTATTTTGTATTTAATAGTATATGTATATTTTC
Organism: Geosiphon pyriformis; assembly: GCA_016748015.1. Classification (NCBI taxonomy): domain Eukaryota; kingdom Fungi; phylum Glomeromycota; class Glomeromycetes; order Archaeosporales; family Geosiphonaceae; genus Geosiphon; species Geosiphon pyriformis. The sequence goes on from JAAOMT010000226.1 coordinate 737,756, forward strand.
TTAGCTTTCAATTATTTTTTCACAGTTTGTTTTAATGTTTTTTATATTTACTAAGTTTTTTTTATATTAATATTAATAAATTTATGAAACAAAAAAATTGAATTGTATTTCGAATATAGTTAGTTACTTGATAATTCTTGACAAATTTGAAAAATAAAATACTTTTTTCCAATAATTATACAAGTCTATTTTTGTTAATTAAAATTAATTGTGTTTTAAATTAAATATATTTTGGCTTATAATATTTTAAAGCATGTAATAATTAATGTAACAATTACAATATGTAATCTTTGAATTAAAGATTGATTAATTTATGTTTTTTTTTAATTTATTCACTTTGACAATTAAAGAATTTTAACCCAATTGCTTTTTTTAATATTTGTAAATACAATATTTTACATTTTCTAAAAATTCATTAACAGTATTAGTTACACAAAAAAAAGAAAATTCTTGTTTGTTTTAGCTGTATATTATTATGTAGTTGATTATTTTTAAGTTAAATTATTATTAATTAATTACATTATAACTTACTAATAGTAATATATAAAAAATTTTCTTATTAACAATTTCTTTAATTTGATCAACAATAGTTATTATATATTTTGATTCTGTTTATTTTAATAAAATTTTTCCTTTGCAACATTATTTGTTTCTTTATATTTTACAAATTCTTTGATATTATAATACTTTTTGAAACTAAATCATCATTTTAAAATTTTAAAATTTTATTAATGTTTATAAACTAAGTAAAATTATTAGTTTTTTGAGAAATTGATAGATTTATACTTTTTTTAATCTTTTTCTTCAAATTTTTGTTAAAAATGTTATATACTCGATTTTTCTATCTCAAATTAATTTTTTAATGTACTATTTAAAAGTATTAAATTGACTCTTTTGATTTGATAAAGTGTAATTTTTAAGCAAGTTTAAGAGTATTATGTTTCTGTTTTTGAACTTAAATATTTAAAATATTGTTTTGTTATATTGTTATAATTGTAATTTCTTAAATATTTAAGTCAATAAATTTAATAAAAAAAATCTATTTGTCATCTTGATTCTAGCCAAATTATTATTTTCATTTACATTAATTGTTTACCCCTCTTTATTGTCCTGTAACAATAATAATTTAAAACTCCATTTCATCTAAAATTCTCTGAAGGTACAATAAGTATCCCAATTATTATTTCTGCTATGAATTCAATTAAATGTTAGCAAAATATTTCTTTGAGAACAAAATTTAAAATATGATCATTTCCGTAATATTACCATAGCCTTAAAATATAAAGAGCGTGAGATTCATTTTAAAGATCCTGGCCAACATTTAATAAGTAGTTTTTTGAATCGAAATTATAGTTACTTTAAATTAAAAAGAGCCCTCAAATATCTGATTGTTTTAAAATAATTGTTTTAATTTTACACTGAATCTTAAGCAGACTCGTCTCAGTTTCACCCAACTATTAATGGACGAAAATTTTAAAAGAATACGATTTATTAAAACCTTTGTGTAATTCTTGCAGGATTTTTATTCTCTATAACTTACCAACAATCAATTCATGCAGTTGGTGTACTAGACAATAAAAGAACACAGGTTCTAAAAAAACAAAATTAACAAAGGGATCATTTCTCTTAAAAATTCATAAAACGGGAATTAAGTAATCAAGATAATAAAAGATATTTTAATACTTAGTTTATCAATGATTAACCTCAAAAGTTCATCGTTGAATTACCAAACACCAAACTACGTCTTAAATGTTATAGAAGCAGGAGAAACTAAATAAATTAGCGTAATTGTTTTAATAATAAAATGCTCAGAGTATAATGACCTTCATTGTTCAACAGTTAAGCGCCAAGAAAAGAACGGTAAACTATTAATGGAGCTTTTTTCTAAACTTTTTTATTTTATTTTTCAGTCTTTAAAATTAAAATATAATTTATCACAATTTCACAGTTATATCTGTGTACAAAATCTAAAACCCAAAAAGTGAACTTTTGATATTCCAAACCTTAGAATTTTTAAAGCAATTTCCCTTAATAAATTTTTATAAATAAGAACAGTTTTCCCAAAAAAATTATCTATTAATTTATTCTCACCAACAGAAATTCAACAAATGATTTGATTTAGAAGCTTTTTCATAAATTATATTTAAAGGAATCATAAAATTTTCTAGATTCGGGAAACTTTAATATCATGTCTTTAAGTTTAAAAAAATTTTCATTGGCTTTTACTTTAATTCTCTTTATTATCATTTTGTCCCATGTCTCGGCGGCACCAATACCAACCAAAGAATTTTTACCCTATGATTTCGATTTGCCCATAGACCCAAACAATGTTGGTTTTGGAAATGAAGGCTATGGTAATGTCGGATACGGTAACATTGGGAACAATAATGTTGGGATTCTTAATAGTGGTAACGAGAATGTTGGCAATTATAATGGTCTATGGAGTGAAGGTATCGATAACGGCGACGCCAATATCGGAAACGAGAATGGTCAAGGAAATAAGGGTATTCACAACGGGAGTAAAAATATTGGAAGTAAAAACGGTTCTTTCAATGCTGGCTCCACAAATGGTAATAAAAATCTTGGGAACGGGAATGGGAGACTCAATGGTTGAAATCGTTTCATGGATACAGTGCGCTTACACATATGGGTAGAACTATATTGCATTTAAGAAACTTGATAGATGTTAAAAAGACTTTATGAAGTTTTCAATGCCGCAATCTTGGGAAACAATTAGTACAATATTTGAGATTATAAAAGTGTTTATTTTCCATTTTCAACTTTTAAAGATACAAGCTCTTTTGGAATGGATAGCTAGAATTTTTATTCATTTCTATTTATTTCTTTCATATCTGGTGCATTGAAATTATGATCCTTGATTAGAAAAACATAATAATAGCTATGCAAGTTTTACGACCCTCTATTTTATGAATTTCATATGAGAGCAAAATAAATTTTGTATTAATAAAAACATAATTTTATTAAATTTAATCTTACGATTCCAAAGTATTGAGAATCACCATCAATTTCACATTGAAAACTATATAATATTTGAGGGGCAACTTAAATTGTAATCTGACATGCTACCAAAATAAGGCTAAAGCATTAATTATTAAACATAAATTATTGACGTAATTACTAAATACTCTTTTCATGTTATAATATTGGTTTCCTTTAGTTTTGTGGCTTTGATGAGATACTTTACCATTCAATAATCCAATAAAACTTTAACGCTGCGTCCTAGTTTCTAATGAGAGCGTTAAATCAATAAAATAATATCCAAGTGACAGAAAAAGTGCTTTTGGTATTGTCAAAACTCATTCTAGTTTGAGTCAATAATGTTGTTATTGAAAACTTTATTATTTTGTTTGAAACCTTGGATCTTTTAAAACGGTAATATTGGTCAAGAACTTTTTTTAATTCTTTGAAAACTTAAAATTTGAAGGGAAATTCCTAGTGGCGAAAATGTGTTGAATATTTCAATCGAGGTAAAAAAAAAGAAAATGAGCAATTTTAATTTCTGTGAATTTGTATAGAAAATATTTTAAAATTGTTTATAGCTATTCAGAATTTCTAAATACTTTCTAAATTTTCTTAAAAACATGAATGAGCTAGTTTTTAAAAATAACACTTCATTCAAAAATCTTTAATTCTCCTCTTTAAACTTCAGTTAAGATTTTAGAATTCAAAGTCCATTAGTTATTATTCTGACTTTGGACAAATTTCACTCTTAAAATTAAATTATGTTAAAAATTTGATTTATTTAAAATATCAAAAATATTAGTCTCGCAATATCATTGATCAGAAACAGTATTATCATAATTTGCTTAGTTTTCTTCTGGTAAACATTTTAAATACCTGATAATTTGGAGCTGGAATACAGAACAGTATTGCTTTTTATTAATAAAACATTGGTTGACAATAGATCGATTACAAAATTAAAGCTCTCTGAAAAAGCAAAAAAGCCTTTTAGTATCAGTTATTAGAAAATTGTTTGAATTCTTTAATTTCTAAATCTTTCAAGAATAAATGTGATATTTTCTTCTAGCAAAAAATGTTCATGTCAAGAAGCTTGATCTTTTTTATATCTATGCAATATAAATCATTTCAAAAATACAAAAAATCTAAATTAAAGGATAGAAAATTTATCAGAATAAAATTTCAAATTTGAATTTACTAAAACGAAGAATTTTTTCTAAAAGTTTAGTTAAAGTTTACAAACAAAAAAATGATAGAATTATGGATTGAAAAGTTTGTATTGTAAGAAAGAAAATATTTAAATCAACAGTTAAAACCATCGTCCTTTATTAAATTATCGTCAATCCTAATACCACAATAGTCAAAATTGAAATGGCAGATCCGACTGAGTGAGCGATACCAATAGGTGCAGCAGCACTATGCTTTGTAGTAGTACTGTTTCCACTTTTATTGTCGTTATTATCAACAGTGCTATTCGTTCCGTTTTTGGATATTGGGCCGTAGGAAGGAGTGATGCTAATATCTTCAACAACATAGTTGGCAGAAGCTGGTTGATCTTTAGTTCCACATCTATTTATAGAATAAAAAATTCAGTCTCAAGTGTTTTAAATATTCAATTTTAGCAAAAAATTTATTATGGCTCTTACTTTGAGAAATATGTGCTCGCGCAGGCTGTATTACATGCGCCTTTATCGACATTTGATACCTGAGGTATTATTATAAATGAAAGCCAATAAGAAACTGAAATGATCCGATATATTAATCAATGCATAATAATTGAAATGATTTTAATACCCTATCACTTTGGCAAACAGCTTGACAAGCCTATAAAATTGAATGTTTTCAATGAGAGTTTCTTCAAAACCAAAAATTTTAAGTCTCAAAAAATGGTTTTCATGAAGAATAATACTCACTTGACCTCTACCCGAACAATCTGCATAATTAATTGGCCATTCCTGTGCTTTTTGGTTAAAAAAATCCAGATAGTCAAAAACGAAGAATAATAAAAACCTGATTTTTCGAACTAAAAATATTTTTACCTTCAAAGTTGGGAATATGTTGAAGACAGCCACAGCCCCAACCTAATGTTGTGACGTTGCAAAAATTCTAAAAAGAAAATATGAAATTTTAGAATTGGGCTCAGTTCTAGCAAATGGAAAGTTGTCAAAAATGAAATCATACTTACTCGGGGAGCCTATGAAAATTTAGTTCAAGATATTAAATTTCATTAGGTCAATATTATTATATTTTCATCGAGTTAGAAAAATCAAGATTTCGAGAGAGAAAAATTATCAGTTTTTACCTGTTTTTCATCACCACCACAAGTGGATGTACAATAGGCTTTATTAGCAGCGCAGAGAGCTTGACGCTCTGTGGTAGGCTTCATAGTAAGATTGTAAACAAAAGGAGGTATTTGATATGGTGGAGGTTCTGTCTGGCCTAAATAAAACAAGTGATGGAAATAAATTTTTATTCACGTTCAATTTTAAAATTGGAAAAGAGCCATGGGAAAGATTTCTGTCAGCGTTCATCAAAATATTAGCAGGTATAAGAATTCAAATATTTTCAAAATTCTAAAATTTCTAAGTATACCTTTGGCACTTTGGATCATAACACTAATGAGTGCCACCCAAGAAATAACAATGTATAACTTCATATTAAGAAAAGTAAAAACTTTAAAAGAGGATTTGATTTTAGGAATTAAGGAAAAGTGAATACTTGGTAATGAAAATTTTACAAAGGAAAACCTGCCAAAGAATTGACGTCGGTTTTTGAAATTTTTTGATGAAATTAATGAATAGGTTAGAATTTGACTTGTTATGAGGTTGAAGGTAGGAGTGAGGAAAAAGCAATGATAATAAAATCCATCGGGATGAAATCTGTCTATAAAACTTGTAGTGAATCGATATTTGTTTTCCATTTCCAATCACAGAATTAGATGTTAAATTAGTGGCACAATGATATGTAATCACTGAAACGAAGCTGCATTTGTGTTCAATAGAAATATAACCAATACTTTACAAGGCACATCTCCTATGTTGGCAATTTTGGAAATTCTCGGTGCTCTCTGTTAATCTTTTTGATACATGCATTAAGAATTTAATTCTTCCATTATCTTCTCGAACGTTATGTACGAATTATTCGAAGTCTGAACTATTTGCACAACACCCGAGATTTTTTTTTCAAAGATAAATATATCCTTTAATCAAATTCTTGCAACCATTTTATTTATTTGTATTTCTTCGTTAAAATCTGGTTCAAAAACTAATAGTGGTCATGGGAAATTTTCGTTCAGATTAATCTAACAATAAAAAAAGGTGCTTTAAAAAAATAAAATTCAAGTATTACGTAAGTCTATTGATAGGAGGTTTCAATTATAAATGCGCAAAAATTTATTTGATCTTAACCAATAGAAACCTAAATTTCCTCATTTTACAAAATTTTTGCTCAATCCTAAATGCAAAAAATTAAAGTTTATTACAAATTCCAAAAAAACATAATTATATTTTTAATTTAAAGACTTTTATTTACTAAAACAAAAATGTCAAAAAGAAAATTTTTATAAATAGCAGTATACTGGTTTCATAAAAATTCTCAAGTTGGAATTAAATGTTTTATTCAATTTTGGACAGAGTATTACAATCTAATAACTATTTTTAACATTTAGCACGTTATTTTTTTATGTTTTGTATCTTAATACAAGGTAAAGATTTTGATTTCTTAAAAATTTTCAAGACTAAATTTTTAATTTTCTTATAATAAAAGATAAATATATGCTATGGCCTTAAAAAATAAGTGGTCTTATTTACACAAAATTATGTCCGAAAGTAAATTTAAACATCTTCAAAAAATTATTCATTTTCCTGGGTTTATGAAATGTACATTTTCTATTGATACTGGCATTTGTACACTCTTCACTTGCTATTTCCTTTTTAAAGGTTTGGACAAAGCCGACTTTGGCGACATTAGACAAATTTCTTATTTGTGCAATTATATGGATTCTCTCATATTTTTCACTTGCAAGTTTGGTGCAATCATTATCCTGCAATTTAATGTGTTAGACATAATAACTTAAAGGATTAAAAAAATTAAATAAAAGACTCTAGAAAATGCTTTCTTGGGTACATTACCATTCTGATTGCCAAGGATGAAGATTTGGGAGTCCAAGTTGTCATTCAAAATGAGGCATATACATTCAAGACTTGTAGTTGGTACGATAAAATAAAGATCATCGGAGGGCTCAAAGTTTGATAGTGGGAAAATCTAAATTAAAGCTACATAAAATTTTATCTTTTTTTGAAAATCTTGACTTTCAAGATTTTGATTGATCAATTAGTTGAAAGTAAAATTTGCTGCTATTTGATGTGGAAAGGGCTCTTGGATGAGCTTCATAGAAAGATTATAAAATCTTTCTTTACTACCGGAGTCTGAACAAAATGGAGGTGTGAGTCTTTTATTTTCTGAAATTGTGCCTTCTTTTACCATTGTGATTATGACGATAGCATTTTGGTTTTGATCCCATCATAGAAATCGAGATCAATAAAGCCATCAAGACAGAGGGAGTCACGCAGATTTTGAACTTTCGATATTAACAACCCCAATAAATCTTTATATAAGATTTTATATGCCATTCTTAAAAGTAAATTTGACTCATTTAAAAATTTAAAAATATGCAGAAACCTAAAACGAATTTGCATGTTTAAACACTTTTAAAAATCAAGATATCAAAGGTTTGTCACTTTTTAACAAATAAACTTGACATTTGTTTACTTTTTACGACTCCCCAAAATTATAATATTGTTGTGTAAGAAAAATAATACCCACTTGTAGATAGTTAAACGAAATCGAAAGGGAAGATTCTGGCATACATGGAAACGCTAAAATCTCAAAATGCTTGTACGTTATCCCACAAGAATATGGCGCTTGATTGAGAAGTATCAAAGAACAGGAAAACGTGAAACTTACCACATTCTAAAGGAATAGAAATTCTTAGCAACCACGAAAAAGATTTACTAGTGTGTAAAGCCAGGGAAAACGACATGCACTACTCAATGAAATTGTCAACAATTTAGGTCTAAAAATGTAGTTTGTCAACTGCCGCAAATGTACTCTACAACTCTGGACTTTGCTCACGTATCGCAGCAAAAACCTTATATCTCAGAAACACCTGCCTACACTCGTGTTAAGTGGTGTGTAAGAAAAAAAAATAAAACCGTTCACGATTAGGCAAAAGTCATCTTCTCTGATGAGACGAGTATGGAATTGGGAAGCAATCACGACAACCAAGAGTTTGGCGGCATGCTAGCGAAGAGTTTAATACTAATTCCTTAGTCCTTACTCTAAATAGTAGGCGAAAATCCATAATGGTTTGGGGGTGTTTCACGGGAGGATTCAAACGACCATTGGTATTTTGTGATGAATACAAAAAAAATGTTGAAAAATAAATGCAAATAGTTACCTTGAAGTCTTAATAGCTACCTTGAAGTCTTAATAGCCATTATATAAAATAAAATTAAAAAGCTATATGAAAGTAAAAAATCATGACAACCAAATTTTCTTCCGTTTCAGAATGTAATTAAGTTGTTAACTGGACGCTCCCCAATTTTTCAGCAAGATAACGTACTGATTCATACTGCAAAAAATATCTAACGGAAAATAAAATTACGACTATCACTGGCCGGTGAATTCACCAGACCTGAATCCAATTGAAGCTGTTCAAGGACAATACCCAAAAACACGAAGTATGTGGTCGAACTTAAAATTGCGCTAAAGGAGGAAGAAATTCGATACCTCTGTTCTCGATGAAGTTATTCCCTCAATGCTAAGGAAAATTGAAGGAGGATTTTGAGGGCGGACAAAGCATTAAATCATGTATAATTTTTATTTCGTAAAAAATTAAGTAAATCGGAAAGTATCAGAATTTTTGTGTCCAATTTTGAATCGGGCGTTACTTTTTGGGGTATTGTAAAATATAGATATTCATAGGGCACATCGGCTATCGGAAAATCGTTCCACACAAATTATTAAGATTCCCTTTTTAGTTTGCCTAAATAATGCCTAACATTTTCTTTTTTGGCAAATTTGGTGATCGCATATAATGCAGCTTGGGAAGTCTGAAAAATATTCATGACATTTTAGTCAAGAGAATTGAGACAATCAACTCCACAAAAACATACCACACCAATTGCTTCTTCGCTAACATTTTCCAGTGTATCACACGCCTGGTGGTAGCAAGGATCAAATGGGGCATTGGCAAATCCCCCAAACGTGTGCCTTTGGTCCTCAGTTTTTCGGCCCCCAGCTCCAGTCAATACCCCACCTAAAAGATCGATTTATAAATTGTATTGACCAAGTCAATCTCATTTCTTAGCAAATTGGGTATAAAAGAGCTCAAATGCTCGTAAATTACTAATAAAATGCATCATGCCTGATGGAATTCCATGTTCCAGGAATGGCAGAAAGTCACTGCCAGCTAACATATCAATCAGTTCATATGACTCGTGGGCAGCCTTGAAGTACTCTTCAAACACATTTTGTATTACTATCGAAGCATTTCGCACATCTGATGGCGCGTCTTCTCCCTTATGAATCTACAATATGTAACTTAAAAATTAGCAAAATATTACTTCATAAAAGTCAAAGCCAAAATCAGGGATCCTCATATACTCACAAACGGGACGTAATTAGGACTTCCTAGCATATCAAAATTAAGATTCATAGCAATTTTTTCGTCCTCACCGCTCATCATGGCTTCTCTGATAAAATGTCGCGATCCTAAGAGTCCGATTTCTTCTGCGGCCCACCAAGCAAAAATTAAGTCATTTTTTGGCTTGAAATCAGCACGTTCGATGGCAAGCAAAATTTCTAAAAGAGTGGCCGATCCGGATGCGTTATCAACTAGACCTGCTCCAGCTGGTACAGAATCCAAGTGTGCGCCAAAAACAAGGGTATTTTCCTTTTCGGGACCATCTCTTAGTAAGCAAATAACATTAAACGTGTCAGTCACAGTTATCTTTGTGTAAGTTTGAATGTCAACTTTTATTTCTTTTGAGAGAGCGAGCAGTTGTCCAAGTGAGTATGAGGCCGCAAGAACCGGTATTTTCATCAAAGGATCTGAAAGATATTAGCATATTTCATTAATGCATTGTTTTTAAAAAGTTCTAAATGAAATAAATACCTCTTTCTTTCCAATCAACCAGTCGAACCCGGTTGTATAACAGCGTTCTCCGTGCTGGGGAATTATAAAAAATTACAGCAGATGCTCCTTTCTTTGAGGTTGTGAAGCAAGACGCAGATAATACGTTAATTATAGCAACCCATAAAGCAAAGACAATTAACTTGCTATACCTGTTCAGCCTTGTAAGCTGCCTTCCAAAAGTCACATTTGCCTCCTTCTTGAATCAATGCAATCTTATCTTTTACTTTGTCCCAACCATTTTCATTGCATCCAGATTCTGGTATAATCACTACCTGCTGTTTTGAAAGTGTTGCTGACTCCCCTCCATATCTCATACCTTAATCCAGAAAAAGTATCCATTAAATAAATTTGGCATATTTAAACAAGAATTAAAAAAGCTTCTTTTTAATAACCTACTCCAGAAATCCACTCCGCCTTGATAAGTAACCGTCCCCTTTTTATGACGGTCATCATCATCATCATCATTATCCGGAAGAAAGGTGACATTTAATTCGGCTTCTTTTATTTTTTCCCAAATAGGGACTTTGAAATACTGTAATTTAACTTCACATCGTGTATTCTTCTTCAAAAGAGAGATAATGTATAGGGCAGACGCGTTATACCCAGCAGTAATGGAACGTGATGGTCTCTTAGTGGTATAGGCATAATTTTCTTCTTCATCGAATATCTCGGTAGATGCTTCGGAGATTGATGGGTTTGATTTCATTGATTTATTAAAAAATTTGATAATTTTTGATGAGTATAAAGGAATGGATGAGGTTGGAATTGTATCGTTCTCGTAATATTGAGCAATTTTTTCAAACGCTTTCAAGTGTGCAAATATGTTCCGAGTAAGTTGTTGTGGCAGAATTATTTCTTTTTCATGCTTGCCTTCAGCTGTGAACAATTGAAAATTTTTTGAATCTCAGATAAATTGCATATTAATGTTGAAAATTCATTTTAAAACATTTTTCATTCATGACTCACGTCGATTATGTGGCAAAAACAGAATAATACAAGTAATTGAAACTATAAAAACTAACAAGGCAACAAGACCATATGGTGCAGCTTTTACAGCTACCTCACGAGGGTTGTGTCGGTTACTTCTGTTATTTCGACGTGAAAGGAGGGGTGTTGGCGATGATTTCCGTGAGTTTTCTTCATCTACAGGATAATATTTAATTAATTTGGAGAAATTAAAGGATCAATTTAAATGCACTGTCAGATTTCACCTATAATATTGCTGCTGTTACTTCCCAGAAGTGGGGCGTTTTCCAACAAAGTAGACATATGGTTGACTCGAATTAGTTTGTGCCAAAGTTAGGTGAAATTTCTTTAATTAGAACGAAATTTTATTTTTACTTTACACTTTTATTTTGTTAAGGATAAAATAAGGTTCCGCCGCTAATTATTGTGAATTTATACGCCTGCTGCTTTTAAGGGTCACGAATTAAGCAAACATGATTATATTCGGAATAGCTCAGATCTTGATGGAAGTTTCCACAAAAAGACTGGAAATTAATTGAAGATCTTGAACTTTACATGCACAGATCAAGGCGATCCTAATCACATCTCGAAAATATTGAATCCTACTTTCATTTCACCCCTTAAGTGTTTTCAATTACAGAATTTTAGATATGAGGCTTGCGGCAATAAATCCAGACAAAGTGAGGCTGCCTTCGGCAATTTTGGCTTTTCTTTTTTAGCACCCAGAATATAATCGCTGTTATCCCTGCTATCGCCAAGATTGCTGGGACTTCTCATTCTCTAATTGTTGCTTGGTTTGTTCTAATTCAATCTTTAATTCTTTAGTTTTATGGCAAGCATCTTATTCTTCCATTTTTTATCAATTTTTTTAATTTCAGCTTAAGCTTCCACATTAATGACCTGAATGATATTTTGTAAATGGTGTTTAAATTATTACGTAATCTGACAATTATTTATTTTCTTTTAGCAACATTATTTCGTATTAATTTTTAGAGTTTTATTATTTCTTCTGAAACAATTAAACATTAAAATCAGCTTTGATTTCTATTTTATTCAATTTTTCTTATACTTAACTATTATTTTTAAGATAATTATAAACTATTTTGAATTCTTAATCTTTTTTTGGTTAATTTTTTTGATTAAACAATAAAAATATTTTGTTATTTATATTTTATAGAAGAAAGCATTAGCACCTTAAATGATAATAAATTTATTATTATTATAATTATAATTATTATTATTATAACATTAAAATTCGTTTTATTCTATATACCAAACAAATATATTTTGCAAAACTATAATAATAATAATAATAATATATGAAAGTTTGAAATAAATAGAATACTATTTTATATAAAAATAATCGTTATTTTAACTTTAATATTATACATATTTTTAAATATTTCAATTTTTTTTTTGTATCGGAAACATAAATTAATATTTAAAAAATATATTTAATTCTTTTTTAAATGCAATTTTTACAATTGTAATATTTTTCTTTAATGAAAAAAATTTATAAAACCAATTTATTTATTTCAAAAATACATATTATAACTGTAAAAAATTTATGTAAATTCAGAATATTTTCTGACATGTTTATTATTATAATTTAATGATCGATAAAAATAAAAATTATTAAATTTAAAAATATATTTTTCACTATATCAATCATGTTTATTTTAAAAAAAATTTTAAATTGTATTTTATCTTAATTAAAAATATTTTAAATAACATATTTTAAAAATTCTTTTTATCAGATAAATTTATACATTAAATAAAAACATCAACGTAAATTATAATTTTTTAATAAGTATTTGTGCATTAAAAATATTTGATAGAAATTATCGTTCAAAAACCTCATCGTATATTATTAAATTCACAAAATAACGTGTGCATTTTTATCAACAAAACATGAAATGAAACGAAATCTTAATAATTAGTTATTTGGTTTTTAATAAAAATTTTAAGCTCAAATTACTACTTAACATGTCTTGCAAATTGAGCTTATTTTTTTAATTTCTCAATCCTCTGCAATTCAAATTATCAGTATATATCTTTTATTTTTTACTTTTTCAAGATTTGGTTTCAGACTTTAAAATAGATGATTAAACTAATTTCACCAAAAATATTATAAAATAGTAATGAAAGAAGATAGTATTGTTATGCGTACTCTTCTTAGTGATATGTCACCAGTATTTGATTCAGAAATTGTTTCAAAGGGAAAAACTTAGTTACCAATTACACTAAATGTGGTTTGAAAAACAGGAGGCAATTAGCTTTACAACTCTAAAATCATTAAAATCAATTATATCAAAAAGACTTAATTTTCAAGTCCAATATTGTATGAGGCGCCAATTTAATATGAATTAATTTTTTTTAAGCAAAGAAAGATTTTGTTCAGATATTTTATTTATGTTTGATTCAACAATCAATCTGCCTTCAAGTCTATTACGATTCATCAATTCAAAAACTCTCTCTGGCTGTATGCGAAAAGAAATTCATTTCACAGAAATAGAATGTTCTTTGAGCATAGTGTGAAAGATAAGATGATTGCAAGGCATGATTTCTAATGATAAATAAGAGATATAAAAAATTGATAAACGCAAATTCCTCTAATATTTATATAGTAAATAGCAATCCCTAAAGCCACCACAAATATCCAAGTTATACATATACACCCACAAAAGAAATTCACATACTCTAATTTATTTATCTAAATTTAGCAAAGGGAAGGGGAAGGGGAAGGGGAAGGGTAAGGGTATAATTTACAAGTTTTAATAATACAAAAAAAGATACATTAATTTTAAGGGAATAAAAGACTTACTACCTAGTTTTTTTTCGGGGGGTTGAAAAAGAAAAAAAATTTGAGTGTTTAAACAATTCATTTGTGTTTGACGAAGTGTGTGTTATGTGTTTTTGTTGCACGGAAAATAATGAGATAAGAATACCTCAAAGGTGTCTGTTTTGAGGATTTTTGCAAGATTTTAAGAGCAACAATGATTTCCATTTTCCGAGTGAAGCGTAAATTGAACTTTTGAGTTTTCCGCTTTCTATTTTATATGTAACTCCAAGTGATTGAGATACGACCTTTTGATGGGTCTGCAAGTTGGTTGAACACAACTGGCGCCATATCAACGTCTCCACTCTTGCATTCTGGGCATCGATCTTGGATAGTAGCAGTTGCGGATTTACCCTCATGATAAATTCTGATTTGTTTGCCACACAGACTGTTTTTATTGGGGTTTCCATTTGGGGTAGATGGATCAAAGTCAGGTGCAGCCATGGCAACCACTGCATCATTATCGCCGTCAGTTTGACCACACGCACCAAGGCCTGGGTTATAGTAAGTACCTTCGCCTGATCTTGAACCACTACCGCCAGTTGATGAAGCCACTGGTTCTTTGGTTGGCTGTGGAGCTTCAGTTGTGGTTGGTGCTGGAGCTTTAGTTGATGAATGTGTGACAGTGGGCTCGGGAGTGGGCTCAGCAGTTGGCTCAGCAGTTGGTTGTGGAGCTTCTTGAGTTATCGTTTCGGTTTCAACAGGAGTTTCAGCAGGAACAGTCTCAACAGGAGCTTCATTAGGAACGTCTTCAGCAGGGATTTCAACAGGTTTTGATGCTTTTGGATGACGATTCTTGGAACGATTTTTGGAATGATTATTCGGGAAAGTTGATGTTAGAGGAAAATCAAATGCTGGGAGGACCTCAGTATCTGAGAAATTAGGAATATTCAGTTGATGGCCCTTATGTTTCACTAGCTTCAAAGAACTTTTGCAATTTTTCTTGCCACCAGGACATTTTTTCGAACTTTTGGTCGATTTTTTGGCCCTCTTTCTTTTAGGTACTGGGCTGGCAATAATGGACTCGACTATGAGAATAAGAATCGTGAATAGGAGGATGACTTTACCGAGAGTGAACTTCATCTTGAATTTGTAGGTTTGATGATTAATTGAATTATTTTTACCCGAAAAATATATAAACTAACAATTTTTTAGCTGTTTGAATGAAAATTTGGGCTCTAAAAATTAATTTTTTTCTGAAACGACACAGTCGAGATAGAAACTTTTGGAATTATCAAATGGTCTTTTTCTTTCAAGAAAGAAAAAGATTTGTTGAAGATTGTAGTAAAACGAAAAGAACTGGTCCCTTTTTTATAAGAGCAACAGAAGAATGGGCAGGTGTTTGGGACGAAAATTTAATCAGAAGATTGACGTAATTAATTTTAAATTAATAATTTGAACACAAAAATATTACAAGAAACAAGAATGACCAATTACGCTCAGCGTTAATGGAAATATACAAACAGATAAATAAGTTGCGAATTAAGAATTTAATACACCTACAATGAAATTAAAAACGGCAAGCCGTTTGTAGAGTGTAATTAAGAAAAAGAAAACAAAAAAAATCAAAATCCTACAAACAAAATGTTTTGTCGGTAAAGAACGGATTTTCTGGTGAATGAGGGTGAATTGAATTCTTTTATAGAGTAATTTTCTAATGGTGTAAATGCTCAACTGAGTACTCGATGTCGTATCACACGGGGCAACGTGTTCCAAAGGGTGAGTGAGACTCTTTCAAAAAAAAATTTGCCTGCGTTTCGTTGATTCTGCTGTGCATCCAATTGCCCAAAATTTCATAAAATTTTATGCAGATATAATATTTTGATGAATTTATTTTGGCATACATTGTTCGTTCGTTTGTTTATTTGTATAATATTATTTAACTATTAGATGCAGTAAGTCAACCGCATAGCATAATGTTTTACATTAAAAAGACTACGAAAAATAATTATATTTTCGGTACTTATCGTTGTAAACTTTTTAAGTTGGATTATATTTTGTAGACATACACACAAAATTCAAAAGAAATCAAGAGAAATAAAAAATCACTTGACTATCTCTCGATAATTCATTTCACCCAATTTGTATAGTTTAGATTAGATATTTCTAAATTTAGTATATCAATGAAGAATACCACGTTTTTCTAAGGGTAAGTTCTCAATTTTGAAGGTATTCCTGAAATTGATAAGATTACACGGATGACAGGGGCAAAATACTGGGTCATTTTTTTTTAGATTTTTTATTGGGAACTTTTTTTTTTCCAAGAAATCGCCAGATCAAGGAACAGAAGCGATGCCGAAAGTGGTTATATTTTGAAACGGTTGGATGCACCAAAAATCATGTAGGGCTATTCTATTCGATCAACATGTGCATTAAGATACATTAAATAGAAATTTGGAAGAATTCTGTGTTACTTGATTTTTTCAAATTGTGATATGTCACGAATTTGTAAATGGTATTTAAAAAACGTGAGACGTGATACACCTGAAAGATAACCTGTTTCTGAAACATTTGATATGATTCAAAAAGGAGAAAATTATATAATTTTTGGATTATACCATTCAATTTGAATCAGAGTAGGAAGGAAGAGAAAGAGATGAAAATAAATTTTTGTAAAGTTTTCATTCTTTAGAATTACTGCAATCAGCATATTAAATTTATCGTTTCAATCAATGAAAATAGAAACTTTAACAGAACAGTTTTAAATGTCATACTTTTAGATTTTTTTTTAACTCCGATTTCAATCCGACCCATTTACCTTCTTTACCAAAATTCTCATTGAATTATTATTATTATTATTATTATTATTATTGAAATAAAATTGCATTTAGCATTGCATTAATGAACGAATAAAATTTAAATTATCCTGTTTTCCCGATAAAGTTCAACTTACTCGATAGTTCTAGCCTTTAATAATCCTTAACAGGGTATGATTTTGACCAAAGATCTTGTTGTTTGGACACAAAATGAATAATGACAGCAAATATTTTACATTATTTAATCGAATAAATAGTTTTTAACTAGTCAGCTAGATAGATAGATAGATAGATAGATAGATAATTAATTAGTTAGTTAGATAAAATAGATAGTTAATTAGTTAGATAAGATATTAATCTTACAATTACATGTTTACATCTGATACCGGGTAATTAATAAATAATAGTACAAGTATTTCTCTCAAAGATCAAAAAGCCTAAAACTTTATTTCTTTTACAATTTTATTGCTACCAATTGTTAAATCGGTTTAAATGTTTTTTACAGTTTAAACTAAAAAATTTTCTTTCTAAACTTTTCTATTGCAAAAAGAATATTTAATGGTTAACAGACAGGTTAAATTGTTTAACCAAGTTAGTTGGGATGGATCATTCTGTATAATGATTGAATATTTGACAATTAGATTTTGTAAATATTTTTAAAATTCTTTTTGATTTGAGGCTAAATTTTACTAATATTTTAGTCTTAATCTCTCCTTGTTCTCTTATCCTTATCTTTGAACTCTGGGCTGTGGTGAACTCGATCTGGGAGTTTGAATTTTCCATTTTTAGTAAATCATTGGATTCTTCATAAACTCAGATTTCCAAAGTTACACATGCTAAAACTAGATTCACCGAGTTTGATATACCCCTCAAAAATGGTCATACAACATATTTTATTTTTTCAATTAGAGATCTTTGACCTTCACGGGTTCACTGTTTTATTTGTTTACCTTAAGAGTGCTTACCCGGTTTTTCTTTGGGAGCTTACAGTATAACTGTTTTCTTTTTTTTCCATGCATTTCTCTGATCAGATCATTTATCGCGTCAATTATGCACACAAATAAACTATTTTATAGTCATAGAACAAAATAATTCAAAAATAAAATGCATTTGAATTTTCAAAATATAGGTTTTTACTAAATTTATGGATCTAAATCTAAATTCTCTTGTTAAAATATATTATATTTTCATAAAGAAAACCCTTTTCTCATTTCAAAATTGTAAAAAAAAATTTATTTATAATAAAATTAACTTATCCCAATTCAAATTTTTTGTAAAAAAAGTTCAAAATAAAAGGGTTTTTTATATATGTATGTATGTATGTATTTATTAATGCTATGAAATAAAAAAAAATTCAAATTAAATTATCAACAAAATAATAATTGGAAGTTTCATGTTTCAAAATCGGCTTCACTAATCAAATGACTTTACACCTTAAATGCACTGAAAAATAAAGTTTATTAAATTTTTGTTTCATTAGGTAACATAAAAATTATGTATAACCAAGTCATCTATTAAATGTTATCCTATGGCTTAAAGAATTATGCAGGGCTTCTTTTTGCCACTAACTATTAGAGTTTCAGTTTGAACTCTGATGATTGGTTTTTAATTAAAAATATAGTAAAACAGTGATTAAAACTATAATCTAAAGTTTACCCAATAGTTTTTAAGATTTCTTTCAGGCTTGTCTTCATATGCAGATAAGGTTTTCAGCTGAATCAAAATAAATTAAATCGTTATTTCAATAAATTAATTTACTTTTGAGGCTTAATTTTCTCATGTGTTAACCTCATAAAAGTTTTGTACAGACGGTCACACGATATTAAGTCGAATTTTTCAAAATCGGAAAAAATTTTAAAGATTGCAATAATAATAATAATAATTGCGCTTGCGTGGTTATAGTTTTCATAACAAAAAGAATCAGTTGACAATTCTAAATGTATACACAAATGGGTCACCAAAAACATCTTGGTAAAAACGAACGAACGAACGATTAGAATTATCAAAAAATAGTTTTTATTTAAAAAGAAATCATAGTGATCGAAAATCCATTGTTGATAAACTTTCTGAACGTCGAATTCTCCGAGAAATCCCCCCCCCCCCAAAAAAAATGCAGCAATAAGAAGATGCCAAAAAATTTGCTTACTCAATCTGTGTCACCCGTTTGTACAAATGATTACTAATAAATAATTCCTGAAATTTGGTTTTTTTTTTCTAACCTCAATAAGTAACAGAGGTAAATAAAGATAATTGGTTTATCTCGTTAATATTTTTCAGCTAATAAGATAATGCCAAAATGATGAGAATAATTTTGATAAACATAATTAAAAATTATTATTATTATTATTATTATTTTGAATTCATGACATGATAATTGAGTAGCTAGATATTGGCTAATTTTTATTTTAATTATCTCTGACAGGTTAAATGTTAAATTTTTTAATTATTAATGATATATTGCACTCAAAAATTTATTTTTTAATCTTTTTCACATTTCATTTACGCCAAACAATCAAATGAAAATTATTTTTCTCACATCCTAAACCATATGTATGGAGAAAAATGGTTAATGAAAATTAAATTTTTCAATGAACTCTGAATTTTATGAATTGATCAAATTTCACTCGTTCAGTTAATCATATGTATTAAATTTATTAAAAGTTTCTATAAAGGTATCATAGACTGAAAAGTGAAAAAATGCTCATATGTGTATGAAGATTATTTCCCTTAATTTCAAAAATTATGAAACGAATTATATCTCAATCATAATTAAAAATGGGTATCTATTTAATTTATAGCCTTAACCAGTAAATCAAATTGATACTTTTTATGAATTTATTTATTTATTTATTTATTTATTTATTTGCAATTTTTTGAGTTATTTTCTTATTTAATTTTTATACTTATGAATCAATAATTTGTAAATTTTGATTTGTTTATATTATAAATAAATAAATAAATAATATAAAATCTTGTCCATTAAAGAATTGAATTGAAATGAAATGAAAACATCTATTATTATTAATATCAACCCTAATTAGATATCATAGAAAAAAAAAGTCATGTTCATACCTGCAATGTTGATATCAAAAGTGATAAAACAATGAATTTCTATTTAGAGTTCTTTTGAACATTTCGTCATACTCATCTATGCAAAAACCTACTAATTTCAGCAGCATAAGCCATTTCCATCGAAAATGTGCTCGTATAATTAATCTGGTTTATTACCCCCCTCGAATCAGTAGCTTGCTGGTGTTTCTTCCAATTTTTTACTTTCAAAGTTTCTATTTGTGGTTTTACAATTTGAGATGATGATGATGATGATGATGATGATGATTATGATTATGATGATGAAATGAACATACATTGCATATAGGTCTCATCTCTTTTCATCCCCCCTAAAGAATCCAAAAATATGTGAGCATCAACGCCATTAGCTAAATGGAACATCATCCGCGTTTACCTTACAGATTTCTTTTAAAAGTTGTTGGCGTGCGCAATTCTGATAATCATAAAGCACTACTTATGACTTCCAGCTTGCAGTTTTGATCCAATTGAAAGCCTCAAAGGTTTCATGTTAATTTAAATGACTTTAGAGCCTTGAATGTTCTTTATTCTAAGGAGAATTGATTGTATAATGAAAACTTATTTAACCAAAGTAAATTGACATCAGTTAATGATTTCAGAACTGTAAGAAGTTGTTCACAGTCTTTTTATATTCAGTTCACATACCATATTGGCTCCAAATTTCATCCAGAAATCCAGATATAGTTATATGATCTAGTGAATTCTTTTAGAATATTCTAAAAAGTTGAAAATTTTTTTTTTCTTATAAAAAGTTGAAAGAACAAACGTTATAAATTTTTACAATGTAGATCGTGGCTAAATAATGTACAAACTTCGAAAAGCAGGAACATGAAACTTATATGATACCAAAAAAAAAACAAATTAATATTGCCAAATATGAAAAGACAATAAGTTTTTTTTTTTAAAAAAAAAGTTTGTCATTTTAGTTGCTTATTGCGGAATTGTGAGCTCTTTCAAAAAATCAGAACAAAATATATTTTAATGACCTAGTTTAAACCTATAAATTTTGTAAAAATTTGCTTTAATAATAAAAGAACAAGTAAACATTTTATCATTGAAAATTATAATATACAAAATTTTCAAAAAAAAATTCATCTAATAAAATCATTATAATATATAAAAAAATGTTTCAATGAAAAATTAAAATGATTAATCAACAAAACAATTTGAATTACATTTATTAAGTGGGATTTTTATTATTAATAACATCTCTAATTAATATATATAATTTCATATTATTCAAATCTATTATTATAGCTAAAAAGTTTGGGAATAAGTATTTTAAATGTATAATTCCAATTAAAATTTTCGCTCCAAATATTCCTAACCCTTATTATTCAACCAAATTTTCGATCATGGAAGAAAATATTTATTTGATAGATACTAAAAATATTTTACATAATTTGAATAATTTATCGCTTAAATAATAGTTTGCTTTCTTTAATCCTAATGCAATTTTAACAAAATAATAATATGTTAAATGTTTGAAAGCGAAAAATTTAAACGAATTTAAATTCAGATTGGCAAGAAGGTTTTAAATTAACAAGTTAACAGCGGATAACCTTTTAATTTTTCTAATCTCAATCGAAATTAATTAATTAGTTTTAGATTTAGATTTATTTTATTTCCAAAACTGAGATAAAATTAAATAGGTTTGTTTTGTAAGATGCGTCTTTGAAAAATATGCTCATGTCTATTTTTTAAATTCTATGTTAAAATAATTGAAAATAAATAAAAACTAGTAAAGTAGCAGAGTTATAAAAAAAAATATTGTTCATCTCTGATTCAAAAGTTTTGTTTAATAATAAACCTTGGGGTTATGATTGCCATTACCATTACCATTGAAATCACCATTATTATGATTACCATTGATTGAGCCTAATATTATTGTTTAAAGAGTAAGAATTATTCAACGAGCAAATATTTTGGATAAAATTACAAATAAAACTTACCATGCCAATCACCAATATTACCATTTCCATTATTACTACCATTAGCAATACCATAATTGTATGATCCATTATAGGAACCATTATTGCTTCCAATATTATTGTTACCGTTATTTGAACCACTTGCCGGGTCTGAACTTCCTATTCCATTATAAGAGCCATTATTGCTTCCAATATTATGGTTGCCATTGTTTGTACCCGAGTTACTGACACCGTTGTTACTTCCTATATTTTGATTTCCTCCATTGCCATTACCGATATTACCTTTACCAGTGTTACCACCTTTAATGTGAATCAACAACAAAATATTTAAATACAGGTTTTCTATTGATACCAAATTAAGTATTTATCTAAAAATCTAACTTACATCCGATATCATTAAAGGTTACAGTGCATTGGCTAATATCGTAACCAGATAAATTTTTTTTTGTTTGAACAGGTGCTGCTGAAACATTTAGCAAAGCAGTAAGAGAAATGAGAGTGATGAAGAAAAGAGTAAAATTTTTTAATGACATTTTTCCTGAATTTTGTGGTTAGGGTTTATTTGATTAATTCTTTGAGAAAATGAAATAAATTAAAATAAAATAAACTTTTTTAAGCTAGGAAAGGTAGAATTGAAAGCGTATTTAAAGATTAAAAGACAAGTTTCTTGGTTAAATTGGGGGGTGGGGGGTGGGGGGAAGGGAGGGGTTTTTTGATGAAGGTTTTCCCTCGCATTTTTAAAAGAATTTTTTTTTTGTGGCTTAAGCTTACCGTTATTGTGAATTGAAAATTTTCAAAAAATGATACACATGATCTAATTTAAGAAACTGATGGTGGATTTTCAATAATTTTATAATTTAATCTTATACATAGATTATAATTAGCTTTCTTATTCACAGATTTTGGTCTTGAAAGTCTAAATTCCATTTTTTCATTAATTAATTAAATGCATAAAAATTTTAAGGCTAGACAGTAAATCCAAAGAAAGATATAATTAAAATTTATACAAAGAATTTCAAAATGAAAATTCACAAAAAGTGTTTACGCTTACATTGTTCATTAATTAATTTAAACTTCAACTTAAAATTACAATTTTTTCTCTTTTAAAATATCATGCTTTTCGTTAAAATAGGAAGAAAGAATAGGTGGTGAGTATTACACTTTGGGTTAATGGATAAAATAATTATTCCATAATAATAGTATATATTGTGTATCAGGCTACGTCCAATAAAAATAGAAAAAGATATTTTAATTTTAATCTATGAAAAAATTTCTTGACAATGAAATGAAAATCTATTCTTAAAAAGTTATCATACGAGAAACTTTTTTCTATGATGAATTCTTTATTGAAAGTAATAGATTTTTTTTTAGAAAAAAAAAAACTCAGATTCAACTCAATTAGATAATCTTTCGATTGGATTGGGTATCAGTATAGAAAAAAAATGGGTAGATAAAAAAAAAGGAATAAATAATAGGTTGGATGGAATTGAGGGAGTAAACAAAAATATGCATCAGGCTTTTTTGAAGGAAGAAGGTCGGTAACATAGTAAATTTTGGTAATAGTGTTGCCGCAATAACTTTCCCCCATAAATGTATTATTGTAACATATAATTGCTAAAATTAGTTTTCAAAACAAATTTTTTTTAGATAGTCCAATTACCCATTGAAAATTAAAAATAAAATAAAATAAAATATTGAAATAAAGATTATTAAATAAATCTTATATATTAGTTTAAAAATAAAACAGATTAAGGAGGAATCATTTCAGGTATACCTTAGATTATCTTTAATATATTCCAAATTTTCCCAAGATCAAACTTTATTTCTTAATTTAAAGTGAAATTAAATAAATGAAATGAAATGCGTGAGGAAACAATATGAAATACAATCTTTTATTTTTAATTCAATGATTTCGGAATTTTTAATTCAAAATTAATCCCAAACAATTAATCTACATATCGAAAATGTGATCATATAAATATTAAATTCTCTAAAGGCATTTAGTTAGAAATTGAGCGCGGTATAACAAACATAATCTAAATCTATTTTTCATTTTAATTTAACATGTACAAAAAAAGAGCATCCATAAGAAAGCATCAAATCCCTGACTCTATACGCGGTCCCATAAGTCTTTAAGCTTTAACAGAAGACTGGGAGAATCTTTCACAAAACACAATCAACGAAACTAGAAAAATTTTTTTAAATTTAATTAAAAAAATTCAATCTTATTTCATTGATGAGAACTTCAAAAGAATCTTAAAGGCTGAGACATTTGGGCAGGTTATTCCGAGTTTTAATGTTTAATTCTCATTTTTAGATGGCTTTCTTTGATTTCACCGCTTTTAGTGATTGATTGATTGATTGATTGATATTCATAGAAAGATTCCTTTGATCTTTTCGAAAATATCTTAAAATGCGTGCCAATGATAAACTTTTCCATCGAAAATTGTGAAAGCATACATATATTAAAAATAATTTTTTTTTTCTTTTAAAGGAAACCCGTAATCAAAAAAAATTTGACCGAAAAAATACCTCGAAACGTGAAACGGCTGATGCCCGCCGTTAAATAAGGCTAAAATTTACCAACATTTCACATGGTATGTTCAAAGAGAATTGCAAAATAAATAATAGATTGTTCAACTCCGTCGCTATTCAAATACATGGAAATTATTATTATTATTATTATTAAAAGTTTCAGTTAAAAAAACATCATATAATAAATTCTATTGATCCCTTTATTCAGATTAATTTGGTTTTTTTATATAAAAATTACATCATCATTTTATAAAATTTGCTTGTTTATTTGTTTGTTTTTGTTTTCTTCCTATTTTCTATGATACGTATTGATATCTTGATCTCTTAAAAAAAGGTTTTTATTGTATTGTATTATATTGTAAAAAAGTAGACGCATTGGAAATCATTCAATCTTCTTTTCTCACGCCAAAACTGGTATATTTATTGGATATCTTTGAAATTGCCTCAATTTAAATACATGTAATTAGTTAATAATAATAACAACTTATAAAAATGTCCTTTTTTAAAATTCTTTCAAAAAAAGGTAAAAAAATTTTATTACTAACAAAATTTATATCGTAACCTTCTAGTTTTTTAGTAATCGTTCCTTTTTTGAAGAATCAGGTTTTTCCTCCAGTTAAAAAAAGGGTCTAACATTGTAAGATTAGATTACTTCTTTAATTCAGTTAGTCCTTTTAAAAACGCTGTCGTAAAACTTAACAAAATATTGAATTTCAAGTGAAATGACGAAAAATTATTTTTGGTAAAATCGTGTTAAAAAAAATGGATCTCACCAATTATGATGAAGACGAAGGGAAAAATTTTGTAGGCAAACTAAAGAAAACAATATCTTTGGTTCTATTGATAGATATTATTCTTTCAAGGTATGTGTCTATAATAGTTATAAAAAATATACTTATAAAAGAAGTCTTATCTTTTAAAATTCCCAACAATCTCACCATAACTCAAGTTTTCTGATTTCTTTCTTAAAAAAAACCGAAATCAGTTTTCTCAAAAAATGGCACCAAAATCATTTTTCGCTTTCTTTATCTCCATCGCTCTGTTTGCATTGACCTCGATATCGGCTGCACCAGTTCCAACTGGCTTGAGTAATTGTCATACTGAAGTGGGTGATGTTGGTTGGTAAGTAGTGTGGAAAAATTTTAAAATTTATAATCCCGAGTAAAATTCAATTTTTAAATTTTGATTCATTTCTAATATTAAATATCAACAACATCAACATCAACAGTGGTAATACTGGACAATCGAACGTAGGAAACAACAACGGTGGAAATAATAATGTCGGTGACTATAATGGATATGCAAACACTGGAGTCGATAATGGTAGCAACAATGTTGGTAGCTATAATGGTTCATGGAATAGTGGTTCAAGTAATGGAAACAATAATATTGGATACTGGAATGGTTCATTAAACGGTGGTAGTGGTAATGGAAACAACAATAGAGGCAATTTTAATGGTAAGCTTGTTATAGTTCCCCTTATTTATCTCTTTGAAATTATTCTTACTAAATATTTTTTCTATATTCCTATTTTCCCCAACCCTATAGGAGTAGGGAACGGAAATTAATAAATGAGTCTCAAAAATTCATAAGACCAGTTTCCCCCTGATAAAATTAGCATAGACGATCTTCTAACATTGTTTTGCAAACTTTTTTTTTTCTTCTTTCGATTCTTGACTTTGTGTAACATTTATTTTGAAACCCTTTTTAAAAATTTCCTTAATCCGAAACTGGATTAAATAAAAAAAATCTTTTAACAACGATTTTCTCTTGCAAGTTATATCATTTCCAAAAAAAAATTCTCTTTTTGAAAATTGACCCACCCTTTTACTTATTGTTGTATACAAACAAAACAAAACAAAACAAAACAAAAAACAAAACTTTAATAAAAAATTTGTGAAACCAGTTTTGACTCTTTGAAAATTTTAAATTTTTTATTGGGACAAATGTTTTGTTTCTAAACGTAAAAAGCACCTTTACAATTCAAAATATCTCTGATAAATTTGTCGAACGTAGATATTTTATTTCATGATTCTCTACTTCAATTATGAAAGCACACGGAATCTTATTCTCACAAAATAGAGTTTACCAATCACTTGCATAAATATCAAAGATAGTTTCTAAGTTTTCAAAGGAAACCTGAATTTTTTGTAATTTATCAAGTTTTTCTTTTCTATCAACTTGAAAATTCCACAGAGTTCAAATTGATAAAAAGATTTTTAGATTTTCAGAAGAAAAGTGTGTAAAATCGATCTTGAAAAATAATGATTATCTCATAGCCCATCCAGGAACCTGTTGGATGAGAGGCTGATTTTTTAATCAACCAACCAACTTTCTTTTTCATTTTACGTGGCAAAGTCTGGACTCTTATTTCCAAGATTTCGATGAACAGAAGGAATATACTAATGGCTTAGAGTTAGAACCTCAATCAGAATTTTTTGCACTTTGAAAGAAGTTGACCAACATTTAGGATTCCAGAGTTCAAAAATCGGCAATAAAAGGTCATAAGAATAGGTGAAATATTTATAAAAAATAAAAATAAAAATAAAAAAAAGAAAAAGAAAAAGAAAATAAAAATAAAGAGAAACGAATTTCACGTTCAAAACTTTATCCAATTTTTTTTTTCAACAAATGAAATTCACAAAGCTACATAACGGTCATGAAAAATTAATTAACCTTCTAATAAACTAACCAATTATGACAATCCTACCAACAGTGCCTTATCCTAAAGTGAAATTCTCGCTTCTTTTTTAAAGGCTTAGTTTGACACAGGTAAGAGATTATACAATAATTTTTCTATAAAAACAAGGCCTCTCGAGTTTTTCCAAGGACACTCAAGCAATTTGTTTATATTCATTTGCATTCCATATTTTTTAAACTCGCAACAAAAAAATGTCACGAACCATTTTCACATTTTTCCTTCTTGCTTTCATTGCTCTTGCCGCTTTTTCTTCGGTCTCTGCGGCTCCATATTTAGTTAAACGTACTTGTTCAGCGGACGCGAACAGTATTGGCTGTGGTAATACCGGTAAAGGCAACATCGGGAATAATAATGCAGGAAACAATAATATCGGCTTAAATAATGGTTTTGGGAGCACCGGATTCAATAACGGAAATACCAATATTGGCAATAACAATGGTAGGTATAACGCTGGGGATAACAATGGAAACAAAAATCTTGGTAACAACAATGGATCCTTTAATGGTTGAAAGGTAAAAGTTTAATAAACCTTTTTCCAAAGAATAATTGGCATCTTCCGTCTCATGATTAATAACTTACTAATATTATCTAATGAATGTTACATTAAAATATTTTTATTCAAAGAATTAGCCCTAGTTGTTGAATTTTTTCCTTTATAAATAAGTAAGATTAATTTAAAGATTATAGCTGATTTAAATTTTCCACGTGTGAATATCCTTTTTACTTCTTTCCCAACATAAGAAATTATTCATATTTAAAATGAAGATAGTTTTTGAATGATCAACTAAAACATGTAAATAAATTCTCTTTGGTAAATGGTAAAAAAAAAAATAAAGTTTGGAATTTCCCCCATCCTGAATTGCGTTTAAATCATGTATATCATTCAAAATTTATGCTAACCCAAAAACTAAGATATTTAAGGATATTCTATATAAGGAGAGAAAATTTTTTTTTCATAAAATCTAGTAAAAATTATTATAAATTTGACTTCAATAGGTAGGCATTGTACTTTGTAAAATATAAAACCTGAGATAGGAATATATTCTCATATATAGTTTTCTTTAGGATACTTTTTTAATGAGCCTAGAAAACAGTACATTTTATCGATTAGAACTAAAATTAATATCGATTAGAAGTAAAATTAAAATTGACATTGACAAATATTTGAATTTGTACGCATCAAAAATTTAGAAATTTCCCGTTTTTTAGGATAGCTGATAAAAGATTTTAATTAGATAAGGGATTAATAATAACATTAAGTATTTTTATTTAATAGCTTATTCAGCTCTGTGGGTATTAGTGATTTAGATTTTTTTTGTTCTTTTATTAGTGCATTAATCATGTTCCAGCTTAATTTTTTTTCTTTTTTGATAGTGTAAATTTATTTAATAAAGGAGATAATTTTTTTCATAAAAGCCTCTCAAAACGAATCTACCAAAAAGTTTTTTTATTGCTAATATTAGAAAGTCTATTTCAGATAGAACATAAAAAGTTGAATATTTTTTTGTAAATAATAAGCAATATTTATTAACTTTGCTCATTTAGAAAACAAATACATTAATTGATTCTATTAAGTAGTGAAGTGTGTTTGTTTGTCTTAGCAAAGGATTATGATCTAAAAATATAAATAAAGATTATGGCATTAAAAAAAGGTTGAGATTATTTGGATGTTAAAACTGTCCAAGCTTGATTTCATTTTTGGAAAAGTTACCAATCTATCTAACTGACACTTACAAACTATGAAGATTTAGTTCTCAGAACAGTTATAAAATTCTTGTTATTTGTAATCTAATAAAACATACAAGATTTAAGCAAAAAAATTAATATTTGCATTGATAAAATAATTCTCCAAATCTCTCTAGACGAAGTTTTTGAAAGCGTAAGGTTAGCATTGCATTATTTTGAAGACAAAATAAAGATTGCTAAAATATTAAAAATTTTATTAAAGCTTTATGGGTGCAAATATTTTCTTATTATTATATACAGGGGGGTATAAAAAGTATTGGACACTTAATATAATATATAAAAAAGGCTATATATAGTAATACCATTATCAATTTAAGCCATAATTTTTTTTATAATTACTTATAGTTATAATCTACAAATCAACATAAATCGCGTCCTTGTAAAACACAACAGTGGATCATACGCGTATATATAAAATATCAAACATTCTTGTTGTGAAAAAATTTACCGCATCAAATGTGTCTTGGAAAAGAACTTTCTGAATACCAAAAAAGAGGGATTATTTCAGCAATAAAGTTAGGACATACAAACAGTGAGATTTCCACGACTATTGGATGTTCACGTTCTTCTGTAATACGTGTATGGAAGTCATACGAACTAAAAAAACTTCCTAAAAAACGAACGGGCCGACCACAAATTCTTGACAAACGCGCACGTGAACAACTCAAATATTCAATAATGGAGAATAAAGAAACCCGCTGCCAAACTCTTTCTCAAATACGATTGAATTTTATTAAAGATACCAACAAATCTATTTCTATACAAACTATTCGAATTGGTTTAGCTCAAGAAGGACTTCGCTCGTGCATTCCTCGTCTCAAGCCATTAATTTCCAAATCAAATAAAGAAAAACATTTACAATGGGCTTGTACTTATGAAAATTGGACAGTAGAA
>JAAOMT010000226.1:767407-1097920 GCA_016748015.1 Geosiphon pyriformis
CTTACCTCTTCAAATGTTGAATTACTTCCTTGGCCAGCACAAAGTCCTGATATTACTCCAATAGAAAATCTTTGATCATATATTGAAGTTAAAATTCGTCAATGTAATTCACAACCCTCAAATATTGTACAATTGGAATGGTGGGTTAAGGAAGAATGGGATGCGATACCTGTAAATTACTATCGTAATTTGATCAAGTCTATGCCATGTCGAGTTCAAGCTATTCTTGAAGCAAATGGGGGTCAAACAAAATACTAACATGTATTTTAATATAATAATAAAAAATTAACGAATTATAAGTTAGTTCTTTTATATAACATATTATAAAAGTGTCCAATACTTTTTATACCCCCCTGTACATATTGGTTTCTTGCCTGATTATTTCATTTGGAAATACTTAGATCACACTGGTATTATTTATGAAATGTTTGTGCCTTTTAAAGGATTATAAGTGTTTTTAAAGTTTTGAGATCACAATTTTCAATGGGTCAAGGTAATGTGATTCTCCTGTGTTGGTGTGTATCAAAATTTCTCCTTTTTAAGGTATACTTGCATATTGTTTTATTTGTTTTGTGGAAATTCTGGTTTCATTTCTTGTATATTGACAGAAATTTTTTTATTTTGTACACATGGAATATAAAAAATGCTCAAGTGATTTGGAAGTTTTTATAAAGAAAACTGTTTTTAATGTTATTTATTGGTGATAGTGCAAACTTTTTACAATGCAAAAAATATTTACGCCAAAAAAAGCTGCAGTGATATTTGAAGTGATTTAATACAAAAACTTTAAAAGGAGAAAGTTCAAAATAGCAATAATTTTTGTAGTTTAGGGAAAATATTATGGGAATTGGTAACAGCAAGAAAATTCATCGAATCCTCTCAAAATTGTTTAATTTAAAAGTATCTTTATTGATCAGTTTTTTTATTTAATTGATATTAAAAACTTTTATGTAAGCCAGAACTCTCTTTGACTACCAAGTCACTGAAATTATATTCTCCTGCTTGAGGTAAGAAGCCAAAAAAGGGTAACCAAAATTTATTAATTTCTTAACATTAAAATCAATCAATTCGCTTGAATAAAAATTATAAGAAAAATCTCTTCAATATATTAAATTTTAGGCTTCATTCCTCTTTTACACCTTCAGCTTTTATCTTTTCAGTACTTTTCTCCGGAGCTTTCTCCATGCGACGAAGCAAGGTTAACCATCTACCCCTGCATCCTTGTCGATTCCTAGAAGGGAAATACTGGTTGGCAATCTCAGCCCAATTTACGTCTTTTGCAATGGCGTGAAATAGGATTTTATCTTCTTCTAACGTCCAAGGTGTAGCCTTTGATCGTTCTTTTATAATTTCTAATCCCTTTTTGGGTGATTGATTCTTAGGCTTTCCAATCAGTTTGCGTGTTTTTTCTTTGGCTAGTCTTTTACGCTTTTTTGTTGGTGACTTTTCAGGCTGATTAAAAAATTATTAATATTTGGAACAGCAAAGGGAACCCTCAACTTATTTAATATAAAATATTTTTACCTTGTTTACCCAACTATCTGTTTCGTTGCACTTTTCTATCTTAACCTTGCTGGGTGCAGCCTCGTCTGAGCCATAGTTTTCAAATTCCTCTTGACTTTCTGCTTTCTCTTCGACTTCAATATTTCGTCCCTCATCGTTGTATGGCATTAGATTTCTACGACAATTCCGTAATGCTGAAAAAGATATTAGACAGAAAAAATAATTTTTCTAATAATTTTCCTTTTTAATTTTAGTACTAAAGTAGGGTAATTATTTAAACCAAAAACAAAATATACTTCCTAATTAAACTTTTTATTTAGCTGACTTTCTTTTAATCGCTCATATCAATCTCTTTGAATAATATTCTGATATTTTGTTGTTTTAGCACTCGAAATTATTTTAAAATGGCACTTTTTTATTAAGCAAAATTTTTCTTCGCCATGTTTGATCTATATTTTATAACAGTGAATCCCACTGCGTTAATATTTTGATAAATTTTATTCTGAAATCAATCAGCCCACGAGATTTTTACATGGGCAACTGTTGATTGCTTTAAAACCTTTAACAAATTAACTCTTTTTTTCTATTTTATCACTCTAAGATAAGTTTTAAAAATAATTAGACGAAATTTAGGGGTATGAGATGATAGTTTGTTCATTGAAAATCCCAACCTAAAGTTAAAAGAAACTTTTAATTTAACACAACAACAAAATTTTAATTCTTTGTTGTCAATATTTCTTCTTAATAAACCATCTGGTAAAATACAGCCTATTTCGCTGCCTTAATTAAGGACTGTAGGAAATTTTTTAACGGCGGTCTTGTTCAGAATTTTAGAAAAGTTCATTATTTCGCTGTTGCTTAGAAAAAAAAATGCGTCCTGATTAGTATACAGTTAGGCGAAATTCAAATATCAATTATCGATTTTAGAAAAGCTGATTATTTTGTAGAATAATCGTTTTACTAATTATATTTGAGGTCACAATGGACAAGTCTAGATTTGGTAACAAAAGCCACCCAATTTAATTTCTTGTATTTTCTTCATCGCCACAAAAATTTAGTGGGTAAAATTCTTGATTTGGGCTTGGCGTTAATTACTTTTAAAATCATTTTATGGTTAGCACTGCCACAAATTTGGTATTAGAAATGGAGATGGCTATGAAGATTATGGTAGGATTCAATGACGAGCTTTAATACAAGATTGGATAAAGCCTGATCATTCAATAAGGATTCTTTGTAAATAACATAAAAGGCATTGTCATAGGTAAGCCTCAATATACATAGCAAAAGTTTCTTTTAAAAGTGGTATGAGTGAAGCCGTCTTTTCTACTTTTTTTCTATTAACAAACTATTCAAAAATCATAATTCTCTTTCAATTCATCAAGAATTTCCAACATTATTCAAAACTTTGATTCATTTTTACAGAAATGGCCTCAAAATTTTTTTCCTTTGCTTTAATAGCTTCAATGATGTTTGCATTATTAGCTATCGTCTCGGCAGCACCACTTCCTATTAACAAACGGGGCGAAAAAATCTTTGGAAAATATGATCCCAGTGAATGTCACACAGAGGTTGGCAATGTTGGCTGGTAAATACAATTTGACGTAGCATCAGCAGTTTTTATACTCATCTTTTCAACTCACTTCTCATATTTTTCTTTCTCCTAATTAGCGGTAACACAGGAACATGGAACGTCGGCAATGGCAACGGTGGTAGCAGCAATGTAGGCAGTGATAACGGAGCTGGAAACTCGGGTACTAATAATGGAAACCATAATATCGGTAGTGGAAATGGATCTTGGAATGGTGTTGGCAGCAAAGATCCAGCCAGTGGATCAAATAACGGAAATTACAATATTGGAAGCTATAACGGTTCATGGAACGGTTCCAACAATGGTGGGGTTGCAAATGGTAGCAACAATGGTAATTGGAATTTTGGTAGCTGGAACGGTATGTCAAATAAATTCTAATTATTTACATAAGTGATAGCTAACCATATTCAACAAACTCACTAAATTCTATTTTTCTAATCTTTTTTTTTTCTTATACTATTTATTGCCTCTTATTTCACAGGGTCACTCAATGGTAACAACAACAGGCCCAAGCCTTAATGACAAAATCAACAGAATTTTCAATGGTTGAATTTAAAAAATATATAGCGGCAAAACACGAATTATAGAATTTCATGTAGCATATTTCTAGTGTTCATTTTTAAATTTGTAATTTCACATTTCACAATTGGTATCTTATTAATCCTGTTCAAATAAAATTTTCTGATATTATATCATTCCACATGGATTTGACAATGTCTCGAAAAACTTTCATTTCAGCTGTAACCTAATTAATCCAAAAACAACGTCTTAAATTATGGATTACCAAAATTTGTAAAATTCTGAGTTACCAATCAGCCCCAGAAAGTCCACAAGTAGTTTAAGCCATTATTTTCTGACTTTTATGACCAAATTTTCTTAGTAAATTTTTAAGTTTCATGCTCAATAAAAGTAGTAACTAGTTCTATTTTAACTTTATCTCTTTCCATGTAACTGTTCCCGCAATATC
Organism: Geosiphon pyriformis; assembly: GCA_016748015.1. Taxonomy (NCBI): domain Eukaryota; kingdom Fungi; phylum Glomeromycota; class Glomeromycetes; order Archaeosporales; family Geosiphonaceae; genus Geosiphon; species Geosiphon pyriformis. Next base: position 771,466 of record JAAOMT010000226.1, read on the forward strand.
CCCTTTTTCCCGAACTAAACTCTCAAGATGCTACCGCCACCTTCCGCTACCAAGAAAGCTTGCCTCGATGCCCATATCTTTAGCGTCAAGCAAAATAGGTACTCGGGTGACAAAAAACAGCTTCTCTCTCAATTTCCAACCTACAAACATCTTAACGACATCCGTTCAGGTGTCAACTTCAAATAACCGGCAGTCAAGGCCCTATTAGAACGGAGTTGTCTCAGAAGTTGTGATTACCAATCACGACTGTCTCTCCCACTTTGTCTTCGACCTCCTCTAATATATTTTCTCGCTCTATTTTGTAAAATTTGTGATTTTCTTCGACAGTGAAACCTCTAATGAGCACGAACTTTCCCAAGATATTTTTGTTATCAACACTGTCTTTATCTGCAGAAGGCAAGGACGGCAGCAACTAAATACAGAAGAGAGCGCCAGAGCAAGAAAAAGCGAAATATTAAAAATAATGCGCAGCGATGACAGGAATCGTTTTCATACTTCGTCAAAGGGTGCTTATGCAGATAAATATTTTAATTTCTTAAAAGAAAATTTCTAGAATTTTATTTTTTATTTTATTTGAGAATAAAATATAAGCCTTTTCACTTTTAAGCTAATCAGAAAAACAATAAGTGTCCATGTCCCCAAAAGTTTATATCTAATGGCAATCTCATATATTCTCAAAAAATCAATGAATGAGAATTTTCCTGGGTCTATGAGATGCAAAAATAAGTCCACGAATCCCAAGTAGACAGTTCTATCCCATACATTTCTATTGATTCTGGTGTTCGTACACCTTCACTTGGTTAGAATAGACTCTGGTGACATTGAACGAATTGTTTGTTTGGGCAAGCATATAGATTATCTTATTTCAAAAAAGTTAAGTTTGCTGTTTCTACTTCATAACGTAAGAAAGGCAAGTCTTGGTGTGTTCTAATTCATCCGTTTCTCCTATGTTGTTGATTAAACAAATGGATGCTAGTTTCCATAGAAATCTCACATGATATCTTAAAGTATTTAATCATACATGAAATTGATGATAATACTTAATATTCTTTCATTTCTTACTTGCATTCAATTGAGACATTAACCTCAAAAAGTGGAGATTTACATTTGTTTACATTTGCAAATCCAAAATTTCATGACTAAAATTTTAAGGATCAGTCCATATTGAGAAATCATGACATAATCTATTATCTTAAAAAAGATTTCGCTTAAATAACATTGATCAAGATAAACATTTGAAACCCTTCGCTAAAGCTTTTTTTATTAGAAAATAAATTCATTAAACCCTATAATTTTGAACTTTCCACAAATGTAATTTGTGTGTTACTCTTGAAATGCGATCTATCACGATGTTATCTTCTGAAGAAGAGTTTGACGAGCTTTGGGCTGATTACCGTGAAACAGAGCCAAAACGAGAAGCGAAAAGAAATATCAAAGCGGGATTAAGAATAGTATAGTTTTCTGATTTATATGACCCTTATTTGATTATGAAACATTTACTTTTGATATTCATACCTAATATATCACTTTTACTATTAATGAAAAAGCAAAACTCCATTGAAAAAAAGATTAAAGAGTGTGAAAACAAGCAAAACTCAGTTGAAATAAAACTCGAAGATTTCGAGAATCAGCAAATTGATAAAGATATTCAACATTCAAAAAAAGGAAAAGAGAAAGGGAAAGGAGGGCAAATCAAAACAGAACTATCACCGAGTTCTAAGGAAGTTAAACCTGAATTGGTCAAATCAACGGGATCGAGAAAACGATGGACTCCAGATGAAGATAAGCTCCTACTAGAAGCGGTTGCTAAACAAATTAAATTTTCTTTCATTGCCCAGGAAAAGTTTCCTAATAGAAATCGACAAGGGTGTCGTTCACGCTGGAATATACTTGCCGCAAAAATGAAAAAAGGCTCTACTGAATGACAATTGATTACTTGAGTACGGAAGTCGTTCATTATATTTTTGGAATCCATATATTTTAAGGATCTACACTCGCATCCATTTGCAAGATAAACCGTTTTATCATTGATTAAATCAGTAAATCAACTTCCCATTTCAATTGCGTAAAATTAGAATTGTTAAAAATTTACTTTTATGATATCAAGGCTTATTTATAAAACTACACACTTTTCCTTTGTTTTCAAACCTCGTTTCTCATGCTGCTTAAGCAATTTACAGTCTAGCCTAAACTTATAAATCGAAGTGAAACTGAGGTAAATATTATCGTGGCAAAGTTGACTATTTTTTTCAATTCAAACCATAATCTTTCTCATCATACTCAGGATCCAAAATCGGTTTTTCAATTCGAATGCAATAATTTCCTTTCGACTCTAGAAGTAAAAGGGGGCAATTCAAAATGTTTTAACCAAATGAATTTTGAAAATTTTGAAATAAGGTCGTAAGAGGGGTATAAAAAATCTTTGAAATTCTATAAAAACAGCAAATTAACAAGCATTAAGATTATAAAATTAGTATTTTTTAAAAAAATTGCGAATATAATTGTTAAAATATGAATATGTTATTAAGATAAATTAACAGAAATTTGGTTAGAAATAAAAATATATAATAATAATAATAATAACATCTTATATGTAACTTGATATTAAATTATATTATAATTAACTAAAAAATAGTTTCTAGAAATAAAGCTTTTGGTTTGTTTATACATTTTGTATAATTAGTGAGAGTATCAGTAAGTTTTTAAAAGGATTTATTAATATTATATACTAAATTAAATAAAAAAAAGAAATCTTTTTCTTTTTCTTACTTTATGACCACAACCAAAGCAAAAAAAGTCTTCTCGATTGTAGAGACAGTTAAACAAAACATCAATACAGTGTCTCTTTCAAATATTTTTAAAGCAAAGTAATTTTTAACTATTTTAAAAAGATTTTATTTGGTTTTGGCTAGAATTTTATTTGAAATAACACACCAAAACTAATTTTATGTTGTTATTACTTTTTTAAAAAGCTCAAAAGTCTTTAATAACAAACCAATAACCAAGTTACTGTTTTTTTTCAATTTTTATTGCTATTCAAATAATTTAAAAAGCCAAAACAATAAAAATTTAATCTTTTTCTTTCTTACCAATATTGTTACAAACTCTTTTAGTATTTTTACTAGTTTTATTTAACAAAAAATTTAAAGGTAAAGAAATAGTTTATACTGTTAACAAAAGATAACACAATTATTATAATTATATATCTTATGTTAATACTCTTATAATTTAATGACAGATATTGTTTGTATTTTTTAGTAAGTGTTTATTCAATATATTTTACAAAAGCTAACAATATACAAATCAAAAAAAAATAGTAAAAGAATAAAATTGTTGGTGAAAAATTGTTATATAAACTTAATTAATAAATAAGTTTTGTTTATATATTCTTAAAAAAGAATCAATAATGAAATTAGTGATTATATCAGTAATTATATTAATAATTAGATTAATGATTAAGTCAATAACTAAGTTAATAATTATGTTAATAATCAAATTATTAATTCTAAAAATAAGATGGTTAATATATAATTAAATATAATTAAATTATTAAATAAATTAAAAAATAAAGAATTCAACCATAATACTGATTTTAAACGCAAACATATTATAATATTACCTAATATTATTAATTGGAGTAATAATATGGGTATTTAATATAGTTTTATTAATGTTAAGTTAGTTACCAAAAACATAATTAAACTTTTTTATATAATGTTTGTATTTAGATTTTCTTAAATATTATTTTAAAAATTAAGTTAACTAAATCTTTTTTCTTGAATACTTTTAAGATTATAAAATCTGTTATGATTTCGGTTTTATTTATATTTTTACTGTTGTTGCTTTTTATAATATTTTTTCTAATAATATTAAGAATACTCTTACAATGTTTGATAAAGTTTTTGCTATTAAATTAAAGTTTATAAGTTTGTAATAATATATTGTTATTTATTTTAAAGCTTTTAAATTTGTTAAAACTGCTTTTGCTTTTTGGTAAAAAAACAGTGGTTGAATTTTTTTTCTAAATCAAAAAAATTATTATTATAAAAAATGTTTTTAAAACTAAGTTAGTTAACTTTTTTTGGCTGTATAGTATTTGAAATTAATAATATAATTTTTCAAGTATATGATTAAGCATGCTTTAGTTTTTAGTTGTATAACGCCAATTATTATTTTTAAATTTCAAAAAAATTAAACTTAACAATTATCAAATCTGGTATTTTAAAAAAAACAAAATCTAATAAAAAATTTTAAAGCACTAATACTATTACAAATATCAATGTTTAAATTATTTGGCTTTAAATATAAAGTTGTTTTATTTTATGAGTTTGAATAAGAATGTTAAATTAAAATTGGTTTTTTTAAAATCTTGGATGTTAAATCTAACTTATTTATCTGAATTAATGATAAAATTCATTGAAGTTTGGTTTTTAAGTTTTTTTATTGGCTAGTAAAAACAAATTTAAAATAAATACTAAAAGTAATTTTTTTTTATTTAAAACTAAATTACGACTTTTGCTAACATGTTTTCTAATTTTGTTAGATGTTTGGCTAAGCTTTAAGTAAAAATTAACTTGCATATTAAAAATAATAATATAGACTGTAATAAATTAATTATTATTATTAAAATATATTTAAATGTTTAGTAACATTGTAAAATTTATTTTATTTTAGTATTAAGTCTAATGTAAAGAAAACCAGAGTATAAATAAACGATTTTGTATTAAATAATAAAGATTTAAATTATTTTCTATGTAGAATATGTGATCAAAAACTCTTTTTACCCTTTAAAACAGCATAATGTAGTTTTTTATAAGCTCCGTTAAAACCACATAATATATGTCCATAGTTAATTTTAGCATTGCAACTTATGTAAATAATAGAAAAATCTTACTTTGTTAAAGTAATAATAAAAAATATAATAATAGAATTTTGAATTTTGAAATAATTGTATAAATATATAATTTTAGTAAAATAGATTATAAATTTTGAAATTAATTTCTTTATTTATTTTATATAATTCACAAATGCAGAATTTATTGATTGTATAAAACTTTGTATCAAATTAAAAATAATATTTATTTAATAAAGCATGTATTGAGTTGCTATATACAAATTTTGACACGTGTAAAAATTTTGAACTGTATATTTTAAATGTTATTTGAAAATTTAGTTAATTATTTAATTTATTAATTAATTTGTAAGTCAAAAAAAATTAATATCAAGTATTAGTTAAACGAGAGAGATAGACAGGATTAAATTGATAAAATGCTTAATGTATATTTGAAGAAGTCTTTTTGCATATATTTAAAATTGCTAAAATTTATATTAATTCTCTAGTTAATAACCTGAAATTTTATGAACACTTTTATGAAGAATTAATATAAAATATATACTTATTTAAAACTAAGATTTTTCAGCAACAAAAATATTATGATTTATATTTTCATGTGAAATCTTATGGAACTAATATGTATTTTTATTATGAAAATCTTTTGAATTTTGAAAATGATAACAAAATCGTTTTTTTTATGTTTTAAATACAATTTGTGTAATAAGTAAACAGTTTAAATACTTTTTGTAATTTTCAAATAATCTTTTATAATTATTGGGTTAGTTTCTTGAACACGCATTTTTGATGAAGCTTTACCAAGTTTTTCTTATTAAAAAAATAAATATGATAATTGTGCATCAAACAGTCGCTTACATTTAATTTTGTCAAGCCAAATTTTGATTTTACAATAACTTATTAGTTGCTGTTTTTTATAAATACTTAGTATCGTGGTAAAACTAAAACAATTGGGCAAATTATTTTTAATCGCACATTTGAGAATTGTCTTTAAAATCTCAGAGCAGTTAAATTTACATTGGAGTACATATAATTAGCAAGTTCTTTATAAAGACTTTAATTTTAACATATTATTTTTGACTTAATTTTTTGTTTATGTCAATTTGAATTCGGATTTTGATTTAATCTTCGAAAATAGTTTTGTTTACATATAAAGTTTTGACTTGGTTTTAGCTCTTGATTTAGCTAATATATTGACAAGTCAAAAATTCACAAAGCAATATTTATTTAATTTACCTCCGTTTTTACATAATTGTTTGGTTTCTATATAGACAATTATTAAAATTCAGATTATGTAACATAAATTTATAACATGCCACAAATAATTATAATAATAATAATAGTAATCATATTATTATAAAATATTAAATTTGTTGTATAACATTTAATAGTAGTGTCTTTTTGTTCTTCATAACATATAATGGCTTTATACCTTAAATTCAAACTTTAAATAATTGTCAATTTGAATTTATTAATGACACAATATTATATTTCATAATATTCATATTTATCTTATAGCAATTTATTTTTAGGCTTGAACTAATCATAATTATTTTAAAAGTTTGTTAAATTATTAGAATTTTTTCATTGTTGAAGTGTATTAAAAACTGATAGGTTTTCAATAATATTTATTTATAAAATCAAGTAAAAAAACTTGTAATTGATTTAATTTTAATAATGTTGATTGCTTTTTTGTTTCAAAATTTAGTTTATTTACAATTTTTAAAATTTTTTTATTGTTTCAAAATGCCAAGGATTTCATTACTATTATTAATTATAATATTCTCATGATCGGAATTTTATAGTAATTTAATAATCTGTTAAATAAGTATTTTTAATTAATTTTCAATTGTTCAACTATAATTAATAAATTTACAATTATTAATTATTAATATTATATAAACTTTTTTTCTGACTAAAAACCAATTAATTTAACATTTCAATTCTTGATATTTTAAATTTTTATAATAATATTATTAAATCAAATTTTTAAAAAATATAATTTTAATATTTGAAACTAAAGCCAGATGTAAACTTATTAATTTATTATATATTTAAAATGTTATTTTATTTGAATAAATATTTATTGTAGAAGAAAATAGCTATTCAATTTTTTTGGTATTATATTGTATATAAAATATTAGAAAAAGATTTTTAAAAATTTAAAAATTATAATATTTATATAAATAAACAAAATAACAAAATAATTGTTTTTATGATTGTTAAAAATTTATATTTTAAATACTGTATCATATTAATTAATATAATAATGCATGTATTTTACATTTCGATAAAATTTAACATAATAAACAATTATACTCTAATTCCTAATATAAGCATATAAATATAGATATAACAATACAATAATAATTAATAACTTCTAAAAAAAATACTGAATTTTTTGTTTATATTCAAATTTTCAAAATTCAATTTTAAATAAAACTGATTTTTTATTTTATTTTTTATAATAATCGTGCCAATTTAATGCTTATACCAATACCAGTAAGTTTTCAACAAAGCATTATAACAATATTATTGTAATTTAAAGCTTTGAGAATTTATAATTGTATCTTAAAATTGTTGTCAATACTTTTTATTTGGTATATTTTAATAATTGTTTACAGTATATATATGCTAATTGTTAAATCTGATTATTTATTATTTATTAGACATAAAAAAAGCAAGTTTTTAAAAAAATTATGTTAGTATAAATAATGCAAAAGTGAGTAATGAGATTGAATATGAAAAGTTTAACAATTTATTATTTTTTACATATGTAAAATATAACTGTGAGTTTGCTGAGTTTTGCTAAATAAAACTGTTTATGTGAACATAAAATAATTATTTAGACAATAGTTATTGATAGCCAATTTGTTTACTTGTTTTTAATTAAAGGTATTTGGATCAGATTTATGATTAAAAATTTAAATACAAGTTTGCAATTACATATCAGTATCTAATTTTTTATTAAACAATCAAATAACAAAAATTTATTGTAAGATAAAACAGTTAGTAAATAACTTTTAAAATATTTTCTTGAAAAATAACATTAATTAATTTGCTGAATGCTTGAAACTATTTTTATTGGAACATACTTTAATAAAAAAACTAAAAATATACTTTGAAAAGAAATTTCGATTTTCTAACATAAAAGCTATTTGGTAAAAAAGTTATAAATTTTTGACATTGAATGTTAGTTCAGCTTAATTTATGAGTTTTATTTTGAATTTGTAATACTTTTATTATTGGAATTTAAAAAAACTTTAATTTTAAAACTATTTAAATTCCTAATTCTTAAATTAAAATTTTGATATTTTTAACTAATCTTTTTACAAATAAATAAATTTTGTTAATGTATCATAAAATTAGGTATGAATTTAATGTAATCAATTTTTTAAGTAAATAGTTGTTTAATTTAACTTTGAGTTTTGAAATATCAAAAAAATTGATTTATAATACATTTTTGTTAAATGCAATTTGTTTAAAATACTGCATTCTAATATCTTTTTTGAAGCCAATTTTTTGCTGTTTTATTATTTTGCTCAGTCTTAATTATTAGTGTTTGTCAAAACCCAAGTATAATGAAATATTGTTAAGACATATATATACAACTTTCTGTAATTTTGAATTTTTTAAAATACAATACTCAAAATCAATAGTCTAATTCTAATGATAATTAGTTATTACAAAATTAATTACAACTTTAGTAATTGAAAATTTTTTATTCTTTTCAAATCAATTGATAAAGCTCGGTTGCATTTTGATAAAAACTACTATGAAGTACTCAGTGAAATAAGCAGAAAAATTTTTGTTCTAATTGTAGTTCGATTTTGGAGATTCGTGAATCAGGCTTAAGATATACCCTGATTCTCTTTTATGATAAAGCTCATATTAATTCATTTAGCGCAGTAATTTGGTTCATAAGCCCTCTCTTTAAACCTATGTCGTATTAAGGATAACGACATTAATACGGGCGAACAATGTCTGCCTTCGATTGATTCAAAAATTTTAATGTCTCCGTCTTTGGTTAAGCTTTTTAAACCATGTTTCCTATCATATATAGGTAATAAAATAGAATTAGAAAATTTGGCTGTTAGTAACCCATCGTGCCTAATAGGACATTTCCATAATTGGTAAAGGAATTTTGCAAAATTTCATGCAATTAATACGAATTGTGAAATAAACCAAAAAAAACAATCTTTCAAATATAATTTTTCTCAATTTTTCAAAAACAAAAACCTCGGCAAGCTATAGCCAAATAAAGCAAAGGAGCGTTGCTTAGAACTGAAAAAGCCTAAGCAGCCTGATGCCACACATCTTTTTGATGTAAGGAATTCATAAATACGTTTTTATCAAAAAAAAACTTTTCTCGCTTCTTGTAAAACTCCTCAACTATCTTTGAACTTGGAAAATATTTCTTTCAAATTTACACGAGATGATACCTTTCACATAAAGTTTGAAACTCTGTTGGGGGCTCCTCGAAAACATTGTGCAATTCTCCGATCTCAATAAATTATCAAAATTTTGTCGAATTTTACTGTGGTAAACATTTCGAGATCAATTTTCAAGCAACCACATTTGTAAATCCAATGACTTTTAAAATCTCAGCCACCATTTCGACAGGAGCCGATGATCCATAAAGATCAGGACTTACTATCAGCTCATCCTCCATTTCATCGTTTTCTTCTTCTCTTTGACTCCTTTGACTAACTTTCTCATGTTCCTCGAGCTGATCATAATCAACCATATTATAATCAATTGACTCAATGAAAGATTTAAAATTAGGACCTTTATCTTCATAATTTACTAATTGCTCGTAATCACTCTTACTCACATCTGGGGGCTGGTACCCGATTCTGTTTTCTGGCTTCTGTTTCACGAATTGGGACATTAGATAGCGATTTGTGACCGATTCTAACGCCAATGAAGTTTTGTATCGAGTCAAATCAACATGATAATGGCCTACATTTGGGATACGGAGCGTATCAGTGCCATAGGTCTTCATCATAAATTTGTTAAATTCACTTCTTAATGGTCTGGATGGTGTAGGCGATGAAGAGGACTCTGAACCATCTTCAGAATCTTGTTTATTGTCATCACCATAATCTTCTTCTTCTTCTTCAGGAATTTTAAAATGATAATTTTTTCCTCGAAGAAATGGTTGCACGATATGAAAAGTTTCTAGAAAAGTCTTGAGCACGTTGGATCGAGTTATGAGTGCTGGACGAAATTTAATATATAGTTGGGGTTGTCGTGCATAAGTTTCTTCTCCATAAATTTCTTCGATTGATAGAAATTTTCGAAGAGAAGGGGTGGGAGAAGTGGATGAAAAAGAAATATATGATTTGGAAAGGAAAGAGGCGAGCAAGGTATTTGTTAGCAGCTGGGTGTCTGATTGACCAGCCATGAGTTTTAAATGGGATGGAAAAGTCCCAAGAACTTGGCAGAATTTATATAGCTTGCAGAAAAATCTTTGTGTACCCTTCGTTGAAGAACGTAGCAAAATATGGTCTTCTGTGATGATTAATTTAGTTCAACAATGACGTTAAAGGATTGACTCATATGATGAACATTTGATGATACTGATAAGAAAAAAAATAAAATGACGTTTGATTAGCTTCCATTTTTTTACAGATCTAGTACGACGATTTGTGTTTACCCTAGAATTGCTACATGGGATATAAAGAGATTATAATTACCGGATTAACATATAATTCTTGCCAATTTCAAATAACTTGTATACAAATGCAATTCAAAATTTTTTGAACTTTAAGGTTTAATTTTGCGTCAAATATGACGAATTCACGTAATCGTAAAGTTTTCCAGGGATTTTATTTCAAAATTTCTGAAAACCTTGGATAAGAAAATGGTATGTGAATTTTATAGTCACATAGATTGCGTATATATAGCTGTTTTTGAATTTGGGCAACTCGAAATTGGTGTTTGTTTCGGCGATTACTACCATTTAGCTGCAGGCGGTAAGTACGACATTGTAGTTTTATCATCCTTCATGACTACATAGTTTCACTCACAATTTTGGTCATACACTTTATAATAGATTCTACTAAAATATAGTCAAGACCAATTCTATTAGGGCATTTTCTGAACGGCTATTTTAAATGTCGTATTTCCAAAAATCCTCAGAAATGCCGATCGGAAAGTTATAAGTGATATTAATAAAAATGATCCCTCATATTAGCATTATCGTCGAAAATCCAATTCCACCAAGTGTTGTTCCACTTCATAGACATTGATGTGATCTAAAGTCATTATGATATTGTCCTCTGCTTTTTTGATACCATATGCCCTTCTTTACAATCTAATTCTTGAAATCATATTCAAAAGGTGAACCAATTACTTACAGACTTGAATTATAAGAATATTCATGTTTTCATTGCCGAAATCCATAAAATACCAGAAAAATCTTTGCAGTGCAGAGTTTTTTTTGTTCTGTGTATAGAAGGCTTAGGTTTCTCTCAATATTTTAATGTATAACATTAATTACTGGAGTTATGAACTTGGGCATTTAACAAATAAAATATAGCGTTTTGTGTTGGCAGAGATTAATGGCTACTAGAAAACTTTTGCCTTTGTTCAATTTTTAATAAATTATCCTTTACTCTGCAATGGTTTTAATGATATTGCAATTTTTGGGTTTTAAAATAAATCTTATGAAATTAGTTTCATACACAGTGTGTTAAGAAAAAATTAAAAATTCTTGTATAGAACAAAAGTTAGCATACAATATGTAAAAAAAAACAAACAGAAATATGAATGAAAATGCAAATGCATTTCTTTAATGTGATCTATAATACATAAAGTAAAAATTTATAATAAATTTAATATTATTAACAGCACTGTTTTAGTTTTTGAATTTTTTATAGAATAAAAGCATTTATATTGCCAAAAAAATTACATGCATAAACAAATGTTTTTCTTACTAGAATCGATGACAATGTAAAAAATTGGAATAGTAAATCATGTACAAGGTAATTTTAGGCCAAAAAATTACTGGCAATTCTTTCAAGACTATTTGACAATACAATATTTTCCGTACGATCCAACATTGAAAGAAGCTGATTTTAGTTTGCAACAAAAAGTTTCAAAGAAAGATTGAAGGTGATGAAAGTTTTACAAACTGGATTGCATTAATTCTCACCATTCTGCCTTTCATGTAAGTGTTCTCGATTAAATGAATTACGAGTTTAGCAAATTCTATTTGTGTATAGCAAAAGAAATCTTTTGACCTAAAAAGAAACCAGAATGCTAAAGAGTTTGGCAGATTGGTAATTACCTGATGCTTTTCTCAATGTCTGAGGAAATTCCAACATATTCATAAATTTAACCAGCGTTTGACTCGGAAGTTTTTTTTGACATAGGTGTATTTGAAGTAAGTGAAAAAAAATTTTGGAAACCGAATTGGTAAATGAAAATAAAGCTGTAAATTTTAAACTGGGTGCGATGGCGAGGACCCTAATTCCGTATATATAAAGGTCACGTGTCATTTGAACTTTAGGGAACAGAATTTTTGGATATTAGAATTATCAAAGTGTTTATTATTTCAATTTTAAAAACCAAACGAAAGATCCTAATGCTCATGCATAATTCAGACAATTCCACCCTTTGATGCAGAGTATTCAACTAGAACAGGTTCCCCTTCAATATATGCAATTTAGAAAAAGTTAATTATAGCACCCATTCACCTTTGCGAGAAGAGAATACTTAAATAAAATTCCAGATAAACCGGAATTTAACAAGTGGGTGAAAGATCTTTTAAAAACTATCCTCTTCTTCAGGTTCTTGTTTGATTATAAGAGCTGCTACTTGACTTACAACATTAATTGTCCCAATCTAGGGAAGCAAAATTTCTCTTTATTTCAGTTTAAAAAGCTTAACGATTAAACAAAGAACCAATACTTACCAAATTTATATAACTATTTTTTTGACCTACTCTAAATATATTGCCATTCCATCGAATTCACAGTCTATTTCATGACAAAAACAATATAAATGAGAACTAAAGGAAGCTTATTTCTTCACTATTTAATACAAAGAAGGATAGGGACTTTCTTCAAACTCAATATCTCACTGCAGTTGATCACTCCGCAACTTCTTCGATTGCTTTTTGAACTTGGTTTTTTGAATACAAATTTCTCTAAGAAATTACTGATCAGCATTTTTTATATAAAAATATAGAATGCTTATTTACCTTAGAATTAATATCAGCCTTAAGATGTAAGATCTGTGATTTGAAGATTAATACAATCAAGTTTGAAGTTAGTATATCTTGCCAAAAAGTAAACTTTACACACTCAGAGCTTGGAATATTTTCTAGAATCTGACCACTATGTTTGCCTCAAGTTTCAAAAGCACGATCACAGTGGCTTCGCCTAACCCACTTGATCTGCATAGATAACAATGTAAAAAGTTACAAAATGATAATTCCGGAAAATATGTCCAAAAAGGGAAACAAACAAGACTTTAGATGGATAAGAAAAATCGAAATTTAAATTTCTTACCCTCCTGTAATGAAAAAGGCTTTCCTTTTGAAAAATCAAGTTTTTAAGGCAAGATTGTTGAAGAAGTAAACATCAAGAGTCGTTATTTTGTTGGGATTTTTAACTGTTTTCATAGATGCGTAGTTTGCATCGAGATCTCGTAGTAGAATTGGCAAAAAATCTCTTAGCCTGGAATATAGCTAAAAATCTCTGAAATTCTCGAAGCTTAAAATTCTAGTTTTTGTTTGAATTGTATTTTATCAACCAAAGATCCCGAAGAAGTAAAGATAAATTTGGCTATTTTTTAAAAAATTTATAAGATTTGATTAATTACTCATTTGGATGGCAAGGGTTAGAGGGAAAAATTTTGCTCTATTTTTAATAATTTAGAACATCTTATAAAACCATTAAGAGTAATTTACTTGTGTTTTCACGAAAAATCTCAATTAGAAAACATTTGATCTTATGAAAAACATCTTATCTTGCGAATTTATTCTTATATATGAAGGTCAATATATCACTAGCTACATTCCTGCTTTGAAAATTGCACTGGAAATTTGGAGTTTTAAACACATGCTTCAGCACACTCAGTAAAGTACTCCTGAAATTTTTATCTTTGAATATGCTTGATTGCATGATATAAATTTTGTGGAAGACAAATACATTTTCTTAGATATTATCCAATTGGACTGATTTTCGAAACCAATACTTGCCAGTTTTTAAATCTTCCGCAATACTAATGCCAGTGATATAGAACAACGGTCTGAAGAAAATTAGCAGGACAAAATTTTTTGCTATCAAAGTTTATGAGCTGCACCAAATTTTTATAAAAGATCAATCTCAAGACAATTCAAAAATAACCTCAAGTTGTAAAATAATATTTTTTATTAAAAATAGTAATTAAGTAATGAATGCACAAATTTGTTATAGGGTTTTTAAATATTTTAGATAAAATCACACTTTTTGTGTTATTTACCAAGAATAATAATTTAATAGTTTATATGTAATATAAATAACTTTTTATAATTTTTATGTATTAATATATATTTAAAATATATAAAATATATAAAGGTAATACTCTATATTTTCTGTAAAATTGATACATAATATATTAGTAATCTTAATCAAAAATTATTGTTTCAAGATTGCTAATGTTTAGATTTATAAACTGGCTAAGAAAATTGTACAAAAGTTTCAAAGGTTAATAATTTTATTGAATATATGTAATAAAACAATAATAAAATTATTATTAAAATAAGACTAAAAAGCAAAAATTTCATAATATAATGAATAATTTGTCATGCAATAAGAAATTTCATCAACCTATATAGATTTATATTAATTTAGTTATTTAGTCAAATATGAATAATAATGCATTTGTTCTAAGATTTCACAAGTAATATGTTGCATTTTCACAAGATATCAGCAATCATGATGTCAGAAAGTTACTTGCACAGAAAACGATCCAGTTTAGACGTCGATTCCTTTGTAAAATTTGCATATTACATAAATTGGACTTACATAATAATATGGAGTTTATGTAAGAATGTGTAGGCTTTAATGTAGGCGTTTACCAAAGTTGAATATTTTCAAAAATTCTTGTAAAATAGCCTCTATTTTTGATGTTATTTCATTCAATCACAGCATTTAGACCATTTGACAATCTGAATTTTGTTACTTTCAAGCTTAGCCAACTAAAGCAATAAATTTTCCTTTTGAAAGAAACAATTAAAAAAATCTCTTTTAAAGATTCTTTACTTCAGAGTACAATTGTAAAAATGGCACTTCACCAAATTTTCATTATGAAAATTATTAAATAGATTATTGGAAATTTAAAAATAACAAATTTATGGATCACAGAAAAAATATCCATGAATAACTGAATACCAATATATAAGTAAAATTCAAAACACCCATAGAAAAGCTATCTTTCACAATTAATTAGTTTAGTCCATTATCAACTGTTGCCGGCTTCTCACCTGTTTTAGGCTTCTCCCCTGTTGTAGGCTTCTCACCTGTTGTCAACTTCTCGATCTTTCTGATAAGCGTCATATATCGAGCACGACACGCTTGACGATTTCTTGACGGAAAATTATCAGTCGCAATATGCGCCCAATTAACCTCCTTGGCAATGGTTTCGAGAAGGAGTTTATCTTCTTCTAGAGTCCAATGGGCGGGCTTAGCTCGCTCGCCAGCGCCCTCGGCAGAAGACTTCTCGCTTTTCTCTTTTTTCTCTTTTTTCTCCTTGTTCGTCGTCGAATTTGTTTTCGCCAACTTGTGATCGTCAACAACCTTCTGTGACTGTTTTTTGTCTAAAGGAGCTTTAGTTTTCTGACCCTTATCAGATATTTGTTTTTTGGCCTTTGCGCCAGTTTCCTTCTTAGGTTTTTTCGTAGGTCTGTCTTCCTCTAACTAAATTTTTGTAAAAGATTTGAATTACTTTGTTGTTTGGTTTTCAAATATTTTTGATTTCAACTTTTACCTCAACTGGTGTTGGAGGTAGTTCATCCTCGGTTTTTCCTTTATTTCTAGGCGACTGACCTTCTGCTGTGTCCGTATTATCTTCTTTTTTGAGAGAGCGATTGTTTAATGTCTTTTCGTCATGATTTTGCTCACTATCAGATTGAGATTCGCTATTATCGGTCATTTTCTTTCAGCTTGTGTGTGGAATAAAATAAGAATATCGGCTCATTTTTATGATAAAATTCTGGCCTTTTATGCTGAGAAGTTTTCTAATGCTGTCACTATGAGATCATCCTTACTAAAAGTGCAGCCAATTTGTGTATAACTTACACTTCATTCAAATGATTGACTTATACATTATTCAATTTCTGAGGCTTTAGCCTGACCTCACAAATTTCTTGATTTAGGAAAATTGATTTTATTAGCTGACACTAAAAATCAACGTAGAGTATTCTAAAAAGGCTTCTCTTGAAAAATTTTATTTATCGATTTATGAAAAGTTTGTCCATTATCATTTGAAAAAAAAACTGCGCAACCTGCAAATCCGCTAAGATGCTAGCAATCTAATTCGTTCCTTGACGGGTGGTTAATCTTTCCAAAATCTTTGGGCATTTGGGTTTTAAGCTTTAAACCGGATAACGATTAAAAGCGAGATTTTAAGAAAATTATTGCTTTCTCGACAACCTGGGAGAAATCTAAAATTTTATAAAATTTGAATATATCAATACTTCCGATTTTTGATTCATAAAATGTTTTGGATGTTAGATAAAAAATGGCTCAAAAAGTTGGCGCCTTTAACTGATTAAGAAAAATGAGAGTTTATATATGGCACCTCTGATTTGAGAAGCAAAAAATACAACCGGTCATCTTAATCGAATTACATGGCAAAATGGTAAAATTTTTGAAATTTATTATTTATGAATTAAACCACTTGCTCAGTTATGTTTTTCTTTAAATGGAAGTAGTCGTCATCCAATGGCAAAAATTTGGCAAAAATTTTTGTTGGGGACCTCTTCTGTGGTTGTGGTGGCCTTAGCTTAGGAGCAAAACAAGCTGGGTTCTCCTTGAAATGGGCTATTGATATTGACCATAATGCGTGCTTGACATATAAACATAACCATCCCGAGTCTTTTGTATTCGAGGAACCGATTGAAAATTTTCTTAACCGTTTGGACGACCAATGGTTCAATGTGGAAGTGCTTTTGGCTGCACCTCCATGCCAGGGTTTCTCCAACGCAAATACTCGGGGAACTAGAGAAGGCCGGAAAGAAAAAAACATGCTTCTTTTTAATGTTAGTGATGCGGTACGTATTTTACGCCCGAAAATACTTTTAATGGAAAATGTCGTAGGGTTTCATAGTCGAAAAGAAAGCCAAGGGTTAACGGCAGAGTTTTATTCGCGGTTGACAAATATGGAGTAAGAGAAAATTAGTGATGAATTAAACGGTTTTTTTTCAATAAAAATACCAATGAAAATGTTTTTGCTGCATCTTTCAATTCAAAAGATATACCTTCGAAACAACAATACTGTCTTCTGCCAATTTTGGGGCGCCTCAAAAGCGCAAACGTTTCTTTTTATTGGCTGCTTTTCAAGGTCAGCCTATCCCGAGATGGCCAAAGGTAACCCACTTTGTTTGGGAAGATTTAAAACCCAACGAGAGGGAAGAATGGTTGAGCAAAGGATACTGCGAAACTCCAACTGTACGGGAAGCATTTCAAGGTAAGAAAATCTTAGTTTTAATTTGCTAAGCACCGAATGTTAAACTCTTTAATTATTAACTTTTGGCAAAAGGTTTGCCCGTCACGATTGATACTCTGAATCGTGCAAGGCGACATATCAGCTCTACAGGACCGCAAAGAATATCACAAATCCCAAATGTTGAAGATTTTAATCAGAATTCGCCAGATTATTTTATGCGCCTTGAATATAATAAGATCGCATCCACAGTTCTTGCTTCACCCAATCCTGGATGGAAATGCATCCACCCATCCGTATGGAGATGGATCACAGTTCGAGAGTGTGCCCGTCTCCAGGGATTTCCAGATTCATTTGAAATTCTAAGCGAGAACCAAAGCGTTCCCTCGAAGTATAGACAAGGTCAGCAACGAATTCAAATTTAAGTTCCATATTTATCATATTTTAACAATTCTTTCATTGATAGTTGGCAACGCTGTGTCACCCCCGTTAGCGAAAGCAATTTTATTGGAGATTATGAAGAGTCTCTTGCAATTAAACAATAAAAATAGAGTAACAGGAAGTAAAATATCCCAGGGTTTTATACGGGCACAAGAAATTATTGTAATAGATGATTGAGGGAAATCGTTTCTCAACCATTAATGATGTACTTGACTCTACCAGGAAAGCTCACGTGATTATTTGAGATTTGTATTTAGCCGACAAATGATATGCTACGGAGCTGGAATTATCAATCAATATATTCTAACCTGATATTTTGAATACCAACGTTTTTTTTCTTTTATTATAAGGAATACATCGAAAAAAAAAGAAAGTGAGGCTTTACTTAACACAATCTTATCTGAAAAACCACCGAAGAAATCACGAAATGGACAACTAAATAATCAAAGTGTTATAACTCATTATTATTTTCATACTTTAAACAGTTCTTCACATTGGAGTATTGAGTTTTGGAGCACTTTGTATAACATTTTGGCACAAATATGCAGAACAATTTTCTTTTTTTTACTAGTGCCAATACTCCAAGTGCTCATAATATTAAGCATCAACAATATGTTGATACTTTCTGGTTGTCACCACAGCAATCATTTTAACCAGTTTTTCAAGAAAAATGTTGCATCACCACTCAACAAACTCATTGGATGACTTGAATTAAGAAATTCTAAACAAGAAATTGGTTAGAGTTTTTGCAATTCCGTCACAAATCTGACTTCACCTCCCGCCAGAACGAGCAGGAGCATTTAAATGGTTATATAAGCGAATTATTGACCAGGCAGCTGACAAAACATGGTCTCAAAAGGCTGTTAATGCATTCAAAGATTTTGAGGTTTGTATATTCTATTTATTTATAAGTGATTATACGCTTTATACATTACAATAATATTCTTTCTCAATTAACCATCACAATCAACCAATTTTGGACTAAGCTCAAGTCTACTAATCCACAAAAGGTTGGTATACAATTTTCTGCTGCATATTTCTTTATTACTGTGAAATCTAATTTTATTATTTTATAGAAAATGCAAAAGAGAAAATATTTCAACTGCTCTTTTGAACTCTCCAAAATTGCATCAATCTTTAAGGAAATAAAAACGAAATTCATTCCTCATACATTATCTAATAATGATAATTTAAGATTCATTCACATGTCTGAAGTAAGTACTGTTGTTTTACAATACATAAATTAATTACGTGTTATAAATTATCTTTATTGGTTATAATTAGGCTGCCAGAAACTCAATCAAGGAATGTAAGACTTTGCTGAAAAAATGTCATTGTGCTGTAAAAAATGATGATGGCAATGATGTGGTTTTTGAGTTTTTTCAAAAAATGTAGGTTGTTAGCCAAAGTTAATTGCTTTATCAACCTTCCATTTCTGATGTTCTTTTTTAGCCTCAATTTGCACTCATGTGCACCAGTCCAAATGAAGACACTTTTGTATAGAAGGTGTTGGCGCCTCTACTATTGCCATTCTTTGCAGACGATGAGCTTATAGAGTGTGTATGGTAAGCATTTTTTTTTAAATAATATACATTAAATATTTACTAATAAATTAAAAAATATCAGGGCTAATACTACATTAGGCCCTTCTCTTAAACGCAAACGAAAATTCTTCGCGGAAGAAAACCCAACTTCACGGTGCTCACGTCTGGACAATTCAAGGTGCCTTTGCTAGTTGCTGAACTCAAGCCAGTAACACATCGCGCGAATAGAGGTCTATGGAGTGATCTTGTGAAACTTGGTAATGAGCTCAAGGATATGGTCGATTCCATGGTTGATGATTACCTTGATTAGACTCAAATTTGTGGTATTCTGTTAGAAGGTAATTGTGATCAATCATTTAATTTTGATTTAATGCTAATTTAATTTTCAATATATTTTAAATTAATTCTAATTTAATGGTAATTTAATTCTAATTTAAATAGGATTTCGGTGTGATCTGTTTGTCATGGATCTCAAATTCAATGGCATATATCGAATGATCCAGATGGGGAGGTTCTATCTCCCACAAGACCGAAATAACTTTGGTGTTTTTCCCGATATGATTAAGGTTCTCCTGCTGGCAAAATTAAGCGTTTTTTGATAATTCTACATTCTAAGATATCAAATTAACATCTAATTTATTATTAGACTATTATCATTCAATCTGCAGAAAACCAAGATGACACGACCATCTTTTCACACACTAATGAAAATTCCTACGACAAGAATTTCTCAATGTAACGAAACTTAAATAAATTTTATTTACTTACAAAATTAAATGCAGGTTTCCATTTGGTGAATAAAAAAACGTTCAGATATCCTGATGAGATTAGCAAAACATATACAATAAAGACGCGTTTAATCCAATTCTAATTGTAATCGATAAAGATCAAAATTTTTTAAAATCAATTTTGGATTTCTCACCCTCGTCAATGCCCTAGAACAAAATTTATCACTAATTATTCATCGATTCAAAATTGTTATTTATAATTGCAGAAAACGCCCTGTTTCTGAAGCTACTTTAATTTGTAAGAATTTAAAGAGGCCGAATTTTCTCCCATCTTTAAGATAATATGTTAAAATTAAGCTGACTAAGAGTGAGAATAAAATAGACCTTAAGTATCTTTTCGGTTTTATTCTTTATAATTTTTTGGGATTTCTTTCCTGAAAAGAGCTAGCAAGATTTCTGTATTCAGCTCATGAAATGAAGAATGTAGATTATTTTCCACAGGAATATTATGGAAAATTATATAAAAAATTAGAAAAGCTATCATGGGGAGTATTTGGACCAAAGCCATTTGGTGTTTTTCCGATAATTGCAATTAATTACAACACAATAAGCAATTATCATTGGAATGAACATGATGAACCAAATTGCTTTTGTTTTTTAGTAGCATTAAGGAATTATAAAAAAGTCTAGACAAGTTATTGTATTTGTTTCATATCTTTTGCTTCATGGAAGTTTTTGAATTACAAGAAGAATTTGGCATAGTATTGTTTATTTTGTTTATGGTTTATTTGTTTATTATTTACATAATATTATACAAAAAAAAGATAAATATTACAAATTTTGAAATAAATATATTTACTATTAAATTAAATTTAATAATAAAAAAAATATAGTTATTTAGTTTATAAATTTTTTTAAACTACAATTAAGATGTTGTATTTACTTTTTAGTTTTGACTTAAAAGCTTTTTCTTTCTCATCTATTCTATATTAGATAAAAAAGATAAAATTTGTTGCAATTCAAAACAAATTTTGATTAAAATAAACCAAATTATTTAATACAAACTTAAAATATTTAATATAACAATAAGCTTAAACAATCTGTGTTGACTTGTTAATAAAATGACAAGCAAAAGAAAAATAATTTTATGGTTATATTATTCAAACAAATTTTATAAATACTGTTAAATCAATAATAAAGAGGATAAAGAAATTTATCTTTTTCAAATAAAAATTAAATTACAATTATATTCAATAATTATTACCTGGTATTAATTTTGATAATATAAATTCTGGATCTTTTTTAAAATCAGTTGTTAGTGATAAGTTCCAATTAACAATTATTAATTTTTGTTACATAAATTTAATTTTTTATTTGAAAATATTATATCTAAATCTCAAAAATTTTATAATTTTTAAGTAATTAATAAAATTTTTAACAAAAGTATATATACTTACAGTGTTAAATAAAATAAGAGTATTAATAATATTTAACTCTAAAGTATAGAAAATATAATTAAAATAAATGTAAAAAGATGAATATCAATCTGCTATTAAAATTTTGATTATTAAATTATTATTATGTTAATAGTAGTTTTTTAAGTCTCATATTTTTTATCAGTAAAATTATTATCATTATTATTATTGTTATTGTTAACAGCTTTAATAAATTTATAATAAAAATTGTTTTTAAAGAATATATTATTTGCTGTAGTTATATATAATATTTAAAAACAATTGAATAAAAGAAATACTAAACAGAAGTAATAAATATAAATTCAATTACTATTTTTGTTAGTTTTTTTTATTAATACCGAGTTTTAAAGAATGATGACTTTTTAAATTTAGTTTATCAGTTCTAACTTCTTGAATTATTGATAAGTAGAAAGATTTTGTTATTTCTATTTTTTTGTTTTTTTCGAATTGTATTTTTTTATTATTAGAAGAAAATAAAATTTTTAATAGAATAAAATTATAATGCAATTGAATTTAAGAAAAATAAGCAATTTTAAAATTTCCAAATTATTAATCATTTGTCATTCCTTTTGTAATTTAATAAATAATTTGCCATTAGTGCAATTATAATAATTACTGTTATTGTTTATAATTTTTGTAAATTGTTGTATTATTATTATTATTATTATTATTATTATTTTAAAATATGTAATTATTGTAATTAATTATAATTAATTTACATATTTTCATTTTTAAAAATTACTCTTTAAAAAATATTAAAAAACTGTTTTATAAAAATGAGTCAAAAACTTTTAATTATTTATATAATTATTAATTAATAACACAATATTAACTTAATTATAAAATTTATTAACTTAATTAATTGTAAACAATACTTTTTTTAATGGTTTTAAAATATTTCAAGAAATAATTTCAGGTATCTGGTCACGTGTAGAGTGCATAAACCGCATTTATTTTAGAAAATTTATATATTGTATGTATATATAAATAATGTATTGATAATATAAAATACAGTGTTTTGTTTTGAAATGCTTGTAAATTTATTTATTGGTTTGATTACTTTTTATACTTTAAAAATATTATTTTTATGTTTTTGATAAAAATATATAAAGTCGAAATATAATTATATCAGAATTTTAAAAAAAAATTTATAATTATAAAATTAAAAAAAATTATTTTTCATGTAATTTTATTATTATTATTATTATTATTATTATTATTATTATTATTATTATTATTATTTATTTAGTTTCATATTTTTTTTTATGATTGTATTATTATAATAAATTAAATAAACTGCTTAAATCAAATATTTTTATAATTAGTAAACATGAATTATTATTAACTTTTATTGATTTATTTTATTTTTGCAGTTGGTGTGGAAACATCCAAAGTATCGGAGGATCTGAGGTATATAAATGCCCAAAATTGTAAGACTGTAATCGATAGAGATGAAAATGACGCTCGGGGAATTTTTCTCCGGGCATTACTTGATGGAGCCTTGATTCTCTCTGGAGATAATGCAGGAAATAGTACTAATGGTTAGAATTATCTATTATTGATATATTACAATTAATTCGGAAAGAAATACAGACTATATATTTGTACTTGGATAATAAAGCGAATTTTGGGAAAATGTAAAAAAAAATTGGATAAAGATTAAATATCCTGATATACAGGTTTGGGAGAGGTAGAAGTAAAGAGAGATAAGCGCAATTAAGCATATTCATTTTTTAATGTTAACATGAATAAAACAAGCCAATTTTAATTTGCTTTGGAGAAGCCTACTTCCTTATAGAACTTTTATATTACCTTACATAGTAATATGGAGTTTAATGTAGGCGTTAATTAGTGTGTGTAATTGTGAAACATTATATTAGTGAATAATCCATCTTGATTAATCTGCAATCGACAAAGAAATTTCTATCTTACTAACACTGGAATCTCCATACATAGTGATTCGTTCTGAATCTGTCGACTTAAGAGTGTCAATTTGGGAGTTTAAGTGACAAAAAAGAGATAAGGCGAAAGTTTTGGAACTGTCTTTTTTTTTCCACAAAATTCGGTGCCTGCTGTGCAACGCCAATCGAAGCTGGACTAAGTACTTTGGCGGTCTCTAGCAATTTATTGTTCTTTTTTCGTCTTTTTAGAAATTGGTGATCATGTTTTTCGACTTTCTTGGAGAGCTAAATGAGACATAATATATCATATTGGTAACTCCTACAAGTTATAATGAACAAGAATGAATCATCAAAATTTTCCCCATCTTTGATGATAAAGTGGAATGTTTTCCCAACAAGTATAAAAATCTCGTTGTAAATTCAGGAGGGGATGCTACACTCCTAAAATGAATTCCTAAGTAGGTCTTGTCATGCTTTCTTATATTCTCAATAATAATTTAGAAATGATAAATAAAAATAATAAATAATTTTTGCAAATAATAATACCTTTTTCAAACAAATCATTTTTTACGAAAAATTTTTTTAAAATTTTGTGGATGAAGGTTCTTGAAGATTATATAAAAGCATTCTAAAAGATTTAAGCAGTGGTTCTCTAAAACCAATTTTTGTAATAAAATTTGACTCGTCCAAAAAAAGCTTTTTTTGAATTGCAATTTTGACTTTAAATTCGGAAATTTCAAATTCTCAGAAAAAAAAATTTTTTATATTTTTTGATTTCTTAAAATTCTATAAGAAAAAGACTTTAGCTATATTTAAATTAAGTACGTAAAAATAATTCTGTTTGTTGCACTTGGGTTTTGAGTTTTATAGAAACTATTTTTACCTTCTAAATGTTCAATTTTGCCCTCACTAGTTTTAAAGATTTTTTTTTTTGCAAAGCCAATTTTGAAAATAAAAAAAAATTGGGCTTAATTTCATTCATCATCTTTTTTTTTAAAAAAAATCAAACCTAAAATTTTAAGGATACCATTCTCTATTATAAAATTTCAAAAAATATTTTCTCACAAAATTATATTACAAATAATAGAGTGATCATCATAATTTAAGAAAGCAAGGTAACTCTATACAATTCCTTTATACAAAATTTGTAAAAAATTGTTCCATGATATTTAATAGTTTCAGGGAAAGTAACTCAACATCGGTTTAGACCAATCGAATATTATCAAAAAGCGCGGTAGTGTGGCCTATTTTAGAAGAAAAAGTAAATTAACTGCTTTATTTAAAAAAATAAGCATGTGTTTTAGAATTAAAAAAAAAAAACCAGTAATACACTCACGGCATCTTTAAAAACTTCCAAGGTATATCCGGGATGAGGTGAAAGAACATCTAAAGCGAACATTATCAAAGGACTTCGATCTCGATAACGTAAAGAAAAGTGGAGTGAATACGCTGGATCATTTGAGGTCCAAATTCCTAATATTTCAAAAAAAAAAAGAAAAAAAAAATGCTTTACTTTCACCACCTTGCATAATTTTCATCTCAAAAATTTGTTCCATTTCTACCTGTTCTTGACAAACAAGCTCTTGCAGATTTACTCCTTTTATTTCCATTCTTCAATATTCCACACATTGCACAATTCTTAAGTTTGCAAAGTGGATTTTTACCAGCAATTATGGGGTTCGGACCGTCACAAATATATGAAGTACCATGAAACATTGAGTGTGTAATTTTAGTAAAATCACCTTTTTTCCCCATTTTTTCTTTTAATTTTAAATGTCTTTTTGTGATTTTCTGTGGCATTTCTATACTAATAATGTTTCTTACGGTTGCTTCTGGTAAAGCAGTCACAAATCTATCATGAATTTCAAGGTATCGTGGATCATGAGAGTGTAAAGGTGTTAGTTTGGTTACTTTATGTGGTGAGTTTTGATCATTTTTCATTGCAAAAAATTTTCTTTGAAAAGATAATTATTTTTCAAAAATTGGTATCTTTTTAATAATTGAAATTTAAAAAGTTTAATTGAAAGGTTAGTTAGTTAGTTAGTTAGTTAGTCAGTTAGTTGACACTTGAATTAATAATTTCGGTCAATTTAAATAAAAAAGACGTTCCACAATCAGAATAAGCAGCACAAGCACAGAAACTTTCTTTAACCTACTTCAAAAGCAGTTAACCTCAACTTGCATGATTTATTGTAAAGGGGTTTTCACCAGGAGAGGGTAATTTTTAATAGCAACAAAGAGAGAGAGACCCAAGATTGGCTTGTCATACATTGTTAGCATTCTCTGCATGTTGCTTATCTGTGTTTGTTTAGGACTGCGATGAATTACCTTGAAATCACGTTACATGGTACTACTTCATTGTAAACAATAAGGAAAGGCTTTTTCCATCAAAAGTTAATAACTAATATCTTTTTTAAATATTTGAATGTTGAACCTAATTTAACGTATCATTGATTAAATTTTCTACTGGAAAATCTTGTACAGAATCTATTCGGTCTAACTTATGTTTTGATAGTTAAAACTCGAATAAAATTTTCCGATCAAAAGGTAAAATGATATGAATTTTTTTTTATCTCGATTTGAAACCATTTTTTATGTTTATCATATACATTTTGTTCGCATAAAAATTTTTTTTATTAAGAATTAATGTTCCTCTTAGTTTCACCTATTCTTACCTTTCCCTATGTGAAACTTTGAAATTAGTAATTGATTGATTATATATCGAAAAAATGGGAAGCTAGAAAATATTTAGAGATCCTTGATGAGAATGATAATTTTCACGCTAGATACGCAATAAAAACCGTAAAAACTTGATTTCATTAATGAAAGGAGGTTAGAACATTTTTATTCATTTATAGTTACATTTTTTAGGCTTTATTATTTGAGGAGGGGGGTGGGGTGGGAAATTGAAGGCCAAAAATTTTACAAAGATGGTAATACAAAAAGTTATTAACTGAAATTAATATATTTATTTATAAAAAAAAAAAGACAATCCATAGGTTATGATTCATTAATCTCACTAAATGAATAAATTGCTTTTAAAAATAGCTTCGATTTTTATGGAAAATCCTTTTAAAACGTCATAATTTATCAATATTTCAATAACCGTATCAAATTTCATTGATATTTCGGAAGCTGAATTTGGGCTGATTAATATTGGAAAAGAGATTACAAAAAAAAAGTTAACGATTTATAAAACTTGTCATACTCTTTGAGACTTATTCATTGGATTATTAACCATATTTCTGGGGGAAAATATTAAAAAAAAAAACTAAACTTTCATGGACCTGGAAACAAAGAATTTGAAATTATGATTTGTCTTGGCAAAACAAATTTTAGAAACATAAAAAAAATTAAATAGAAACAAACATTAAATATTTTGAAAATCAATTCAATTTTTGGTCAAAAGAAATCGTATGTTATTACTTTCTTAATGCTTCTCCTAAATTGAGAACATCTCAAGTTTTGGTTGATTAATCACAGTTAATTGGTGTGGCTAAAAGTTATGAGGATGAAAATTTATGCTATTAATTTAATTCATAAGAGGTAATAAATGCTGATATGCTAATGTGGTTAAATTCTATAAAAAAATGATTTCGTCTTTGCTAAATCTAGAAGGATTTCATTATTTTTTTGCCAATCTAAAATTATAATTTTTTCATCTTTAGCTCTTAAGACATGATCTGAAGGTTATTTAGTCTTACAAAATAATCTCAAATAAAATTACTAAACCCATTCCCGATAATTATCATGAATCCTTTTCAAATGAGAAAAATTTATAATATTTTCAAAAATTTAAAAACCTAGCTTTGAAGAAAATTATGTTGATATTACCTTGTTTGAGAATCAACTCCGTCTACGCAAAAAAGCTGTCTTTGATTGATATACGGATCAAAAAAATCCCCGAGGATGTTCTATATTTTCAGGGAGTCTTATCTCAAATTATAAAAAAATGAAGAACGGAAAATCTTTGGATTTTTTGAAAGAGTTTTTATGATTTCCTTGTAGAAAAAAATTAATTAGATTTATATTTGGGCTTCAAAATGAAATCTCTGCGAGCGGATTATTAATCAAATCTAAATATATTCCGTTTGGTCCAGCTTTTTCAGTTATATTTGTGAAACACTAAATGGCAATTTCTATATCAGCTTATCCTCATAAATTTGAGTGCATGTAAGGTGACCCATTAGCGTCTTGGATATTTATTAAAATCTAAGGAAGTAAATAGAGGCAAAACTTTTTCGGCTATTTAGAATGTCGTCGACAATTTATTCAAAATTGGAAACCGAAATTTCATTCAGTTGATCAATTTTTTAAATTGTGGTTTTTCGATCTTACAGTTTCCAGGAATTCTTAAATTATGTGTATCTAAATAGTAAAGAACATCTACTAAAATCGATGACACTTGAATTTCTTTTGCATCAAGAAATACTCACTCTTTGGAAAAAAAGGCTTCTAAAAAAGGTGATACCAGCACCAAAAATACAAAAACTTTGTACATGTAAAACATTGATGATTTTCCATCAGTTTTTCAAAAATAAATGAATATCCTCTAGCAAAAAAATAATTCACTGTGATCAGTTATAGCAAGACCCATGTTGAGAATTAAGAAGATATAATAATTATGAAAAATATCTTAGCCTTTATATATTTATTGCTGTTTTTTAGTTTCAAATTATATAATTATCTAAAAAATAGTAAATAGTAATATGCTCTTTTTTAAATGACTTAACAATTCTTAATGCCGAAAATAAAATTTTTCAAAATATATATAATTTAAAGAAATGTGTAAATTAATATTAAAAATAAATATGAAATTACTGCTTTTTTTTATACAGATGAAAAATACTTTTAATAATATTTTTTTTTAAACAAAACAAGGTTTTAAAGTTCATCTTTATTTATAATTTCATTCTGTGGTTCCGGACCGTTCGATTCGATTTTAGAAAAGATCCGACTGACCAGTTTGATCCGGTTCTAGAATTTATTTAACTTAAATTTTACTACTCCTCCCCTCCAGATTACATATTATTGTTCTTAATAATATTACTTCACCATCCTTTTAAACACATACAAATCTTGATAGTTTCCGCATCTAATTTTGCTTCGAGTTGAAGTTACACCAGAAAATGCACACTCAATTGGTAGACTTGCAGCTGGGATTGCTAAATAATCTTTTGCCATGGTTGTCAGGTGAGGATATTCTGACTCATGAAACTAAGAAAATCAATGTTACAGTTATTACATGATTATTGTCAATTAGCTTTCTTATTTTCATCAGTTTGAAAGAATTCATATAGTCAGAGTACTGGATTATCAATAAGATTTGAGACCACAAGAAAGACATGTTTAAAGAGCAATAACAAGAGTATGAGACAAGCTTACGAAAAGTAGTATATAGAATAATAAATAGGAAAGTAAATAATAAATTTGATGATCTAATCGTATTAGTGTGGAATAATAAACACACGAACAACAGATCTCAATTTTTTGGTGGTTATAGATGTAAATTATGAGATTGTCTTCTTGATTAGCTTTTAAGACATTCTCTCCAAATTTAGATGAGTATTTAATAGTATATATATTAATTATTGTTTTTTATCATGCATTAATAAATATTTCTTTACAATTATTAATTTTATAATATTTTAGCTTATTATGTGGATCAAGAGTTTAATGTAAAATTAATCAGTTTATGTAAACAAAGTCTTTTTTGTTTTAATTATATAAACTGAACTACTTATATAGTTAGTGTATGTCTGAAAATTTAAAAATTGTAAATAACAAGTTTTTTAATAAAATTTTCAAATTTACTTGATATTTATTTGTAACAATATTGTCATTTTAAATATTTTATAAATTCTTATTTGTTAAAACTGTAATTTCAAATGAAAAATTTACATTAATATATTTTTTATAATATTAAAATGCTTGCTCTGAATAACTTCATAAAATTTATTAATTTTTTATGTAATATTCAATTTTCATCAATTTAATAAGATATTATTTTGAGAAAAAATATTATAATTGGAAAAAATTTAAACATTAAAAATAATAAAATACATTTTAATACATTCTTAAATTAAAATGAAAATAATAAATTCAATATTTTTTCAATCATTAAAACAAAGATTTAATTACTTTTTAAAATTGTTTACCTTTGAAGATAGAAATTACAAAGTAAAAAATTTTACTTTCAAACTTTTTAATTGTCTTTTCAAACTAAAAAAAAAATCATGGTCATCTCCTTTTTTATTCTAATTTTGCATTACAATAATCAAAGGAAAATAGTGAAATTGGTAAGCAGTTGAAAAGTAATGAAATTAATGAATAGAGTGAAGCGAGTTGTTAAATTACATTATACTATTGATATTTTTTAAAAAATATATATTCAGATTGCATTAAAGCTTATGCAGCTAATACTTTAATTGCGAGCAAAATTAATACAAAAACAAATTAATGTTCATGTAAATTAAAAAAATAAATAAATCATAATAAGATGGTTTGATACTTGATTGTAAAACTTGTCAAAAAAAAGAATTTATTCTTAATATTATCAATTTTATTCTCGGTGTTTGCTTGCAAATCAACCTGATTTTTTACAACACAAAGAATTAATTTAACAAAAATTAAAATAAAAAGGTTATGAGATATATCAATAATTTTTGCAAAATTAATTTACAATTAACGTTTCTCTTATTCTTTTTATAGATAATATTTTATTCAAACTTTTATTCTAATTTTTAAATATATTGGAAAGCAATTAAGAAATATATTTGTGTTTATTGTCAATATAATTTATAATTATTAAAAAATAATCTTCTTTTTGTATTTGATTCAATTTCAATAGAAATTATGCAAGCTTATGAACAATCATCTTGGTATTGGACAGATGCATACAGTTATCAATTAATTGAAAAAACATCAGAAAATTCTGTAAATGAAAAATATTATGTTAATTAATAATTTTTATTTTTATTTTTTATACATTCATAAATTACTTGATGACTTAGAAATTTCCCCCTATATATTATTTACTTGTTGCTATTTAATACAATTTTTTGTTTAACCTAGAAAAAATTGAGTAGGAATACGTCTTATTTTTATTGATTACAATATTTTATAAAAATCAATCAAAAAATTTACAAAATTTTAATAATATGAATATTAAAAAAATGAAAATAGTCAAAAAAATACCAAACATCAAAATACAACAACATTTGGAACATGTCTTAATAATAACAAAGAACTTTAGGTAGATTTTTGAAAATATTATTACATTTTTATTATATACCATAAATAATTTTATCCTATTAATATGTTTTAAAAAAACTTATAGTTTAATTTGATTTTGGTTTAAATATATAAAATTGGATTTTAATTTGAATAAATAAATTATTGTTTAAAAATGTTCAAGTGTTTTGATTTATTCTTGCTTTTGTTTGTAATATATTTATATGATTAAAAAAGATTCAATTATAAATAATTATTAAAAAAAATAATATTTATCAACCAACAATATTTTTGCAAAAAAAGACAATTTATAATCGTTTAATATTCAATGAAACCATAATAATGCCTTAAATAAGTATTTATATTAATAAGTTTAGAAATTTTAAAAAGTCATTTATTGCAAAAAGTAAAAAACTAATTTTTAAAATCAGTGAAAAACATGATAATTAATTTTATGCCATTTTTTATTTTAGAATTTATAAATAAATTTTAAAACATTTTTATTAGTTTAAACAAACCCACAATAAATGATAATTAACATCTTTTCCGGTTTATACATGTAAATATTTTAATGAAACAAAGCTTTTATATTTTTTTATTTATTGTTTTTTATAGTATAAAGTATTGTAAGTTTGAATTGAATAAAAATATTTAAGGTTTATTAATATGTTTCCACATTTTGATTTGCCAAATCAAAAATTAACACAAAAATAAATATTTTTAAAAAAACATTGCCCATTTTTGTGATTATTTTTTATTTAAAAATATTTTTTAATTTTTGAAAAATTATTAGAATGTTTTTATTTAAATAAATTTTAAAAATTTATAAAATAAAATTATATTTCAAAAAAATTTTTGCATATATGCTAAATATTAAATAAAAAAAAAAGCATGTCATAAAAAATACATATAAAATAATAAATTTTCTACTTGTTTAATCTTTTGTAATAGAAAAGCATACTAGAATATTAAAAAAAACTGTTAATATTGAAAAAAAAAAATTGTTAAAAATCATTTTCAAGTAAGATTTTTTTACATATAAAAATACAGTCAAACCTGAAATAACCCATACTGAGATAACTTATAACCTGTGATAAGCCATAGCATTTTGAATCTACCAATTTGGTAGTTAAAGAATTCTTATGTTTATAACCCATACCTGTGATACCCAATAACCCATAACTTTTTACTGTCAGTATGGGTTATCTCAGGTGCTAGATTTAGTTTAAATTCTGCTTATTCTGGTAAAATTGCAGTAAAGCAAACCAATATTTCCATGACTAAAAATGCTATATGATAATTTAACATTACTTATTCAACAGAATAATCATTAATCATGTAAGTAATCAAGTCGGAGTTTCGAATTGTCCCAAGTTCTAAATTATCATCAATTGTATGAGTAATCAAGTCAGAGTTTTGAATTGTCCTAAGTTTTAAATTATTACTAACCTTGTGAGTAATCAAGTCGGAATTTCAAATTGTCCCAAGTTCTAAATTATCATCGATTGTATAAGTAATTAAGTCGGAGTTTCGAATTGTCCCAAGTTCTAAATTATCATCGATTGTATGAGTAATCAAGTCGGAGTTTCGAATTGTCCCAAGTTTTAAATTATTACTAACCTTGTGAGTAATCAAGTCAGAGTTTTAAATTGTCCCAAGTTCTAAATTATTATTGATTGTGTGAGTAATCAAATCAGAGTTTCGAATTGTTCCAAGTTTTAAATTATTATCAATTGTGTAAGTAATCAAGTCGGATTTTTGGATCAGCCTCATCCTAATTGTACTTTTCCTTTGCCTTTTGATTCCACCATTTCTAATAGCAAAAAGCATGCTATCTCTTCAGCTTGCATTCCGCAAAGTCGTGAGAATGCTACACTTCATGATAAGCTTATGGTGCTTGATTGGTATCATGCAAATGATAAAAACCAATTAAAAACTGCAAGGCACTTTAAGAAAAACGGTTTTTCATACATGAAACAGCCTCTAGTTTCAGCTTGGGTCAAAGATAAACCAAATCTTCATGCACAAGCAAATACAATACGTGACTTGACTAGCAAGCGTATACACACAGTATGTAATCCTGACTTTGATAAAGCACTTGTTATTTTTGTTCAAGAGGTAGAATCGCGTGGAATGACACTTACTGAAGATGTAATTCGAGCTGCTGGCATAAAGTTCTATGATCAATTGGATATTCCAGAAAATGAGTGCCAAAAACTATCCAATGGCTGGCTTGAGAGCTTTAAAGACCGTGTTGGATTTCATTCACTTCACTTTCATGGTGATGCATCATCAGCCAATGTTGAGCATATTGAAGATGAACAAGTGCATGTAATGACACTTCTTGCTGATTGGAGGTTATGTGGTATTTTTAACATGGATGAAACTGCACTATTTTATGCCATATCACCAAATCAAGGTCTTGCTACAATACCACGTCATGGCACCAAATAATCAAAAGTGTGACTAACACTTGCCTTTACAACCAATGCTAATGGAACTGAGCATTTGCCACCACTTATTAGTGGTCATGCTAAACGTCTATGCTGTTTCCAAAAAAAAACAGGAGAGCAACTTGGTTTCCAATATTATTCAAACACTCGTGCTTGGATGACTGGTGATATTTTTTGACAGTGACTTGTTGATTGGGACTATCAGCTGCGTAAAAAAAATCGAAACATATTGTTATTAGTAGACAATTTTGCTGGTCACAACTATGATATGAGATCTATTGCAAATATTCATGTAGAACAGTTTGCACCTAACTTGACAGCACATATTCAGCCTATAGATGCTGGAATTATTCATTGTTTTAAGTCACATTACTGTCACTATTTTCTTTGCCATGCATTGGATCTTTTTGATGATGGTGCTGATGATATTTATGCAATCAACCAACTTTAAGCAATGTGTCTAATTTATAGGACATGGGAGAATGTTTCAAATGAAACAATCGCTCATTGCTGGCACAAAGTTGGCATTCTTCCAATCAATACAAATGACAACTTTCAGAATGAAACTACAAACTTGGAAATAATAGCTAATTATAATCAAAAAATAGTATTAGAAAAGATTAAGGATTGCTACAAAGAGTTCAATTGCATACAGCCAAATCGTACATACTTATCAATTGAAGAGTTGGTAAATCTATCTGAGAAAAATGATACAATTACTTTGGAATATCTGGATGATGATGAGGCAAATTATATTATAACAAATCGTGAAACAAAGCATGATAGCTCTGATGAAAAACAAGAGGTACAGAAAGTAATGAGTATTAAGGATGCACTAACTGCTATTACAAATCTTGAACAGTTTATGGAGCTTGAAAATAGCAAGGAGTTTTATGATGCAGTTAGTAAGCTTGCTTATGTTAAATGTATACTTCATAAGATAAACAAAAACAAACAACTTTTACAAGTTTCTTTAATATTACATAAACTATTTAAAGATTCTTATAAGAATATGCAAATAAATTTATTTTTTAATAATATTATATCTATTTTTATTATAGGTATACTATATATACTTAAACCTGAGAAAACCCATAACCTGTAATAACCCATAGCAATTTGTATCCACCAAGGGTATGGGTTATCTCAGGTTTGACTGTATATTTTTAAATTTTAAGGCTTTTATATACAAAAAATAAAACAGATTACACCTTATTGGTTTCTTTATTTTGTATCAGAAACTTTTTTATTTGAATGTTTGATATGTTTTTAATGCATAAAGTTTTCTTAGCCTTTTTTCAACAATCAGTTATTAAGATCAAAAAGGTACCATTTACATTAGTACTTGAATTCGAATTAGTTTAAAATTAGACCACAGACATAGCTTACCCAAGCTCAATGTATATAATCTCGCAAATTGAAATTAATGATGCAATGGAATGTATGATATTGAAGCATTTAGATATATAAAGTTACTTTTTGAGCGGGATCTTTTCAAATAGAATATT
Organism: Geosiphon pyriformis; assembly: GCA_016748015.1. NCBI lineage: Eukaryota > Fungi > Glomeromycota > Glomeromycetes > Archaeosporales > Geosiphonaceae > Geosiphon > Geosiphon pyriformis. Next base: position 806,255 of record JAAOMT010000226.1, read on the forward strand.
AAAGCGTAACAAACAATTTCCACGACCCAGATTCATGTCAAATATTTGGTTTCCCCACGACTAATCATGTCTTCCTACCTACGTAATACAGTGAAAGCTATCTGTTTCTACTATTAGTGTTATGGTACTTTTAAAGTTTTATTGTCCACTGTATATTATTTGCTTGTATCGGGAACGCCTATTTTCGGAAATCTTTAATACTTGTCTCGTGATATGTACACCTATCGGGAAACATGAAGTTGTGGAACATTATCAATCACAACATCGATATTAAATGGATAGTTTGACTTTCCTTCTACTAAGAACGACACAATGAGTGCTATTCCGTCTGAAATTCTTCACCAAATTTTCAAATCCCTCTGTCAAGGCCAAACTTCTAAAGATTTATATTCTTGTCTTTTGGTCAATAGACATTGGTGTTCTAATGCCACAGTTACTTTATGGAAAAATCCGTTTTCACTCACAAATCGAACTTACCAAGTGATCGATACTTATTTGCTTTGTCTTTCACCATCTGCAGTGCAACGACTTAACTTGGGGAATATTATTCACCATCCAAATCCTCTTTTTGATTATCCTTCGTTTTTAAAGGAATTCTCATTGCAAGCTTTTTGCCATGCTATAGAAGAGTGGTTTACGAAGAGAGATGAAATGATGGATATTGAAAATGGTAAGTTGAAAACATTTAAATATTGATCGGGAGGTGACAGAAAAATTAACTTGAAACAGATTTTTCAAAAACTCCTCATCAAACATGGTTGCTACCATCTTTAGAATTGTCCATAATCTTAGACCCACATTTAAATGACAATAAATTCATCTCCAATAATTCGAATAATTACATCTGGCGAAGAGAATTCTGGATGCTTGAAGAAATATTTACAATGGTTGCAGGACGCTGTTCGACTCTGGATTTTTTCTCGATCGATGCGAATGCCCTGGGGATTTTTCATATTGTAAATCTGGAAGATATTCTTTGGCCATTTTTTCAGGCCAATTGTCGAGCTTTGACGAAAACAAGTGTCCTTGAATTGGGTGGTGACGCTGCTTATTCCAATAATCATCATATCTTAGAGGAAATTTCTCAACGTGCTGTCAATATCACAACCCTTATTCTTCACGGTCCAGATAAAGGCGAATATAATGAGGAATTTGGTGACGATGGAATTGGCGATGCACTTCCTCGATTCATTTCCTCGCTAAAGTCTCTGAAACATTTCCAAATGGTAGATTGGGAATCGGATATTTCGGAAGTTATATTGGCTTTATCGGGAGTGAAAGAAACACTAATATCAGTTGAATTTGATGGATGCGGGTTTTCAGATGCGGTAGAGGCTTTATGCCCAAATGAAGAAGGATCCGAAGAGATTCAAAAAAATATTTTTGAAGGCATGCTCGAATGTATGAATATAGAATCGCTGAGATTTCATAATGTTAAAAATATTCCTGGATTTTTAATGAACACTTTACATCAACCGGGAGCTTTCCCTCGACTAAGGCATCTAAAATTTAACCAGACAGATGATTGCTATAAAAGTGATGGTATTCCCACATCGCCACTACTGAGAATTATACGAAATTCATGCTCTACTATGGAATCTGTTTTAATCCCCCAAATTGATATTGCTCGAGTTCCTGGAATACTGATTATATTATCTAACTGTCCTAATCTGCGTAGACTGAAATTACGAGTACAAAAGGCCGAAAATTTCGACCCTTTATACAAATTTCTTGATTCATGCACTAAATTAAAAAAACTCGAATTCGTTGGGGATGACCCTTTTGCCTGGCAACTCGTTTCACATCGTGGAACCACTTATGGGGCTCAAGCGATAGTAGAATTAGGCCGTCGTATCCCTCAAACATTGACTCATCTCTCAATATTATCAAATTGGTCTTTTTCCCCACTAGATCTCGCTGCTTTCCTCGATAACCTTCAATGTAAACCTAAAACTATTGTCATGGCAGTTAACATCTTCCCAGATACCTACACTCAAACTCTTGTTAAATATGCTCATAAGGTGGGTGCTCAAATTTCGGAGTCCCCAGTTGATAACAAAGATGAGATCTTTCTACGCAAAAAGATTCATATTAAAAAATAGGCCTAGGATTCCGAGACAAGAATTTAGAGTGTAAAATTTTGTTAAATCTATTGCCCGGAAATTTTAAAGAGAAGCCTTTATTCAATGTACAGAAAGCGACTTTAATATAACTTGAAGTTTGTAATTTATAAAACAATTAAAGCTTATGGTTAAGTTACATTAGCACTAAAATATCTAGATATCCAGATATTCTATATAAATTTTCATATGAGTTCTTAAAAAATATATTAGTATCCAGATTGCTTGATCAATTTAAAATGATTTGGGTCTGCAATTAAAAAAATTCTATTTAAATATTATAATTATAGTTTTTATCTTTTTATTTAAGAAAAATAAAAAAGCTTCCAACTATAAAAAAAATTAAATTGGTCATTTGATGTTTGAAATTTTTAAATTCACAGCATATAAGAAAATTTGCATTAAAAATATATTAACAGCAAATAGTTTTACATCTATTTATATTAAGATTGAGATTTTTAATATGTTATAACAACATTAACATAAAATATGTATTGCTTTATCTAATTATTTTATCAATTTGTTACCTTAATTAACTTCTCAATTTTAGGTTTTTGTTAAATTTAAATTCTTAAAACTGACTTTTTCTGATTTAATTTTTACTTAGGTGTAATGAAAATATTCTTTGGTTTTGTTTCTAGATTATAAGTTAAATAAAAAGTTTATTGTAAATTTCATTTATAATAAGTTTTAATCAAATACATGTATTTTTACAAACATAAAAACTATAATTCATCTTTGAAATATCTTTAAAAAAAGATAAATTGTGATATTTTGCCATAGAATTTGGATTTCTTATTGATCTTAATTTCTTTTTTAAACTTAATTGTTTTATTCATCAAAAAGTTTTTTTTTTAATATTTGATTGGAAACTCAATCACTAAAATCTAATCAAAAATCGAAGCAAGCGACTCGCTTTATCCTGAGCTAGAAACTTTGTGCAATGAAGATTGCTTGATTCGCTGGACTTTATATATTCCCAAGTGCACAGCATTATACCAAATTTAGCTGAGCTTTTTGCTTTCTATTCAGAATAGTTTTAGGTAATAGAAACGATCTGCGACTAAATTGACTCCTATAATCGGAAATCACAAATTGGTGGGAATATCGAAGATGCTCCGTCTGCAACTTTAATCGTCGTAGTAAAGAGGCTTTCTCATTTAGATTCTTTCGACATTAAAGAAAAACTCCATCACAAAGAATGATCTCAACCATGTTTGTTAAAAGTTCTCATACAAAAAACAAAATTCACTTTTAAAACATATGATAATGGATCGATTTTCGACATTTCAAGCTGATACTGAATGTCGCTGGGATCCATGAAATAATCCATATTTGCGGGAAATGCAATATTTCCGATTTGAGAAAAATTTGGATATTCCGCATGCGATTACTTGTTATTGTCACATTAATTTCAAAATATCACAAACAATAAAAGAAACATTTATTTACTTAATTTATGATACATTGACATTGTTCCAAAACCTTCATTGAATTATAGAGCTTGGCATTCCCTTAGATACTCCCCATTTATCCTAAGGTGATTAAAAAAAACCTATATCGAGATGAATTTAGCCTCCTGTTTTCGAACATTTGATTGTCGAAGAGAACGTCTTTCGGGTTATTTGATTTGGGCTACCGGTATATAATATTAGGCTATTAACTGAAACATGCTGAAATTACAAAATTTTTCGTCCAAGATTTTTTCTTTACCTTCTTTTAGCTAAAAAAATAATCAAATTAATTTTGTGGATAAAAAGTTCAAACCTTTGTTTCTACATTTTTCTTGGAAATTTATCTCAAGTCAAAAGAAACTTATATGACGGATCAGAGAAAACACAATTTCCCATGCAACATTCATTTATACTGGACAAAAATCGATCTTAACGGGTTTATGATAAGACGAATATCATTAAAACATGCCATTAAACATTGAATATTTTTGCGGAGCGATGAAATTCTTAACACCTTAGTCAAAAGGCCATTTTCTATCCTTCCAAGGTAATTACTCTCTAGCCTTGATAGTGATCATTCCTTCTTTTAAACCAGGAATTTTAGCAAGACTAGAAGGTGTGCACATAGAGGCTGTCAAATTGTTCGCATCCAACACATTCAGCACCTCAACATTAACACAATTGTGCAAAGCCATCCAAGAAGAACATCCGGAAAAATTAATTTCTCTTAATTCGATCTGCTTTAGTGTTGACGCGTGTAAACCAATTGCTTCCAATAGAAGACGGGCACCTGATGTAACATATGCAATCTTAAGCGTTGTGAGAGAATTTTGTAGAGCAATAAAATTGAACAGGGCTGAATTAATTGCAGCAGTTTCAAGATAATTCCTTGGATTGGGAAGTTCGGCAGAAATCGAAGCCTAAAATGTTGTAATAAAAATTTGGTTTCTGATAAAAAGAATCTAGAAATACGTAACTCTTTTCTATTTGATCACACAAGCTCCCTTTTTTAGCTAGAAGAAACAGAAGAGAATCATATATCAATTACCAAGCTTTGACAATCGTGCATAATTTGACAAAGAAATTTGCCAAGCGGAAAATCTTCACCGCGAATATACAGCTCTCTGATATCTGTGATCAAAGATCGGTGTTCCAATTTGCCAACGAGTAGCTCCAGTCCACTCATATCATGAAAAGCAGCATCAAAATATAACCCATGAAGCTTTACATCATGTTGTTGAAAAAGATTCAAGAGAGCAATTGTAACTTGTTTTACTTGATCGTCATCCTCAGCGAAATTATTTGAAGCCAGCCAACTATGTACGGCGGAAATCATTGAGCCATAGTCTAGATATCGAAGAAATGAGGCGTATTCAAAATGAATGGTAGATTCCTGTTCCATCGTGCTATTTGTATTATGTGTTGAACAAACATTATCTCCTAATTCTCTCCTTTGGTCTTTATTAAGGCCGATAAGTAAAGTCTTTAATATTTTTACATGATTGACGCCGAAGGGAAATGGTCTGCTCCATAATAAAGGTACTGCAATTGTGCACCAATGCCGGTTTACCAGTGCACAATTATATAAAGAAATCAAATCTTCACGAATATTCGAGTGTGTTGTTGACATTTTGGTATTCCCTGGTTCTCCAGCAACGATACCAAAATTTTGGAGCGTCAAAAAATTACGAAATATTTGTTCAAGCAGTACAGTATTCGAAGGAAGTGGATTTTGTGAATTCAGTATGAGCTTTATGTGGCCGTCATTTAAATGAAGATTATCTCGTGGGGGGAGACGTTTGTGTCGTTTAACCGAAGATTGTTGAGTAAGGTGTGGTATTCTTGCTGGATGGATAGAAGACGGAGTTGATGAAGTATTGGGAAATCGGAGTTTTACAGCCCTACCAGATTGTGAGAAATATGGATTTCCTCCTTTCCCGTTTGATCTCAAAGAATGTTTGCGCCTACTGGGCATCAGGACGAATAAATTTCTTTATCTGCTTTCGAATTATAATCGAAATTGTGAACTTTCAAATATTAAAATCAATGAGCCATATTTTATTCGCTCTGAAAAATATCTTTGGTATAATAGATTTACAGCCCTTTCCTATTTCAGTTTACATACATTTTACCAAAAATTTGGCTCGTATTCGCGGCAAAACAAACGTTTGGAAGCAAGACGAGAAATTGGAAATCGGGACCGTGAAAAATCTGCTTGGTATTAATAAATGCAACCAATCCAATTCAAGTACACAATGACGTAACCCTCAACAATTTACAAAACTAATAACCATAACAAGTACTTATTAAGGCCGTCGGAAATCCATAACAGATATTTCCGGAGTCTTTCGGATATTTTGAGTGACATACATGATGATCAAGCATGTCATCATGTCAAGTCTTCAATGACCCTCATTAAGGAAATAGTGATGATTTACACTCTAAAAAAATAATTGTAGGGCATCTAACAATGTGCGAATTATGGACCTTGGGAATTTTGAAAATTTTTGAAAATTTCCAACTCCCCTTCCTAGTTATGGTGAATTGTATTAAATTTACATACCGTAATTATATCGTAATCTGAGTTGAAACATCTGATTTTTGCGTGATAAAAATGATTAATTTAAGTTAACCTCGTGCGCTGAGTTGCTTTCAATTTCAAATATATATAAATACTTGTACAGGAGATGCTTGGTGTTGCAACCCAGGTTCATTTGGTTTGATCAACACAATAACCGAGTCGATGAGTGACCGACCATCTGAAGAGACAAGCCGTGAACATTTAAAACCGCGTATAAGTGAGATTTTTAAAAGGTTTGGCCAAAAAAGTCAACGAGAAGTATCGCCAACTACCCCACGTCGTTCTACTGATTCAGCAACAATTAGTCCCTCTTTACCCGAATCCCAATATCAATCTGGTACTTCATCTCCAATAAAAGAAACTTTGCCACCTATAGCACAGCCATCCAGCTCTGAATCTTCCAAAGAACAATCTAAAATGAAAGAATCTACTCCTTCACAAACCACACCGGAGGAGCAAGTATCACCAGAAAATATCCCAATTCCACCTACTCCTGTTTCAACAAAAGTAAGCCCAAAAAACGATACATGGGCCCCTGAAGAAGCTTTTTCTTTACCAACAGAAATCAGTCAAGATACTGAACCTGCTGCGGCCCCAGAAATACAGCGTTCTGCATCTATAACTCATGAAGGGATTGGTGAAGGATCGCCGCGAGCTACACCAATCCCATCTTCATTAACTGGACACACTTTGGGTCAACATGACACATCACCTACACCTGTTTCGCCATTGAGTTCTAAAGGTGCTTTAGAAACTATGGTCAAACCTCTAGCCAAGTCAATTGTCCAAATCATTCCACCATTACCAAGAGCTGATGGGAAAAATTATAATCTTTCAAGTTCAATTGATAACATAAAAAATGCATGGGCAAAATTTTGGCCTATCAGATGGCTTGGCATTATTACCATGACCTTCACTAGTGTTCCTGTAATTGTTCTAATTGGGTGGATCATCATTACGCTAGGGATTATTTTGGGTATTGCAGGAATTGGAATTGGAATTGCCGAAGCAGTTACGATCGGAGTTGGTGGAATCGTCTTGTTGCCTGTGATGGGAGTTTTGACTTTAATCGCTTTCATTGGTGCCTGCATTACCGGTTCTGGATACCTGGCATTTGGAGTTTTTTCCTATTTCCTTTCTCTTATTGGGTATGGTGGGAAAATTTCTCTGAAAGATCGGGAGGCATTGAGATTGGGATCAATGAAGAGTGCTAAACGTGCTGAAAAGAGACGTGCTGGGTAATGTTTGACAGTCAAGTAAAGCTCTGTTTATAGTAGCTGCATTCTATTAGACTTCATTTGCAGAGCCATTTTCTCTACTATATTGAACATAATCAAAAGTTGAATATTGTATAATTGCTTGAAATAAAATTTTATCTGTTAGTGAGTTTTACATGCTTTGCTTCCAATAAACGCTCATTTAGGCCGTCAGGTAGAAAAATGCTCCCCACTTTCATCAAAAAAAATGAAAATTCCCATTTGAAATCGGATTTATTTTTCCTCAATGAGCTATCCTGCAAGTATCATGTTCAGCTGTTGAGCAACAAGCAGATTTGCATATGGTAACAACTAATAATTCGTTAACGAAAGATTTTAGGAAGTACATTCTGTAGTTTCTTCCTGAAATAAAGATTCTGTACAACAGTAGGACATGTCATATCACAAGAACCTTCTGGAATAAACACATAATAAATTATTTCTGGTACAGACGCTACTTGTCTTACGCTGGGAATAGTATATAAAAATAAGAACTTGATGTTTGGAAAGGTTGTGTAAAAACGATTCTTTGAAGTGAATATCAATTTGAAAACATCAAAAGTATAATTTTAAAAGTATCAGGCCGGCTAAACATTGAGCGCTAAGTTTATCTAAATAATCCATATAAAAATGGTACTAAACGTTTTCTGCCTATCTTCGGGATGGAGTCGCAAAAAAGCGAACCCAACAGAACACCCAGATTTATCATGTGCACAAATGACTCCAAATCAAACAACCAAACCCTCGAACACAACTGCGGCTGAGAAAGTAAAAGATAAAGATAGGTCAGAATTCACAAAGTTGACCCTTCTCGACCCAACGGACAAAGATTACCGAAAAATACACGAAAAATTTAAGGATGAGAAAATTGGTGTACCAAACTCGGATGTGAAAGCAATATTTCGCCTGAATATGCCACAAGAAATAATCGAACGACACGCTAAGCTGAAAAAGAAAATGGAGCGAAAATGGTTTAGAATAAATTTGAACTTGACAAGGCAAATGTTTCATGGCACAAAAGTAGTGTGTAATCCAAATGATTTGATTGCTGGTGGTCAATTGTGCAATGAAACAAAGTGTGGGTTATGTGGGATTATAAAAGAGGGAAATAAGTGCGAGTTGTCGAATGGGGGTAAGCGCTATTATTTGATTTTCTTGGCTTCAGCTATTTATTTTCAAAAAGTTGATTTCATTTGCTCTCTAAGCTATCTGGTCAGCAGCAAATTCAAACATATCCTTTTATTATTGTTCGTCGGAGCGAACAAAAGTCATGTTTCTGCTTGATGTCTTATCAAATAATCCCCCAGAAAGCGCTGTGATTTGTGTTTTCAAGGATGAGGTATATAAATGAGTTCGCAACTTGTGGATCTCTTGCCGAAGAATCAAGTTTTAAATAATTTTTTTTTATTTCTAAAAGGCAACTATACCACGGTTTCTGATAATTTTCGAATAAATATGCCGGTCCAGGACTTTCTTGGATTGCAAATATATTAATCTGTATCGATTCCAAATTAGAAGATGTAAATGCTGAACGCATTCAAATCTCAAATGCTTACACAAAAGTGAGAAACTATATGCAACATCATATTTTTTGTGGAAGACAAAATTTGACATCGTTTCTCTTATACCTGAAAATAAGTGCAGGCCAAATTGGTGACAATTAATTATTCCCTTTATTCTATAAAAAGGCTTTATTTGGCTCATTGAGCAAAAAGCCAAAATCACTGAATTGGAATGTGTTATTCAAGGTCACATTTTTCCAAAGTTTTTTATTACGAAGGTTTGTATTCGTTAATTCAATAAGGAACCTAACTGGGCATCATACATTAGATCTTTAATTTACAAATGCTCGAAAAGTACTTTTAAGGTTTTTTGTCAATCTAAACATTTGGGATTCTTTTTTAATGTTGTTTCACAAGAAAAATGTCCAAATTGAAAAATTCCAAGTCGACAAATGAGCTTATAGAGCATATTTGAGAATATAAAATAATGAATACTTGAAACAATTTGAAAGGTAATACATGACAAGACCCCTCTTTTCCTCATTGATATTGATATCTGTGATAATTGGAAAGCAAAATTTTGTTTTCCCATTGTATATTGCTTTAATACAAAATACTTACATTTAGATCGTTTAACATTAATCAATTTAAATTTACTTTCTCAGAACTTGAAACACTTCATAATCATGAACAGTAAAATATTGAGGAAGGCCTTGGGAGACCTCAAAGATGTGAGGTTTGTATTGTTGGCTTCGATACCAACCTCTCGATGTGGTCTCAGACTCGGGGAAAATCTTCAGATCATTGAAAAATTGTGGCCCATAGCTAGAATGATAAACAATTGAAGGGAAACCAGCAGTAACACGAGCTACTTTTCCGTCTCTTGGGTCTCCTTTATTACCAAAATTGAAAATGAAAGTTGTGTTATCTTCCGCGAAAAGGTATTTCTCAGTGGCGGCAGACAGTGTTGTCCCGCCCCATGTATTTGGATTATATCCACCAATAATTTGCCCATTTTCGCGAACTTTAATCACTACTAAAGTTCCTTTTTTATCACCACAATGGATTCTGAATTGATCGCCGTGAAAACCGTCTCGACTAGCCCTATAAAGAAGTTTATAATCATATGTTGACTTTAGGTTGCTTGTCAATAAAACAATGTCTTCTTTATTGACCCATGTGGTCAAAACTTTAAAATGGGGTAAACTGATAATCTCTGAATCAATTCGGTGGGCTTTCAAACGTTCTCTCGCTGGTAAAAGATTCAAAGGCTTGCTATTGGGATTGAGAAAATGTGTCCACATTTCCGATTTGATATTCTTCGGCAAAATTTTTTTGTATGGCAGCACTTTTTCATGATAATCTTTGGCCGATATGGCACAATATCTGATCAATGGTATGCATTCATTAATTTCCGTTTCCAGAGCTACAAAATCATCCTCTGTCCATTCACTCAGCTTCTTAGTATTTAACCCTGTGACTTTTTCAATACCCCATTTGAGTATTGACTCCCAAATTTGAATTTCCGGAATATTAAGATCTTCACGTTTTAATAGTGAGACGAGCGTTGATTCTGTAAGCAATCCAAAGTCTTTGGACTCAAAAAGAAGGTTTGGAGAGTCTTTGATTTTGTTGAAGCTGAGTTGTTTTAATAATTCAAGAGATTCATGTAGCCAGGAAATATGCATTATTTTTGCCAGGTTTTGCTGAACCCATGCTGACCTTTGGTCAACAAGAAATTCCTGACCATATTTAATTAATTCAAGCAACTCGAGTTCATCGGCTGCCGCCAATAGTTTCAAAACATCGTCACCACCAAGTTTTTCAAAGCTAACGTTTCCAGTATAAATATAGCTTGTTTTTCCAGATTTTCGGCAATAATGAAGAGAGTTAGCACAATTACTCGGCAAATGAAACATTAAAAAATCTTACTAAAAAATATGGTTTGAGCCCAATATAACATACTTGAGAACAAACTTAAAAGCAATTTCCGGGATATTAGGTTTCTCAAAATAAATCACTCCATCTTTTTCTTCCAACTTCCAGTCATTGGACAAAGCTCGACGAAAATAAGGACACCTTGCACGTAGAATAAGAGAGTGAGCTTTGAAATTCTTTACATGTCCAAGGTCTTTACCCACACAAATTGTCACATCATAGGTGTCTGAGTTTTCTAAAAGTTTTTGTAAATCTTGGAGGAGAGTATTAGTAAGGTTTCTCATCATTTCAGTTGTTGGGAAATTTTTTGCAAGAATGTAGGAGTATGATAGCCGGCGAGATTGCCCTTATATGGAAATGGGAATTGAGGGATTCGTTTAATATGCTCCACATGTAAAGGGTATTACTGCACTAAATGATCATGATAATTTTTAATTCTCGGAGACCACGGGTTCTTATCAATTATTTGTTAGCCTATGTCCAAAGCATTCGACGACTTTAATAGTTACTTTATCAATCTGCAGGATGGAGATCTTTAATTTCAAAGTTTTCGAAGTTGGAAAAAGAAGTTCAAAATTCAAAGTTAGCTCTTATGTGTAAATTTGCCAAGTTGTTTTGGCTTATCTCAAGATTTTTGAACTTATTATATCAAAAATTTTCTGATAGAACTCATGCCAAAATAATTTCTGGAAGAAAGTTGATATTTACAAGTTCCAAAGGGCTTTGAAGCTGAAATTACAATTCTTTAACCTAATTCATAAGATATCTTGAAATTGAAATTAAAACGTGGGAAATTCTATCATAAAAAATAAGTTGTATTTGAAAGGGAGAATAAAAAGTGGTACGATGGTTGATATTTTGTATATTTAATGGAAAGAATTGCTTTTCATAAAAATCTTTCACGAGTGTCATAACACGGTCCTAAAATGTTAACATAATTACTTATATAACACATCGAAAGTCGAGACGAAGTTTCTTGTTTAGTGGGAAAAGAAACCCAAAAAGATCGTTTCAGTATCTTCAGCTCTCCAAGGTAAAATTGGAGATTAGTTTTGAGATTTAAATTTGAATCAAGCAAAGGTAGCAAACGACCAAATGAGGTAGAAATATGATTTTTAAGGTCTCTAATTCTAAATTATCGATGGTATTTAAGAATTCAGCGTCGAAATAAAATGGGAAATTTGATTATTCTTCGCCGGAGACAAATAATTTTGTACCCATCTAGGAATCCCTATGCGTCAGTTAAAAATAGATTGGTCAACTCTGAGTGCTACAATTGATAATGTTAGACCAAAGATAACAGATTTTTTATTACTCATGCCGACAGGATCATCCGGGCCTTAAGCCAAGCCTTTTGCCTTTTCTCTTGAACTATCAAAAATATCAGAAGGAACTTGGCAGCTGCAGGAGCTCGGTTGAAATTTATTGAAAAAGCTATTTTTTGATATCAATTACTGAATTTTAAAACTTATAATCTTTTAATAACTTTTGTATCGTATAAGAAAGCGAAAAATTCATCTAGAAATAAAAATTATTAATTGGAAACAAAAAACTCCTTATAGTTAACAATATGCGGAGCGGCCGAGAGTTGTTCTGATTCGGCAAGCCCAATCGGTGAACTTTGGAGTAAAGGATGTCACCCAAGATGCATGATGAACAAATACCTTCCGTAATTTAGGAAATTTTGTGGATGTGAGGGGTTTGGCCATTTCTTCGGTCAAGCCTGAACATGAATCAAAATCCAAGTATTCGAGACTTTGACAAGCTCCAATTGGTGCTAAGCTAAGGCAATTTTCGAAATTGACACTCTTGAATTCGAGATGATGTAACGAAATTCCTTGTACTGGTAGCACACCAAGTAGAGTTTCGATTCCAAGCGGAAAGTTTCGGATTACAAGGCAGTTCAGAGAATTGGTTTGGCCGATGAAACTGTTTAGCTCTAATACGTCTGCTGTCACACCAGCATTATCATGGATTGTAATATTCATGGAAATATCTAGCGTTTGCTATATGTTTTTGGTTTTTAAACAATCAAAGATTTTAAAATCTGCAAATTAAATCATTGAAATGATTAGAAATTGGGACATTACCAAATTTGGGAATTTTCCTGCAAAGGTTCTCATCGTTTGCTCAGGTCCGGAGGGTGTACGAAATTCCAATTTCAATATTGTTATATTGGAAAGCCATGCGGGCAAGTTAATATCAACACTTTCAGCAATAAATGAGCGAAATGCTCCAAAAGGGAACTCTTTATCATGATCCTCAATCGTTGTCACAAATGCTCCAACCTTAGGGAAGAGATTCATCAAAGCATTATTGATAATAAGTTGGGCAACGTAAGGATCATCATATGATGACTCAGCACACCAAAGCGCTATTGTTTTGCGCATCGCGCTCAAGTCGAGAGTGTGTACGAAAGAAGGATATTCAAAAAATGGCTTTCGGGCGGACTTGATCCATGTGACCTTAGCATTGAAGGAAATATCATTAAGTTCTTGTTCGTTTAAGAATCTCAGCAAGGTTTCAACCATTTTTTGTCGTCTTTGAATAAATCTCCAATGAAATGGCTCTCTCCACAATAGTGAAACTATCACACTGCACCAATTCCGATTTATTTGCAAAAATCGAAAAAAATCACCGGGAGTCTCAAGTGGATCTTGTGGGATGTAGCTTAGAATCTCGAAAAGGATTTCTGGTGGCATCTGCCCTGCCATATGAACAGGATCGGAATCAGTTGCCTAATACACCTTTGAATAGTGAAATTTAAAAATGGGATTTTTTTTCATGAGTCGCAGATTGTGGTTTTAAGAAAAAGAGCAAATAATTGAAAAGGAAGAGAATCTAGGATAATTAAAGGTTCGAAAATCAAAATATTTTGAAGGTTGGGTTGGGTTGGGAAGAGGAAATATGTGTCGTCCAATTTGATTACTGCATCAAAAAATTACAGCCCAAATGAAATCAGATGGCTCCCTTCATGTTTGCTGCTCACAAATGGTATTATTATTATTATTATTATTATTATTATATTATAATTATTATTATGAAGTATATCAAATATATCCTCAGGTGCTTGCCACCTTGATTTTCAAATTGGCTAAATGCCCAGCTTAAAAGAACTACAGCTATGTTTTGGCAATGATAAATTACACTGATGAATTGATTTATTTATTTATTTGGGAGCACTAATGCATAAAGCAGATGTCATCATATGGGACTATGTGACAATATGATTAATTGATGTGTTCTATTTTAGGAAGACATGTCTCATTTCTTTCAGTCTTACTCGATGGTGATTTTTAGAATCTTTGGCCCTATTATGATCACTCAAAGAGAAATTGAGAATTTTTTTGCATGATAATATTTTTCAAGAAACGATTCACGGAAGGTTTCTTACAAAATATAGATTCTTCAATTTGTGAAACCAAATTCGGGAATTTTGGGTTTTGTTCCCGTATAAAACCCTGGGATATTTTACTTCCTGTTACTCTACTTTTATTGTTTATTTTCAGAATCTTCATAATCTCTAATAAAATTGCTTTCGCTAGCGGAGGTGACACAGCGTTGCCAACTATAAATATGGAAGTTAAACTTGAATTCGTTGCTGACCTTGTCTATACTTCAAGGGAACGCTTTGGTTCTCGCTTAAAATTTCAAATGAATCTGGAAATCCCTGGAGACGGGCACACTCCCGAGCTGTGATCCATCTGCATACGGATGGGTGGATGCATTTCCATCCAGGATTGGGTGAAGCGAGAACTGTGGGTGCGATCTTATTATATTCAAGACGCATAAAATAATCTGAAGAATTCTGATCAAAATCTTCAATATTTGGTGATATTCTTTGTGGTCCTGTAGAGCTGATATGTCGCCTTACGCGATTTAGAGTATTAATCGTGATGGGCAAACCTTTTGCCAAAAGTTAATAATTAAAGAGTTTAATATTCGGTGTTTAGCAAATTAAAACTAAGATTTTCTTATATTGAAACACTTCCCGTACAGTTGGAGTTTCGAAGTAACTTTTGTTCAATCTTTCGTCCCTCTCGTTGGGTTTTAAATCTTCCCAATCAAAGTGGGTTACCTTTGGCCATCTCGGGATATGCTGACCTTGAAGAGCAACTAATAAAAAGAAACGTTTGCGCTTTTGAAACGCCCAAAAATTGGCAGAAGACAGTGTTGTTGTTTCGAAGGTATATCGTTTGAATTAAAAGATGTAGCAAAAAACATTTTCATTGGTATTTTTATCGAAAAAATACCGTTTGATTCATCACTAATTTTCTCTCACTCCATATTTGTCAACCGCGAATAAAACTCTGCCGTTACTCACATTGTACCATTGGTCATCCAAACGGTTAAGAAATTTTTCAATCGGCTCCTCGAATGCAAAAGACTCGGGATGGTTATGATTATATATCAAGTACGCATCATGGTCAATATCTGAAGGAGAACTCAGCTTGCTTTGCTCCTAAACTAAGGCCACCACAACCACAAAAGAGGTCCCCAACAAAAATTTTTGCAAAATTTTTGCCATTGGATGACGACTACTTACTGTTATATTAATTATTTCAAGTATGTACTAAATAATTTGTTTCAATTTGTTCAAAATCTATTTTGAATTGCAACAAATTTTATCTTTTTTATCTAACATAGAATGGGTGATAAAGAAAAAGCTTTTAAGATAAAACTAAAAGACCCAAAAATGAATACAGCATCTTAATTGTAATTTAAAAAAATATATAAATAATCAAATAAATTTTCTCTTTTGTTTTTATTTACACTAAGTTGTAAACCAAGAATGTCCAATAAACTGAGTAATTATCAGAATCTTGAAAAGAAAATATTCTTACATTATTAAAGATATAATAATAATTATATATAATTCAAAAAAGATTAATTTTTTTTTATTAATGCTATAACAAAGTGAATCATGTGCTTTCTGCACGTGACCAGCCACCCAGACTTATGTTAAACATCACTAAACACTATCCAATAACTTCTCAGATTCATACAAAATGTGTATAACACAATTTTATACAACTAAAACATTATAAAAAAATTTGGAAGCCAAAAGCAAACCAAAATAGCTTAAATATTTACAAACTTAGTATTTACAACAAAAATCAAATAACAGTATCTAAATTTTATCTTTGTATATAATTAAAAATAAATGCACAAATTTTATAATTATAAAAGTAATAAGTTTAATATATTTAAAAACCTGAAAAGTTTTTAATACCAATTATAAAAAACAAATTTTTTAGTTAAACAATATAAAAAAATAATTTACATTGCCAAAATTATTTACATAATTATTTAATATACTTAATTTTTTAATAAATATAACTAATAAAATTATATATATAATAAACAAAAAAAAATTTTTTTAAGATTATTAAACCAAAAATAATTTTGCAAAAATGTTTAAAAAATACAGTTATATTAATTAATTTATTAATAAATTTATTATTAAATACATTTAAATAATTTTTTATCTTAATTTAGTTTATATATAAATTTTTATTATAGATAATTTTGGTAATTTTATATTGTTTTAATCAATATTTATTTTGAAAATTGAATTTGTTATTTTTTAATTCAAATTTATATATTAAAATAATTACTTAATTATCTGTATTAATAATACACTTTTTATTAATAAAAATATATTTTAAAACTAATACAATAAGTTTAATTTTTAATAAAAATTAATAATATAATACTTTATATTTTAACATTAATTTTATAATTTAAGTTATTAAAATAAACAACTATATTATTAATTATTAAAAAAAATTTAAATTCTTAATTAATTTATTTATAAAAACAATAAACATATTATTATTATATAATTATAGTTTAAAATATACTTTATTAATCTTTAATACAAAAATATTTAAAAAAATAATAAATTTTTTTTCTTATTAATCTTTTGGTTATAAAAAAGCATAAAATAACCAAAGTAATAGCTTTTTTTATTTCTTTTTTCTTCTTTTTTTCTAGTTATTTCTTTTAATATATCTTCTTTTGTTGTAATAGAACTGGTAAGTTTATCTGCTGATGGTTTTAGTTTTGGTTTAATTGGTTTGAGAATCTATTTGATCACTAAAAAAAAGCATGTAAATAGTGTTTATTTTTATAATGTATTTTATAAGAAGACAAAAAAACTTGAAGCTAGTAATGTTATGATCAATTTATTTATTAGTTTTTTACATCTGAAGAATATTAATGGTTTTATTACTAAACCTATAGTATTTTAGAGAAACAAAGTTATTAGTATTGTAAGTAATGTTAATAGTTTTTTGAATATTAAAAATATAAAAAACATAGTTGCCAAGAAAACTAATTATATAGATTTAAATACTTTAGTAGGTAATAAAAATATAAATAAAATTATGCTAAAGAAAACTTACACTTAAATATATATATTAAATTATTTATTAAAAGTTTTATTATTTGATAATATAAGTAATAATAATAACATATTAGTTTTTTTATTTTTTAAGTTTGCCAGTTCTAAGCAGTTGTCAATAATTAAGTCATATATTCTTGAAAAACAAACTTTTAAACCAATTAGATTGTTTATATTGAATGTTAATCTGTCTGTTATGCTTAATAAGACTATTAATGATAAGTTAATTATTGTAAAAAAAAATTTCTATTATATTAATGGTTTTAGAGGAGCTTTTACTTTTTCAAATTTTTAGAAATAATTAAATTATCTTTTATATTAGATTTAAATTTACATAAGGCTAAAAAATTGACTATTAGTAAAAAAATTTTGATTAATAATGATGTAAAAAAAGTAAATAACCATATAAATTAGAAAGTAATTATAAAAAAAATTCCAGTTAATCTTTTCAAATTTAATAAGATAGTTTTAATTAAAATACAGCTAATTAGTCTTTGACAAAAGATTATAGTGTAGTTTAAATTATTAAATATTGTTAGTTTAATTACTAGTTTTTATGAGAAAAAATTTCGTGCATATGGCTTTGGTGATTAATAATAAATAGTTGTGGATATCCAGAAATTTTCACTGAGTTTTGTTGTATACTTTGCCAATTGGCACTATTGTTCATAATCTTTTTAAAGTATTGAAATTATATGGTAAAAAAACTTGTTTTATTAGTTATAATATGAATATATATGAACATAACAAGTGTGTTATTATTTGTTTTGCTAACAAAGCTTTCAAGAAAACTGTTGTTAATTTTACTCTGGTTTTTAAGGATGATTAATTTTATCTGTAAAGTTTTTTGATTATAAGCACAAAAAAATGTTTGGCTATTCACAATTTAAGTATGTAAGCTATCTTTTTTAAGTTAATTGACTGCAGTTACTAAAGTCTAACAGTGTTTTTTTGCCTTTTTAATAAATTAACAAGATAATATTAATATCTAATTTTAGAAAAAGCTTCTTTTTTTTACCAGGCTATTATGAAGTTTATTTTTAAACTGTTAATTTTACAATATTGCTGCTATACAAAAGAAAAAAAAATTAAAAAATTAAAAAAAATTAAAAAATTAAAAAAAAATAAAAAGAAAAATAAAATAAATAAAAGGAAATTAGTTTTGTTAATTATTATAATCAAGAGTAATTGGTTCAAGTTGTTATTATTCAAAGCAGTTTTATTTTAAAAACATCTAATTAAAAATAAAGATAAGAAAAAAATTAGTTCAAGTTAAATATAGAATTTATGGATTATGTACAAGTAAGTTTAAATTTAAATATTTTTTTTATTTACAATAATATAAATATATAGATAGGGTGGATCTAACAAATATTAGTAAAAGAATATATTTTTTTATCTGTCTGTTTCTCTGTTTGTTTTGCTGCTAAAACTATTTATTTTTATATATATATTTAATTTTACAAAACTGTTTTTGATTATTTGTTGTTACTAGTTATTGTTTACTATTTTTGTTATTGCTTTGTTTTTTTACACTATAATTAGTTATTCTATGTTATAGCTAATTATTCTGTGCTATTTTATATTATTATAAGTCATCTTATATTATTTTAAATTATAATATATTATTCTGTATTATTTTGCATTATTACATTTTTTTAAGTTATTATGTTTTTAATTATGTTTTTTCCAATATTTTTTGAATTGGTTTTTCTACTTGAATAACACTAAGCAATATGTTATAATATTTTAAAAATATGCTTATTTTTTGCAAATATGCACAATTCTAAAAATATGTTGTAATTTTCTGAAAATATGCTTATTTTTTGTAAATTTATATATTAAGTATTATTTTCTATTGGTCTATTCTTATAATTTGTTTTTTTGTACTTTTTTTCTATAAATAATGTTACTATTTTTGTTATTGCTTTGTTTTTTTACACTATAACTAGTTATTTTATATTACAGTTAGTTATTTTGTGCTATTTTATGTTATTTTGTATTATTCTAAGTTATTATGTATTATTCTGTGTTATTTCATATTATCATATTTTTTTTATATTATTATATTTTAATTATGTTTTAATTATATTTTTTCAATAGTTTTTGGATTGGTTTTTCTATTCAAATAATAATAAACATCTAAATAACTTTTTAAATCAACCAAAACTGAAACTACTTTATAATTAGTATTAAAAAATTCAGATACAAAGTAAATTTTATGAATAATAACTATAAATAACAAATTTTTACTTGCAAAAATATAATCAATAATCTTTTTAACATCTTTAAAATTGTTTTATGTAGAAGCTCTGACTAATAAATAATTACTAAAAAAATTAATTAAATCTAAATTCGAGCAAAATCTAAAGTTCAGACTTTTTTTTAATCTATTTTTATTGAAATTTTTACTCAAAACTATAAAAAAGCTGGAATTAACTATTTAACAATAAAAAAGTTAATTTTTGATGTCTGACTAAATCTGGTTTCAGCAGAAACACCAGTATATAAATCCAAAATTCTAATTGAAAGATTATTTTTAAATAAAAATCAAACAGAAATAATTTAATCAAAAATCTTTTTTACTTTTGAAATATGTTGAGCTAAAAAATTGTTTATAATAATAGCCATTCTAACATTGAAAAAACTTTGGTTCAAACTAGATGTAAAAATTTGTATCTTATTAAACTTATTTATAATCTAAAACTTAATACTAAATCTCAATTTTGTTTCTATAATAATAAAAATCATGTTATCTAAATCTATATACCAACAAATAACATTTTTTTGCTTTGCAAAAACATTAATACTTCAAGTATTATACATAACAACTTTTTAAACTAAATTGGTTATTAATAGAAAAGAATATTTAAACTTAAACCAATATTTTTTACTTTGGCCAACAAACTTATAATTATATTAAACAAATTGTTTATGTTCACTTCTAATCTAACAATATTCTAAAATAAAGAAAAAATTTTCTTTATTATAATTTTATTACTAATAATTCTACCTAAATTTTTATTTATTGTTATATTCACTTCTTGATCTTGCAATAAAAAAATTATTAATAATTAATATCTAAAGCATAACTAAGAAACTATTAATTCAAATACTTCTAATTTTTCTGTTAATTTACTAATTTGTTTTATAAAACCAGTAAGACTACATTTAAAAACTACAAACTTATTATTTATTTTTAATGTAATCAATAAAAAAGACTTTATTTCTAAAAAAAACCAATTTTTAATAAATTATTTTGTTCATAAAGAGAAAAAAATAAAGAGTTACCAATAATTTTGCTCAAAAAATATTACCAAAAAACACTAAACAAATAATAAGAGCTAATTATTTGACATAAATAGTTGCTAGTCTGTTTTTATTTGCTTTTAAAAAAATTTTATAAAACAAATTACCAAGAAAAATATTTTTATTAATAATATAACTTAATAATATATAATCTGATTTTTCATACTTGATATATTTAACTAAGTTTAGATAAAATCAATATAGATTAGCACTTTTTAGCACTGGTATTGTTTTTATAATAGTATTTAATGCAGATTTTAATTTAAAATACACTATAATATATTTAATTTTAGTATATATAACTAAATTTTAATCTATAATACAAGTTTTTTTATTGATAAATTCTAAAAAGTTTTAAAGATTATGTATATTTGTTTCCACAAAAAAAATATAAAATAGTGTTTTATTATTGTTCTTAGTATTTTATGTTTTTTTATTTTAATTAGTCTTAGCAATCTATACAATATTTTTCTTAATTAAAATAAACTATTTTATTGTAGCCAAATCAGCATAATTTAATTGTTCAAATTCAATAATTGTTTTTTTTTACAGTTTTACCAATTGTATTTTAATCTATTTAATTATTTTAAATTTAAACAATACAGTATATACAGTTTTTATTGATATTCTTATTAAAATTTTTTGATTATTACAGTTTAATCTGAATACACAGCTAATTTTTTGAAATTGTTATTTATTAAGATATTTATAGCTTTTGTTTTTTCTATTACTTATATCAAGCTTGATTTAAAAATAAATAATATGTAGATAATTTTAGCAAATTTTGAGAAAATAAAAATTTTCTACCAAAAACTCTTTTTTTATATTAATATTATCAAATTTAGTGATATTACTGGTCTTAAAACTTTAAAAATAGCCAACTAATTCCTTAATAAACATCTTCTTATTAATTATATTATCTTTTAAAACACTATTTTTTTTTTTAAAAAAAAAATGTTTTTATTAGCAATAGCAAAGCTAAAATTTCTAACAGACTTTTTTATAATAACAATACTAAAGCTTACAACATTCTTATAATCAAGCAAAAACGATTTAAATATATTAAACTGAATGATTAAAAAACTTTTTTAATAAATAAGCTCTTTTTTTATTTTTGAAAGTTTTTAAATATAGAAAAAAAAGTTTTTTTAAGTAATAATTAATAAGATATTTTAAGCTTATTTAATTAAAACAAACTTATAATTTATGTTAAAAACTTGTATATATTACTAACTAAATTATTTATAAAAATATAGTTTAAAATATTATAAACTTTATAAAATTATATTAAATTTAGTCTTAAATTAAATTAAATTTATATAAATTATTAACCAAATTTAAATTTTTAAGTTTAATTAAATTAATATTTTGTTTTAAATTATGTTTATTCAAATTATTATTTATTTAAAATTTTAGTAATTATATTATTAATGTTTTTGAATTAAATAAAACAGTTATATAAAAATGTCTTAACATAAATATTAATAATAATATAACAAATTTTTTTTTTAAAACTAAATAAGAATCTATTTTTTATTTCTTAAATTTTTCTAATATATTAATTATATTATTGTTTATAATAATAGTAATATTAAAATTTATATACATTAAAAACTATATCAAATATAAAAATCTTAAATTCATTAAAAACATTTTTAATTTATATATTATTGGTTAATTTAAGCTTAATTTCTATAATAATAAAAATAATATAACTATTTTTTTGTATTATTTAATAATATTTGCTTGTTTAATAAAAATATTTATTATTTTTATATTAAATATAACTATTTTTTTAATAAAACTGGTTATTAAGACAAAATATTATTAAAATTTAATACTAAATTAAAATTATTTATTTTTGTTATTAAACTTAAATCTGTTTCTAATATTCAAATTCAGTTTATTAATATTTAAAAAATCTTAAATAGCAGCAATTTTGTTATAAATAATTATACTTAAATTTTTTTATATTGCTATATTATTTATTTAATTTTGTTTTAAGAGAGTTATTAATAATTTATATCTAGAATAAAACTAAAAATTATTAATATAGGTATATTTAACCTTTTTATTAACTTATAAATTTGTTTTAAAAAATTAGATAATAACTAATAACACAAATTTTCTTATCAATAAATTCAAGAAAATTCCACAAATTATATACAATTATTTCTATTAAAAGAATGTATAGTAATGTTTGATAACATCTTATTTATATTAGCCTTGGTCATATAAACAGTATTTTTTCCAATTAAAATTAACCAGTTAAAAACAAACAGATTAGCTAAATTAGAATTGACAAATTTTACTATAGTCTTTTATTAAAGCCCAATTAATTATATCTTGATTGATTTTATCAAACTCAGATAATATAGAACACACAGTCTTAAAAGATATTTTCACAGAAATTTCTTTTAAAATCACATTCCAATTTGTACAAATGTTATTTTTTTTAAGATTAATATTTACTATTATATTGTTTTAATAATTCCTTTAAATTTTGAGGAGATAAAAACTCTCCAAAACCATTTACTTTTAAGAATAATTTTCTGATTACTTTTAACTTATCCAAAGACAATTTGCTACTGACTGCCAAAAGATCAATATCCAAGGCATAGAATTTCCTAACTGGAACTTTGACTTTGATTTTAAGAAAGAAGAGAAAAGAAGCACTCGAGTTATCATTATTAACAGAAAAATCAATCTTACCCAAAAGCATCACAACCATTCTCTTAATAATAACTCTAAATGTCTTGGAAGTCATACCCACATTATTAAAGTCCACATAACAGTCACTTCTAATGTAAAAGCTGGTTTCTTCCACCAAATGATTCTCTTCCATGTCCACACTATCCATCTTTGTTACACCACCAGTGTTAATATCCCCTTGCTCACTCTCTAATGAAGCCACCCATTGAATAGAAGAAACACTC
Source organism: Geosiphon pyriformis (assembly GCA_016748015.1). Classification (NCBI taxonomy): domain Eukaryota; kingdom Fungi; phylum Glomeromycota; class Glomeromycetes; order Archaeosporales; family Geosiphonaceae; genus Geosiphon; species Geosiphon pyriformis. The sequence continues at coordinate 829,757 of JAAOMT010000226.1, forward strand.
CCACCACTGAGCTTCTTAATAATACCACCTTTCCGCTTTTTCCTAGAGGTTGAAGCATTTTTACCAACACCAGAACCTGAGCTTTTTCACTCTTTTTTTCACATCCATCATGCCACTAACACTGCCAGTAGCCTCGTACTCAAACAAAAAGAGTTTGGTTTTATCGAACGAAATATTGAAATACTATAACAAATAAAAACTTCTTTATCAAAAAATCTCTCTTTGAGGAATTTGGATGGAGGGAAAGAAGTTTTTATTAAAATTTTTTTTTATTTTACATAAAATTATGTAAATGAAAAAATGAACCATGAACAAAATAAACAATACTATACCGAATTCCTCTTGTAATAGGAAAATTTCCATGAAGCAGAAGAAGTGGTACCACAATTTTAAGTTGGGTAAACATAATTCACCTCCTTCATAATCCCCTAATGCGCAATCATTGGAAAACGCCAAATGGCTTTGGTCCAAATGCTCCCATGATAGCTGTTCTAATTTCTTATATAATTCTCTTGCGCAAACTGATTGATAGAAGTTGATAATGGACCAAAGATTGCGAAGCAAAGTATCAACACATTGTTGATGCTCAATATTATAATAATGAGTTGCAGCACTTTGATTATTTAGTTGTTCATTTCGTGATTTCTCGTGGTTTCTTTCTTTTTTTTCGATGTATTCCTTATAATAAAATAAAAAAAACGTTGATAATCAAAATATCTAGTTAAAATATATTGGTTGGTAATTCCAGCTCCGTAACATACTATTTGCGTATTTAAATCATTTTGAAAAGATTTGCCTATTAATAAAAATACTGTGATGGATAACGATGCCCGGGGAATTTTTCCCTATGCATTGCTTTGATCCTCTCTGGAGATCATGCAAGAAACAATAGCAATCCACATCATTGTTTATTATTGATATATTACAATCCCATCCATCCGTGATATTTAAATAGCAAATTAGATATTATATTGGCTTTTAACCCAATATATTTCTTTTACATTTGAAAAAATCAGCATCGCTAAAATTCCCAATATATATTTTACAAACATAAAGGAAAATGAGCACATCAGTTTTTCGAAAACACTCAGGTTGATATATAAATCTAGAATGCTTAAAAATCGGCTGATGAAATTGAATTAGAGTTGGTTCTCAGTTATGCTATTTGGTTTCAAGGATTCCATTTCAATGGATTCCATAAAAGATATAATAAAATAATACATGCATTACTATACAATATTCAAATACACCAGACAGCTACTTACAAAAATGTAAATGATCACCATTCAGATGATAACTATACACATGGCAATGCCGCCCCAAATTTAATAAAGGGCAAAAAAGAGATAACAATTAGTTAATGATATACCTCGTGAGAAAGATATCCACAAAACCTTGCAAGTCTTATAAGCTCATCGATCGTAGCCTCAAACTTCCTTCGTCTCGAACACCAGTTCTTCCTTTAACTCGCTCAGCCATCCCACCCTTATGTTTTTCTAATGGCAGACCTCGGTAAGTATACCCAACAAACGCAAGAGCTTTCCTCATATTCAGGATTTCATGACCATATTTTCGATCTCTGAGCATCGGGTCTTTGGGTCTTCGTTCGCCTTCACCTTCCGGAGGGGCCAAAGGATTTTCATCAGTGATTTCTTCAAAATATCTAGTATCCGCATCACTTTTCAGTTTTGGTCTAAAAGGGGGCGTAGTCTTATGCAGGGCATCCCAATCTACTCCTTTGAACCATGGATGCGCTCTAATTTCTGATGCATCACCCAGTCCAATAATCATGGATTTTCTATTTGCTGCATAAAGGTTATTTGGTCGAGCCTTTGATGGTGGATCAGAACCGATACGATCTTCTGGCTCGCAAATTAATCGTTGAATTAGATCTTGGGCTTCAGGCGAAACACGAGGCCTTGTTGGAAAACGAAGTGTTTGACGCCAATTTATTATTTTTATACGAGTGGTATGTCGTGTTTTTGAGCAGAAGGGAGGGAATCCGTAAAGCATTTCAAAAAGAATCACCTACAAATAATATAAACATTTTAAATTATTTGAGATTGGAAAATTGAGTGCGATGTAAATGATAATGCTGAGCTTATTACCCCTAGACTCCACCTGGGAAGCAGCGGATGAAAAAGTTAGAAGACAATGAAAATGAAAAAACAAAAATTACAAGATTATAGTTTTGATTTCTCACCAATCACACCCACGATTATATCCAGTTCCTCGCAAAATTTCGGGGGCCATGTAATTATTTGTCCCGACGACAGAAAATGCCAACTTTTTTCGATTCTTGTCTCGCCAAGTCAGAATTCGATTATTTGGCATTCGATTTTCTTCTTCCGAATTTTCTCCATCCGACCAAGGTTCAGCCCATCTGCCAGATTGAAATTTCTTTGCCATTACGCGAGAAAGCGTGTCTGTTTCAATGTCAATTCCGGTCTTCCGTAGCAAATCTTTACGTTGCTTCTCGAAATATGCAGAATCGTGAGCCCAATGAAAATCGGTGGCTAGACCAAAGTCTGATAATCGTATATGGCCTTCGGAATCGAATAAGAAGTTGTCAGGCTATTTTAAAATTGCAAAATGATTATATATAAGGTAAGGGAAAATAGAGAGGATTGTGTGCGTATTCAAACTCACTTTAATATCGCGATGGATATAACCAAATTTATGAGCTTCCTCGATAGCGAGTACCATTTCGGCGATATAAAATTTTGCAAAATCTAATTCGAAAATATCTTTCTCAATTAGCAGATTCAAAAGGTCACCTCCGGGCATATATTCCATGACAAGATACAAATGGTCAGCATCTTGAAATGAATAAATCAACCTCACGATCCACTGAGCACTTTCTGCAGCCTTTGTTAATAGATCCCTTTCAGCGCGCACGTGTCCTTCTTGTCCTTTCTTCAACATATCCCCCTTTCTCATCACCTTCATAGCATACAAGGTTCCGGTACTCTTTTCCCTCACAAGTTTCACAACACCAAAAGCACCATGCCCAATAGTTTTGATAATATGAAACGAGTTGACGGTAATTTTTGTTCTTATAAGTCTCATATAATCTGACTCGATGTTCAACCATTCTTGTCGAATTTCGCGTTTATCTTCTTCTGGTATACCCATAATCTCAAGTTCTGTTTCAAGTTGTAGGCGACGTTTGGAACGCCCTGAGGGTTCTTTGAGAATTCCATAAAAATAATTTTCGAAATATATTTTGGTTGAGGCTGATTTTTCTACTGTTGCGAGCGATGGAACAATATTGGGACCATCCAAATCATCGCCCAAGCCATATCTAGTAATATCCTTGATTACCACAGTCCCAGAAGCCGACGTTCGTGTATGAATTATCGGATCATGTAGCGATCGCGAAACAGTCTTGCTCCGAATCGACGGATCTTTTGAGCGGAAAAAATGTGAATATATTTATCACCACGGCCAAATATATAAAATTTTGTGTATTAATTTGAATATTTACCAGGTAGCTTATTCATCTTATGGTTTTTATTCAAATTCATCAATATTTCTTGAGCCTCTTCATAACTTTGTGTATGAACTAAATGCCTATTCAGAATATGATAAACAAATTAAAAATGAAACCTTCGCCACTAAAAATGAAGACTTTTGTTTGTGAAAATTTGCTTACTGAAACTCCCGAGGCTCCGAGATTGTTTCCTTATTCACGTTAAATCGCTTCTTCATAAAGGTGCCAAACTGTACAGGCACTTTAAAAAACGCCAGGATGAATAACTTCGTAGGCATGATTATTTCCCAATTTTTTGTTTACTACAGAAAAGAGTCCTTTAAATAATAACCTTCCAATTTTATCGCAACATAATCAAGTATTTCATAAAATCTCGGCGAAGTGATTGAATTTCGTCTATTATTCTGAGCACGGGTAGGTGATTTAGCTCGTGCAGTCTTTCGCTTAAACATATCTTTTTAAAAAGAGCCTGATTCAAAATAATTTGACAAAGGGATGATTTTTATAATAGAAAGCGGCGTCCAGAAAAAAGATAGCAAGAGAAAAGGAGATCACTGTAAACTTGTGGTAGAACTTTTTTGATGAAAGGAAGCTTCGTAAACATGTTCACATTAAGCTAAATTTAGGAAGCAATTTGAATTATTTTGAACTCCTGGATCTTTTTCCACTTTTGGAATTGGTAATACATTTCCTTTTAGATACTCCTGCAGTAACCAAGTACATAGTGGAGTTATCCCTTTTTCAATGACGACGTGAATTTTGTAATGCTTTTTGGTGGTTATTGAAAATGATCGATAAGGATATCCTAATATAGTGGAAATCTCCTTTTGGGAAAAAGGGGTTTGGGCCTAAAGGCTAATTCACAGCACGGGGAGATAAATTGAAATTTCCATAATAAAAAACTGAAAAGGGAGTTGCTACACTTTTAATTTTAGGGTTACACAAGGAAGAAAAATCTCACGGAAATGTTGCACACTATGCTAGATAGGTCACTAAGATTTTCTGAGAGCTGCAGCGCGAACTGACTTGCAAAAAATAATGTTTATTTAATAACTTCTATTCGACATTTTTCCATGTTTAAATATGCAATAATTGCGAGGTTTAAATTTTGGTAGACTTGAAATTAGGCTTAGCTTAGTTGATTCAAGTAGGTCATAGTTTGAAGGAATAATTCTTCCCTAATGCTTGGTTGATTGGCTATTGAGGCGAGAATGGTTTTGGATAAATTAGAGAATTGGGCTTTAAATTTAAATGAATAAGTGATTCGAGGCCCCGGTTTAGATTTGCAATGATTGAAGGATTTGAACGTCCTGCCTTATAGGAAAGACTGAATTTAAATTTGAACTTGAAACAAATACAATTGAGAGTAGATCGTTCTTGCATTTATTCTTATAGTTTAATTCAGTTGACTTTATTTGTGAAGCTATAATCAAATACTGCTCAATTGGCGAAGCAACAGAGAATTTGATTTTGAAAATCTTGCTACATATATCGTTCAATATTTTCTTTTAGTTAAAACAAAAAGTTAAATATCCTTTGCGTTATACTTTGAAAATTCCTTTTGCGATTCATAAATATTAATTATTTCAAATTTTAAAATTTAACAATGAAATACATCATTCTAAAAATTCTTAAATACCTCTTTTTAAAATTTTAATTGTCGAGGCTATTAGCTGTACAATTGGGCCCTTATAAGTTTAAAACATATATTCAATAAAGTTTAATATTTACAAAATAATTCCCTAATCCAAATGTAATATTTTATATTCGAAATAACATGTCCATCGCATCCTCTGCTTCTGCTTCATCATTTTCGATCGCAGACTTATACAATTTAATGGCCTCATGCACATCTTTATTTGTTCCAAATCCAAAGCTGTAGCATAATGCCAAACTACATTGTGCCTCACTATCACCACCTAGTGCTGCTTTTTTGTACCAGTATAGCGCTTTTCCACAATCTATTTCGTATGTCCTTCCGTAGCGATGACAATGTCCAAGTTCTCGTTGTGCCATTAAATAGCCTTTTTCTGCGGACCGTTCAAACAATTTAAAACCTTGTTCTTCATCAATCTCGGTACCAATTCCTTCAAAATATGCTTCAGCGAGATGAAATTGTCCTATTTCATCATTATTCTCAGCCGACAATTTCAACCAATATAATGATGCCGTCTCGTCGATTTTGGTACCTTGCCCGTATCGAAAATTTATCCCGAGCATTAATTGTGCTTGCGAGTTTCCTTGTTGTGCACACTTGAGGTAATATTCGTGAGCTTTAACTTGATCCGCTGGTTGAGATCCAAATCCATCTCGATACCGTTCCGCCACATTTAATTGACCATCAACATCACCCGATTCTGCAGCTTTTTTGTACCATGAAAATGCTATATCAAGATCTTTTCCAACTTCGATACCGTTTTCATAACAATGTGCGATAATATTTTGTGAGTCAGGGCACCCAGATTCAGCACCCTTAAGGTAACATGCAAATGCCCAACTATTTGAACATCTATTTCCGACCAAAAGACCGGTTTGATAACAATGACCAAGTAGGACGCAGTATTCTCGTGGATTAGTATAAGCCTCGATGTAGAGTATTTTGAAAAGTAATTGAGGATGAAGTTGATTTTCAATGAAAAATTGGTTAAGATTGTTTTTTGATTTAAAGCGTCGAACAAATTCTCGTAACAATTCTTTCGCTTTTTCTGTGTTTCGATAAGAAATCATTTTGGGTGACGAAGGCTCAGGAAAGAAACCTTTAATCGAAGTGGTAGATGAAAGCTTTTCAGAAAAAATATTCTGAATGCACACGTTTGCAGACATCAAGGGTTGTCGGATTGCAGTTGCATTCATTTTCAAGATTTTAACAGTTTGTGATTGACAAAAGTCTCTTTGAAAAACAGTCAATTCAATTGCTTGAATTTAGTCTTGATGACAGCTGGTTATCAAAACTGGGTTTGGTCTTTAAATAAAGATTTCGCGTCCAAATTTTCATTCTTACCATACCATTCATTATGAAATCTCAAACAATGAAAATCCAATTACCATATTCGCATCTCAGTAGTAAATTCTTTAGCAAACTCGACGCCTCTATTGTCGCGAAAACGATTAGACATTGACATCCGAAAATGATCATGAGTATCCCATACTTAGTATAATTTGACAATAGTATCACCATCTCAAGGAGTCATGCATATTTGACCGTTTGTGCGACTGTGACAGTTTGACAGACAACGGCCTCGACAGTCGTTGTTTTCAAAGCAGCCGATGTACGTTGTGTTCCAAACAGTTAAATTTGGAAATTTTCAACGATTGTTGGTGATCTATTAAAAAATTTACTTGGCTCCTTGTGTTCGGAAAGGTGCGAAGATCCCAAGATCCTCCTTTCTGTTTGGCTCTATTTACTTAATACCGTTTATTTAATCACGTTTCGCGTTTTTGAAATTGATCAACTGAATTCGCTTCTCTCTCTCTTAAAACCATTGACCAGTGAGCAGTTCTTAGAGCGAGCCAAGCTTTAAATTTGAAGGCAACAAATGAAACCTTTATATTCCTGGATGTAAATCAAGAACTTGGGTCTTCATATTCAAATCTGGTAAAGAATATTCATAACAGTGGAAAATACTTCTTTGGTAATTGACAATTCGTAAAAAAATAATTGCTGAATATGATCTAGACTAGGAATTTATTGATCCTATATGATTGTTCCCAGACCAAAAATTTCAGTATTATGCAGAACTTTTTTGCAATCGTCATATTTAACTCTTAGACGTACTAACACTTTTCATACCTGAGATAAAATTTATTATTTGTTTGAGAAATGATAAAGATTAAAAATATATATGGAATATTATAAACGAGACTTTTTTTCAATTTTAGACTGAGCTAAAGATGTGTTTGGATATTTTAATCGCACTGAATTTCTCTCAAAAAATTGTGACTTCCATGGTATTTTTAAAACAACATTTTCGCCTGAATTTAAAATCAAAATTTTATTGTAAAAATTATTTGTCTGACTAAGCGAAATGCATAAAGGATTAGGCAACAATCTAATAATGCATATTAGCACTGATAAGAATTGGATTTCTCAAGTCGAAATATGACAGGATTAAGTTTTTAATTATGAGGTTAGCCTAGTTTCTTAACATTGGTTTATCAAGCCTCGATTCCAAGATTGTTTACGATTGTCACATACATCGAATCATTCATTTAACCTATGAATATCCCTATAATAGCCTACGAGTAGTATTGATTAGACTTTTCCAATTGCGGAATGAATCATTTTAATTTCGTATTCCCAACTAAAAATCTTTGATTTTATTTTTTTCTGAATGGTTTTTAACGGTCCCATTGAAATTTCATTTAAATTTAGCATTCAAATCAATTTCTAGGAAAATTGACGTCAAATCCCAGCTTTAATCCAGAATTTACTAACCTTTTTAAGAATATGTGAGAAGATAACCGATTCGAATTAAAAATATGACCTGCTCTTTTCGTCAGTTTTGATCTTCCTTTCCTGAAACTAGTTATTAACCAAACATAGTTGGTCGAAAATAGATATTCTAGTAACATGCAGAAAACGGTTAAACCACATATGGGAGCAACTGGGAACTCCATAATAGATGACGATCGTTGGGAAAAGTTTTTTTTTGCTAGTTTCATAATTATTTGGAGGTTTTAAGTTACACGCCTTTTATCAGCGAAATTTATAAATACCACACATAATCTAGTCTTTAGGATTTACTATTAGCTGATTACACTTTTGCTTGTGTTTCTTTCGACTTATTTTTTTTTGTTATCGAATGTCCAAAGATTTTAACCTTGAACTTGCGTCTATACTTGATGGCAAGGCATCAATCGAACACCAAATTGACATCCACGGTAAGACTGAAATAAATGCAATTTTGAATTGATTTTCTTTTAATATAAAGAAAATATCTTACTTGTTATCATTTTCTCGGTTTAAAAATACTAGTCAATGATCTTTTTGGGGTGAAGCAAAACGACCAACTTTCATTAGCTGATGTATTAGCCGGCCTGCGATATGTCATGAACTATCGTTTAAAGGGGGGGCGGCTGCCAAATTTGGATCCAGAACTTATGAAACGTTTATGTGAAGGTTTATTACTTCATATGAGTGACACTGAGGGAAGAATTCTAAGAATAAAATTGACTCCTGAGGCTGAAGAGGCTTTTATACTCTTCGGAGAATTTCTTGAAGAAAGTAAGGGGCAACCATTTTGGAACTATAGAAATTTTTATAAAGATTAATCCCTCTTGCTAAACTTGTAATTTGAATTTGAAAAGTTGAAGAGTTTCGGCAGGCAGTCGGCCAAAAAAACGTATCCGATCTTGCAAACGCGTTGAAACTTCATCGTCGCTGCCGTAATGATGCAGAGCCAGAAGTTAAACAGGCTGCTACAGCTATTATTTTCATGTTGACCGAATGGTTTTCCCAATTTTCCGATTGGCGTGAACTGGTCAAACAGCAAGAGCAAAATGATGTAGAGAAAGTACTGAAAGAATTGACAGCTTCGTTTAAAAAGGTGAAAATGCCCCGACACACCACAATTCCTCTTCCACCTCCTTGTAAGTCTTTAGCATGTTCAGGAAGAATTGTTCACATTTCTTTGTTTATAATTTGATTCCCACGCATTACATTTATAAATTTAGCTTTGTATTTCGATCGAGATGTTACTCGTTGTGTCAAAATGTTTCGCACATCGCTCACTGATGGTCTATCCTCTGCCTCAATCCCATCACTTCTCGAGCATTATGGTTTTAATAAACTTCCTGAGCCGCCAAAACCTTCAATCCTCAAGATGTTACTGCACCAACTGACTGATTTCATGGTCATAATCTTGCTAATAGCAACAATTGTCACCGGAGCTGAAAAGGATTTCAAAGGAATGGCTGTGCTTTTAGTTGTTATTGCCTTGAATACCGTTATCGGGTTCACGCAAGAATTCAAAGCAAATAAAGCTTTGGAGGCGCTTACGAAATTAAACGTACCACAGGTAATATTGTGTCTCTCTATTTATCATAAAGAGAACGTTCTGAAATATTCAAAAGTGTTTATCCTAACTTAAAGGCAAAAGTACTCCGTGACGAACAAAAGGCTGTAATTGATTCATCTCAATTGGTTCCCGGTGATATTATTATCCTCGAGGAGGGTGATGTCATTCCCGCTGATGTTCGAATTGTTGAATGCTCCCAATTTGGTGTAATAGAATCTATATTGACAGGAGAAAGTTTACCAGTATCAAAAAATGTGAAAAAGATCTGGACAAGAGTAAGATTTTGAAATTTCGAATTTTTTTTTCAAGATTTCATTGATTTACACTTATATCCAATTCCTTTTTGAATTGATGACTCAGACAAGAAGCCTCCCAATAGGCGATTGTAAGGGTAATGCTTTCATGTCTACAATGGTTGCCAAAGGGCGCGCAAAAGGCTTAGTAGTACGAACTGGAAATAACACCGAGGTCTTTTTTTGAGTTCGAAATTTATTTGATTTGTGGTGCAAAATTTCACATTTTCTTAATTATTCTATAAAATAGATTGGTAAAATTAGTGCCGCTATTACATCTTCATCAAATATGAAAACTGCAATACAGCAAAAATTAACGAGACTTGGATTGTGGCTTGTAGTATTAGCTATTTTTCTATGTATCCTTATTGCTGTGATCGGAATAATATACAAGAGAAATCCAAAAGATATGATATCAATTGGCTTGAGGTAAATTCTCCAAAGATGATTTCATTATTTGTATGCGCATCCAAAGATGAACAGTAATCAAGGAATCTTTGCAACGTCCTCCAAAGCTTAGCTGTATCCGTTATCCCAGAAGGTCTGGTTGCTGTGACGACAGTTACTATGGCTATTGGAGTACGTCGTATGGCTCTTCGTAATGCTATTGTTCGTACATTACCAGCGGTTGAAACCCTGGGTAGCGTGACCGTGATTTGTTCCGACAAAACCGGTACGCTTACCGAAGGAAAAATGGGCCCTAGCGAACTTTGGACAGCCGATGATTCACTCTACTCCTTTACTAAACCAACTTCCCTGGATCCTAAAGAGGGCAACGTTGAACTTCATTCATTGGAATATCGAGAAAGACGGCTTAGATTAGGAAGGATTTCTTCAAATCCTAAAATTCCGACTACTCTCTCGACTCAAAACACCGATATGGGAGATCCTGGTATTCAGGCCATCTCACAAAGATTTGAAGATGCACCCGCACAAATGGTTGCAGCCTTAATGGTCTCATGCTTGTGCAATAATGCATCTATAGTAAAAGACGAGAAAGGCGAGGAGGGTTTTTGGAAAGGGATTGGTGATCCTACCGAGGTTAGTTTTTTATCACGAATTTCAATCGAATCAAAGATACATATTTATTAAGCAATAACTCTGATGTTATACTTTACAGGTTGCTCTGATGCTCGCTGCTCAAAAAGGCGGGTTTGCCAGGGAATTTTGGGAGAAAGAAAAAGGATTCATTAAAATTCAAGAAAAACCCTTCGACAGTGAACGAAAACTTATGAGTGTTGTTTATAAATATAGGGATAATAATTTTATCCAGAATCAAAAATATACCAACTCTTATCTCGTAATGGCAAAAGGGGCACCTGAGGAACTTCTGGAAAAGTGCACTGGTCGTTTACCGCTTGCTACTGAGTTAACAAAAATGTCTAATCCTTTTGAGCAGATTATCAGCCAGCAAGATAGCTTGCGACAATATCCATTAACAGACGAATTCCTTGATACATTAACTGCTGAAAGTTTGAGAATGGCGACCCATGGTTTAAGAGTTTTAGGATTAGCTCTGAAAACTGTTTCCCTTGCTGATGATTTTCTTAAAGCTGCTTCAGCTGTCAGCTCTATAGAAGAGACTGATTCAAGTCCTGTTGAATCTTCAATAAATACGGCTTTTACTGAAAATGGATTTACCTTTGTTGGTCTAATTGGTTTAATTGATCCACCAAGAGCTGGTGTGGCTGATTCTATCCGCAAATGTAAAGAAGCTGGGATTCGTGTTGTGATGATTACCGGTGATCATATTGCAACTGCCACTGCTATTGCCACTGATATTGGAATAATCGAGCCTGATGTTATGGGAATGGTAAGCTCTTAAACAGATAGTGTAGGGTTTTCAAAATTTCTAATCCTAATTTTTTTTTCAGAATCGTGTTATCCGAGGAGCAGAATTAGATTTGCTATCTGGGGATGCAATATCTGAATTAAGTCCATTCCCAAATGTATTTGCTCGAGTTAGGTAAGTCTCATTTTCATTTTTTTTATTTTACTATGATCACAACCATTCTACACAGTAAATGACTACTGGGTAAAAGTGATTCCCAAATTCAAGTCGTTGAATTTAGGTTTTTTTGCAAATGCACTTGACAAGTTGCAAACTCAATTCTAATTGAGACTTCATTAAAATTTTCTAAATCAGTCCCGATAATAAATTGAAAATAGTCAAGGCTCTTCAAAACATGAACAATTCAGTAGCTATGACAGGAGATGGTGTCAACGGTTTGTAGCAATTTTGTAAGACTCAAGGTTTTCTCATTTTTGCAATTAACCATATGACGGAATCATCTTTTTTGTTTATTGAACAAATAATAAGATGCACCTGCTATCAAAGCAGCAGATGTGGGAATTGCTATGGGAATCAGTGGAACAGAAATAACCAAACAAGCCGCAGATATCATTCTTGCGAATGATGACTTCTCAACAATCGTCGCAGCTGTCGAGGAAGGTCGTCAGGTCTTTGACAATATTTTGAAATTTATTGTTTATCTCCTGAGTTGTAATGGTGCAGAAATTATTATAATGTTGCTCTCGGCAATTATCAACACGGATTTGCCATTCACGACAATAATGATTTTATGGGCAAACATCATAGGTAACATACGCGAATAGATTTTTTATTCTATGGCTTCGCTTATTAAATATTTTTAACTTTCAAAAGCTGATGTCCCACCTGCCATGTCTCTTGGATTTGAACCTGCGGAAAAAGACATAATGCGCCGTCGACCACGTGATCCTAAAAGCGGGGTTCTCAATTTACCCTCAATAATCACCCTTATATCTCAAGCTTTCGTAATGGCATTATTATCCTTTGGTACTTATGAGATCGCATTGAAAGTCGAGAACAAATCACTTGCAGACGCAAGATCCATAGCCTTTTGTACGTTGACAACACTTCAACTTTTGCAAGGATTTTTATCAAGGACTTTGTACATAAGTGTCTTTAAAATGGGATTTTTTGGCAACCAGGTTTGTGCATCGCTATTCTAGCTATTGTAAAAAAAATTTCAAAATAAACTAACAACTAGGAAACTCATTTTCCTGAAATCAAGTGGATGATCCTCAGTATTTTGGGATCATTTATTGCAATGATAATTGGGATATATGTTCCAGGTATTTGGGGTCTTAATATTAAGATTTTATTTTGGCCTGAATTTCTCTAAATACTCTCTTTTCTTGTTTAGGGGTGAGCGATTGGTTGGAGCTTGAGCCGATTAACATAATCGGTTGGGTAATGGTTGCGATTTCCTGCATCGTCTTAGTTGTCTCAAGTGAACTTGTAAAGCTATTCGCTCGACATTTTCGAGATTCTGCCGCCGCCGCCGAAGAGATAAAGGGAAAGCGAGAAAAGTGAAATTTTCCAAAGAGCCAGAATATTTGAAGGAGAATCAATTTCACAAAAAAGTTGATATTCAAGACATTCTTAAAGACATTCGACCTCCAAAAAGCAATATCAGCCTCCTTTTCGGTAGATTCCATTTTTCGTATTTCGAATCGTTTCATGATATAAAATTTGATTTTATTATTTTAGTTTTTTGTACAATATTTCAAACTCCAAATTTTAATTGCCATAAATAATTTCATAGAAAAAAGTTAAAAGTTTAAATTTAATGTAATTTAGCAAAAGGTAATTTGATAGATTCAAATTTAAGTAAACATTGGTCGATGGAATTCCTAAAATAAAATTTATAAACAATTTGCACATGCGTCATAATCAAGTCCAGCATCACAAAGCCCCATTGGAAAACTCCGATTGCGCAAAAATGAAAAAGTTATGTAGAGCTGGCGTCATTTTGCTTTCTATCAGCCCCACTTTTAAGCAATGGCGCCAAATACATGTAGATAGGACTGATTTAGGCACCATAGCCCATCATTATAAAAGCAAGTTGGCCCAGCGGCTACGAAATTAATTTCACTATGAGGCATTTCACCAGTCACTTTTTTATCTATTTGCTTTCCTCAATCTCCTATATTTTTATCCTCTACCTGCCTGTGTTCAGTATCGAAATGAAAGACTCGAATAATTACGTGGTGTTACGTTCTCTACGTATCTATGAAGGCCCAAACTTTACTGGAAATTACCAGGACATCTATTCTCCGGAGCCAAAATGCGTCACGTTTGATCGCTCCTGGAATATTTACAGCCTCGAACTTTCGCCAAAAGGTCTAAAGGCAAAATTTTTTAGTGATGCCGAATGTGGTGGAAGAATGGTGTTGGACGTTGGTGGTCCTAAACAAATACGTGCTAATCTGGTACAACCAATCCAAGCGCTTTCTGTCTTATTGGATTGAATAAAGTTTTTATTATTTTGGAATTTATATCTCATCGATTGATGAATTTTGAGTTATGCTTTCGCTCTTTAAACTAGAAATGCTACCGTATATTTGAGTTTACGTAAATAATTTTCCTGTTGGTACAAAGTTTTAAATTCCATCTGTGAGGGTATAATCACATGATAAAGATTTTGTGTTTACTTTCAACTGTTTCATCTGGATGCTACCCATCAAAATTCTTGAGATTGTCTCATTGTAACACCAAGCAAAAACTGAGAGACCCAACTCGAAAAATTTGCACAACATGAAACTTTGGTAAATAAACTGCAAATATAGAAAACAAATATTTCCTATCGTACTGCCAGAGAATAATATTCCAGACAGTTATTTTAAGACTTTTTCATTATATGAAACGGCTTTTTGGAATAGTATATTGCTGTATTTATTTAGCTCTTTCCATTCCATTCAACAGTGTTCAACTTTCATAATCTTTCCTTTTTATTATCAATAACCCCATTAATTCTCATAAAAAATGGAACTTGCAGAACTCAACCACAAAAAGACCAATGACCATGCAGTACATTTTGCCTCTATAAGAACTTCAAACCCGTCTACAATTACTCGTAAACGACGAATAATATCACCAAAATTTCTCAAAGTTCTAGAAGCTTCGGCATATTTCATGTGGTTTCTTTCTTTGGTACTGGGCATTGGCATGTCAGCATATATTGTAGAAAAATTTCTTCGGAAACCTTGGCAGAAATGGGAATCGGTAGAAAATTTTGGCGAATCAAGACATGGTGCTGCATTTATAGGTCTGCATTGGGTTGGGGGGATTTTAGTCAATATTTTAGGTAGGGAATTGAAATGAATGTCCATGAATAATATTTAAAGAGAATATGCCATTAGAAGTCTAACATCTTTGACCTTTATAATCAAATTTTAAACCGCATAGCTACACTTCAACTACTACCCTTTATTCGCCGTCGTGCAATTTGGTTTCACCGATGGTCCGGCCGTTTAGTAATTCTTGGCTCAATTACAACCTGCATCGGTGGCTTGCTTTTCACCTGGGTCCGAGGTACAGTCGGTGGATTCCCAATGAGCTTTTCATTCACGATTTACGGAATTCTCTTTCTAGCCTCCGCAATTCTCACGTATTACTACGCGCGAAAACGACAATTTTCCCAACATAGAAGATGGGCAATCCGAACATTTTCATTAGCAATTGGGAGCGCACTTTATCGACTATACATAATGCCGCTGTTTGTAATAGCTTTTGGTGCCAAGGGTGAGGCTGGAACTGACGGATGGACTCATCAGAAAAAAATAGATTATTTAACTATCGCGGCATGGTTTTTTTATTTCCCCAATTTGTTGGTGGCCGAATTGGTTATTTGGATTGTATGGGGATATGAGAATGCGATTGATGTGAGTAATTTTATGGAAGATGGTAGACTGATTGAAGGCGAAAAGTTTTTATAAAAAAAAGCCCTTATCCGATGATTTTAATTTAAAATAATTCCAATTTTTAAAAAACAACCTGAAAGTCAAACTTTATTCTATCATTCAACATTTTGACAAAAAAGCCTTTCGAAATCATTTTAATTCTAAAGAAATAGGGTAGTCTTTTCACAATTGAATATGTAGCCCTTCTAAATATTTATCAGTCATTATCAAACTAAATATTTTCAAAAGTAATAATAGGAAATATCATTGAAATATTATATTTCATATTAATGTGTTAAAAATTGTTGAGACAAAATAAGTAGATTTTTTTAGAGCATAAGATTGTTGTTTCTTTTCTTTCCTGTTAACACAAATACTACACCATTTACCTTTATCATTATTATTTTCATTCTCAATTTCTTTTTCGTGCAATTATGAAAAACAGTAGAAAATTAGGATCTCGTGATATTCAATTTTTTCATTTACTTATTTTTCCTCAAAGCTATTATTACTTTTATGTTTACATAAATTAATGTTTTGTATTTTTTTTCATGGTCAAAATTAATTGAAAATTCATTTTTGTAATTTGTTTGAAGAAAAAAATTATAAGTAATTTTTAGAGTTTTATATTTTGCTATTAAAATTTGATTTTCTGATTATAAACTCACTAAATTTATGATTTTGTGAAAAGAAGTCTGTTGTGTGATTTATTTAAACCTTTGATGTTATTATTTTCAAGTTTAACAAAAACTAGAAAATTAGCAAAAACATGATACACTAAATAATAAATTGTTTTAATATGATAAACACATGTGCTAAGTGAAATTAAACTTGTTAAATTGAGATCATAACTAACTTTGGCAATTTGCAATGGATTTAAGAGAAATCTTTTTTCAAGCTAATTTGATATCTCTTTTGTTTGCTTCTGACCCGTTTAAATTTTTACTTTTCGAAAAATGATTTTTTTATTTATTTAAATATATGCATCCAGGCTAAAATATATATTACATACTTGATCCAAGGTTAGTTATCTATGATTTGAAATTATAAGTAAAAACACGGAAATGCTTGAAAAGTGAATTTTTAGATTAATTCTATATTAGAGTTTGGTCTCTAATAGAAGTAGAAAATAATTTTAACTAATGAATCTCTATAGCTGTACAGCAGGAAGTAGTAATTCATTTAAATCGAACATGACCATTTTTTGTCAAAGATTTGCGAATAAAAATTTCCAAAAGTGGCAATTCTTACTAGTGATTCTAACCGGTTAAAATTTTCGTAACCTGTTAAACCGATTTGATTAATTTCCCTATATAGAAATTAATTGTAATTGGCTAAATAATAAATATATGATTTATAATAATATAAAACGTAATATGTTAATTTTATTTAGGATATACTGCAAAAAATTTTGAATTTTGTTTAAGAAAAAGAATATCAGACAAAGTTGTTTGGACTAAGTCGGTTACGTTTTTCAGTTAAAGTATTTCCAGCTTAGCTTAAGAACCTCAAAGACTGGCTATTCTTTTTTGCTGGTGTTTTTTCGAGACATTATTGCCATGAAAAAAAAAATTCCATATGATGATCACGATGAATAATTTAATCTATTTCTAAATATGGCAAGTATTATATAACCGTGGTTAACCACGCTGAGAAAAATCTTAACTGGTTAAAACTTTTTAAGTGGTTAATCGGTTAAGCCTTAACCGGTTAGGAATACTAATTCTTACTCGTTAATATTAATTCAGTATCAAATTATGAAATACTGAGGCTTCGTTACTATGAAGGATTAAATTTGATAAATAACCAATTTTCCAATTTGTCATGCTTAATCATTACCATGTGCAAGATTTACAAAAAAATAACGCTCAGAGGTTTGGATATTTGTATTCTCACCTCGTGTTGTAAATTACGAAATCAATCTATAGGCTAAATTTCACTTGGGAAATGATCCAAAACATATTATTATACTAGAAAGAAAATTTTCTCGATTGAAAGTTCCTTTATTAAATGATATACAATTAAAAGTAATTAATGATAAATTGTTTAATTGATAAAAGTGAATTGCTCACTAAAATAGTTTATAAAACGTCATCACTGACTTCCTCAAGTATCCTTATTTTAGGCACTTCTCGGAGAAATTGAAATTTTGGAAAGATGTTACTCCCACATCGTTTGTCGATGATTCCCTATCCCGGGAAATTGTTGTGCATCAAGTGAGCAAAGTGCTTGATAAAAAATTTTATTGCCACCTATCAGATTGAATTATTTTTATTGTTTAAATCGTTTATTTGCTAACCGGTCTATATTGGCGCCAATATAAAATTGCTTTGAAGATAAGCTCTTAATTACGGAATTTCTTTACTTATTATGATTTTCCGAAATATTGGACACTCAGCACCGCTGGCCTATATAATCCAATTTCATTCTATAGTTTTTTTCTGATATTTATACAAATGTCAAGTTTCCAATATTCAAAAATGCCTAAATTAAAGAGCCATCAGGAATCATTCAAAAATAGAAAATTAGGCAATAAATCAAATCTGTGGAATAAGACAAAGCAACCCATTTTCTTTATAATTTTGACAATTTTTACTTCTTCATTAGCTTCTCTCCAAATTCTTGGAGGATCAGCAAATCCTATTTTAAAAAGAGATGGAGATGAGTTTAACCTGGACAGCTTTGATGATATAAATAGCCAAAATACCATGGATTCCCAACAAAATATAGCAGATACACTGTTCCTGAAAGAACCTTCGCAAGTTCTCGCCAGTGGCGCCGACTTTACGCCGCTTAATACAGATATTAGTTTTGACTCGATTTTATCAGATAATATGTCTAATAAGTTAGACCAGTCTGCAGGAAAAGACCTTTCCCAAGAAAACTCGGCAAAAGGACAATTAGATCTCGTCTCATTTAACACTCAAGATCCTGACCCAACCATCTCTAACGAAAATTCTTCGCCCTTACTGGAAGGTAAAGACCTAATAGCATCAAGAGGAGATTGGAGTAATCAAAATCCTGATCCAGCTCTTAATGATGTATTCTCAATCGTCGCATCGCCATACGCGACCAAATATCCACTTCCAGAAAAACCACAAAATCCAACCTCAGATAATATTTGGGGGCCACAGCCATCTTTGCAACAGCTAAAATATTACGCATTGGTTATGAATCTCCCGTCGTGTCCACAAATTGTTCAGGCCAGCCAATATTCGACCAAAATTAGAGGTAAAATAAAAATAATTTTGAATAAAGTTTTTCCTGGCCATGAATTCAATAGTGCCTTAGCTTAGTAGTCTTCAATATATAATTTTTTGAAATTTAGGTTTGGTAAAACGAGACCCAGAACGAGGTGAAACTCTTATAAATTTTGTTGGGGATGAAAAACTTTTGGATCAATACATCCACGCAAAAGACCGATCAATAGAATACAGTTCTGGCTCAGGGATGTTGGTTCATCAAGATATATATGAAGATTTCAATGTAATTCGAAACGAATTTCTTAATGATATGAAGCAGTATCTAGCGATACAGGGACGGATTGTGTTCCTTGGCTGGAGTTTAGGTGGTGGTATGTTGAGGACTATATCGAAGACTATTTTTTTTCTAACTTTGAAATTCCTTACTCATCTAAGATTTGGATTTTTTTATTTTACCAGCATATGCTATTTTGGCAGCATTAGCTTTAGTTGAACAAGCCCAACCTAGCGCCAAAATTTCGGTATATACTTTTGGAGCACCAAGAATTGGAAACAGTAGATTCTCTAACTTTATTCAATCAAAGCTCGAAGTCTGGCGAACAACAAATATGTATGATCAAGTCACAGTGTACCCAATGTATTCTCAGAATCCTGGTGTTGAGATATGGATCAGTAAACCAGATGGTCCGATATATCTGTGTCCACCTACGACTAGTACTGAATCATTAGTTCAGACGTCATCTCAGGTTTTTCAAGCAAATAATTTTTTAGTTTTTTAAATTTGCTATCTCCATAATTATTTTGAAAGGGTTATTAAAAGTTTCATTTGGCTAATTTTTATTTGTAGGCTTGTACATATGTAATGGGACTTTGGGATGACTTTTCAATGGATTCACATAATGGACCCTACTTTGGACAAACGGCTGGAATCTGTGGCGTTAAATAAGGTCAAAATCCTTTGAGCTTTTCAGAAAGCGCACTGAAAATTCAGCTGTTTTCATCGAAATTACTTTCCTTCATGAAATCTTGACTTATGTAGGTTGCAATACTTTGATTTTTCTATAAAATTAGTATTTTAAAGTCTGTACACGTTTGTAAGCAACAACTTTGACCCCTGGAGGTTTTACAGAAACTCCCTTTGTGAGAAATTAAGCATAGAAATTTAGAATGTCTTACAAATTTGAACTTAATTTCTTCAGATTTCGGTTGGATATAGTAAAACCTTGAAGAAATTGTAAGAAATGATATAAGCATTAATTTCAATATACCCAAAAATAGCAATAGATAACTTTGAATAAAATATTTTTTAAAAGCAATTTTTGTTACTATGAGGCTTGGTTTTAGCTGGATAAGCATTATATTAAATGATACTATGGTAAAAATTTGCCTTTTTATTTTTATCATAAAAAAATCCATCTACAATATTCAATACGATCGAGCCGCCAAACTTAAATGTTGAATATTCTACCCTGAATTTTGCTCATAAAACCATGCGTAAAAAAAACGCCCCTCCTAGTCCATTCATATTTTATCGTCATAAAGCTCTAAAAAAAATAGTTGCAACTTCTAACCAAAATTGAAGAATTTCCAAATAATATAATTAAGTTATGAACTCTATTTTTAAATTAAAGATAGAAATTTAAAGTAAACTTCCAAAAAAAAGACTCTACATGAGCTAAAAACTGAATATATGAACTATTTTAAAATTTTGGTCATCTTTTAAATACAATGAATTAATATATAGCCTACAAAGTTATACCAATTTTGAATTATATCTTCCTGCCGACTTTAAACTTGAATTTGCTTTATAATTTTGAATAATAAATTTCCTCTTAATTTCTGAACTTTTAATAGGTTATTTGCATATTTTAATTTCTTGTGTTTTTTTATATTTTCTCCTCTTCTTGATATTTTTTATGATCAAAATTTTAGTTCTTTTTCTATTGTTAATTCTTGGAAATAAAAATACATTTTTAATGTTTATCTATTGGTTGTTTTATAATATTTGAAACTTATTTTTATTTTGAATATTGTTTATTAATTATAAGAATCTTGATCTAATTTTTTCAATTAACAATATCTTTTTTTATTAATTTAAATAATAAAGCTTCCAACTTAAGTGGTTATCAAAGTGTTTAAGGATAACAAAGAATTTGAAAAAGATATGTTTAAAATACATTTTGTTTTTGGTACATGAATATTTGTACTCTTTTGCAGATTTAATCAGATGCTTTATTTAAAGATCGAAATTCAGGCTCATAGACAAAACAAAGAAAATTCTTTTTTATTTTCGTTAAAAATTAACTTTTCCATGTTTTGAATGTTATTTTGTTTTAAGAAAATTCCAATCTTGAGGAAAATTAGTTAATAAAGAATAAACAATTAATTTACTCCTTTCTAAAAAATTAGTAGCTTTTAAACAAAGAAAATTAGTTGGTTAAAACTCTTGTTCCCCTCCTTAGAGTTTTCAATGATTATTATGCAAGGCCCTTAAAATTTTATTTTTGGGATAAATTGTGACAGGTGAGACGACTATGATTCTTTATATTGATGCTTGGTATTACAGATTTTATATGAGAGATATCGGAAATGGCATGAATGATTTATAGAGGCAATTATTTTTTCCGAAAGCAGCATATAAATAAATAAGACTTTTCACTTTATAAAATATTTTTTATTAAATATATTGACCTCTTTTTTTAATAAAAAGATGAAATGGGTAATTTTCTTCCGAACCATTTTCTTGAAATGAAATGTCATCTTTACTATTTTCCCTTTTCCCTTTTTCCAGTTTCTCCGTTATCTTGTTATCGGGATCAACTAAATATTTTACTTTTTTGCTTATTAAAAAAGTTAAATGTATAAATTTTATTTTATAATAGCCCTAATTTCGTAATGTAAACCAAAAGTTTGCAACTAGGAATTGTAATATCTTTAAATTTTATTTGATGATGCAATTCTTGTAATAGTTGTTAGCTATTGCATTTCATAAGATTGAAATAACCATTTTAATTGCTAAATCTTATAGAATAACCTTATTTTCTTCAATTATAAAAAGATATCTCGGTAAAAAAACAATATCAATAATTGGAATCTAAATCGGTTATAATGTTGACGAAGGAATAATGTCCAGCCAACCCAATCCAAAAGAATTTCCTCTCATTCACGAAAAATTTCCCAATAATTCGAAAAAATTGTACAATTCAAAATACCTTTTTAAAAGAATCAATAAACAGTTGTCAAAAGACTTTCACAATGAATAATCCTTTAATTCTTTTCATAAAATCCATTATTTTCTCGTAAAAAATCTTTACGCTGAGTTCTGAAGCTTAATCAAGAAAAAGAGAAAAGATCAAAGTAATCTTAAAATAGAATGTCTTATCCTTGCCCAAAATGTATTTCTTAATAATCAACTTTAAAAAATCACTTATTTCATTTGGTAGGTCAATAATTAGCACAATATAAACTTTTAAGATAAACCTTTTTATCGATACTAATGTCCAAATTTATTGATAACAAAAGATGAGGTCTTTATTTACATAATAATGATCAGTGCTTATCTTTTAAGTGAAATTAGAAAGAACCTTTATAGCCATAGGTTAAAATTGTATTTATTCTTTTAAGATGAGGAATATTAAAAATTTTAACGTCCTTTTGTTCATTTTGATATTAGCTTGCATTTGCCAATCTTTTTCAAAACGGGAAATTTTTTCGGATATTGGAGATGTAAAATTATACTGCTTGGATTTGATCAAAATTCAAATCAAAAATCGTCTAAACTTTTAATTTTCAAAAATATCCCATAACTTACAGGTCAAAAGCCCAAAGTTTTTCAAAAATATCTCAAACAAGTCTAGGATAAACCAATTTTTACTTCCAAAGGGAAAATCATTCCTAAGTCGTATGACCAAATTTGTAATTTTCCTTATTGTTTTCCGCAAAATGAGATTGGAAAGATCGTAATGGAAAAAGATACTATCGGTAATTTCATTTTTACAGTAAATAGTTGATTTGGTTTAAAAAAAAAAACAGAATTTATTTTTTCACTGAGCATATGACACCATTTTTTGCACAATCACATCTTCATTTTGTAGCCGATATTATAGAAGAGGAAAATTTTCACAAATTATTACCTATTTTCGAGGGCCGATACTCAGCAGGGAACAATGGCTAGCGAGACCAGTTTCTTTAGCTCCGATTTATTGGGATAATTTCACACCCGAAAAAACTCTAGTTTATGCAACTTGGCTGGGAAATGTGGAAAAAATGATGCCTCTCTTATATGATAAAGTAGAAATAATGACTAAAAAAGATATAAGCATAGATTTTTCAATAGTTTTTGTTGGACATGGTATTGGAGGAGGTAAATTTTATCTTATAATAATTTAAAAGTTTTATTAGATTAAATGTGTATAAAAAATTCTTTTACTCTCCTCAAGCCTATGCAGCTCTAGCGGCATTATCTTTTAACCATCTTTTATATCAAGAAAGAAGGCAAGTAGGCTTTCATACAAATATTCGTTCAATAGGCGTGGTAACATTTGGTGCTCCTCGAATTGGGAATTTCCATTTTGTGAACTTGGTTTCGGGAGCATTTAAGAGCAGAAATGTCTATCGAGTGACTCATTCAAATGATTGGGTTTCAAGAGAATTTCTGCCAAAAGGTAAATTTGTGCATTATAAACCGGAATATTGGTTAGCAAAGGGTGAGTGTGATTGTTCAAAATATTCTTCAGACAGGTTTTATGTGCATAAATGCGATTCCAAAGGAAATGAAAGTCAGGTAAGAATGAAATCAATCCTTGCAAAAAAATATTCATCATTCTTTTTAAAAAAATTTCATTCTCTCATGGTTCAAATTTTCTATTTCACTCAGATTCTAGTCTTTATAATTTTTAAACTAATATTATTTTACTTTCTTTTTTAGGAATGTAATCTTGGCACGGTTGATTCAGAAAGCGAAAATAATCTCAATCCGAACATGGGTCCATTTCTCGGTATTATTTTCGCAAACTGTACTGGAATAAAAAACTTATTTTTCAACCATGAATGAGCTCGTTTTAAATGTACATACGACAATTTCTCTCAAGGTTCGGTATTTAAAGATGTAAAATATATGAGTTTGCTAAAAACTCCAAGGGTATGTGGAATCTTATGATAAAATCTCTCCAGATTCTGTTTTGTGGGCTTTCCTTTTTAAATATATTATAGCGTAGATTTTTTTGATGTTTTTAGGTTATAAAGTAAAAAGGAGGTATTTTAGCGAATGAAGGTATAGTGGCAAAGTTAGTAATTTTTTATGGGTTGTGATAAAGACCATAAAAAATAACATTTTTTCAAGTGAGAAAATGGCATACTTTTAGGCGAATTTATTTTGCCAACTTTGCTATAATATATTTTTTTGTTAAATACTCAAACAAACTAATTTTTTTACTTTTAAAAAAACATATGGGCCATACAATATTACAAAAAAAGTCAAAATAATAATAATAATAATAATAAATTATATAAAATAAAAATTATATAAAAACCAAATTGTATTAAAAAATTAATTTTATGTTTTTATTTGTCAAATTGAAATATTTAAATTATAAAAACAATGAAAATTTTAAAATAATTAAAAAACTTTTTTTCATTAATTTAATAGACCAATAAAACAAATATAATTCCAATTAATGAAAAATATAATAATTCATTGTATTTATATGATTTAAAATTACAAATATGTAACAATTAAATATTATATTAAAATTTATATAATATTTATTTGTCATATTCACAATTTTCATTTTTAATTATTATCAATAAAATAATTTTAATAAAAAAAATTAATATGAACAAATAGATATTCATAAATTTAATTATAAAGATTTTTTTCAAAACATTAATAAAAAATAATTTTTGAATTCAACTTTAAAAAGTATTTTATTTTAATAATAAAATATTATTAAAAAAAAGCTTATTGATAATTCAATGAAATCAATAATTGTTAACTGGTTTTATAAGAGTAAAAAATGAAACTTGAGTTTAATAAAAATTTTTATTAAACTCAAGTTATTTTGCACAGTAAATGTTTTGATGTATAAGATTTTATGATTTGTATCATATCACATTAATTATTAATTATTGGTAGATATTCTCACACTTCGTGTTCTTTTTGTTGTTACGTACAAATACTAATTTTAGTTTTATGCCACAAAAAATGTCGGTTTTAAATGCAACGGTAATCATATGTAAACTGTTCAAAGGAATAAAATATTGCATGTTGATAAGATAAAGAAGGACAGTGGGGATGGACAGTTTTCAAAGGTCATTGTGAAACAGAAAAATAGGTTTAAGATATGGTTAGTGGATGAATTAGAACAAGCAAGATCTGCTCATTTTTGTCAATCCGACATATGTCTGCCAAATATTTCTTTATAATTGAAAAATATATTTTAATTTCACGCATTTTTGAATTCTTTTTTCATAAATTCTGTCAGAAACTTTTTATATATCAATTCTGCTGCTCATATGTTTAGGAGAGAACTTGCAATTATTTTATGACTTCATTGGTATATAAGCTATATTCGTGAAAAAAGCGGAAAATTTTTCTATTATAATGATGTGGCCATTAATATAGTCATACGTTGATTAACCATAAAATCTTTAGGTCCATATTGACTCGAGAAACAGGTTAAAAATGTGTGCGTTAAATTTACTTTTTCGGATGAAATGTGATTTATTGATGCTTTAATCAAAGATTTGATAATCAAAGTGAGCAGATAAGAATTCATCATTTGGATTCTGATGAGATCATAGCTCTTTGATTTAGTCCTTTGGCTACAACTCTTTTAGTCATAGAATTTTTTATGGAACATTCTATTTAATCACGGTTTCTCTGGAATTCCCATCATGTTGCCATTCTCGAAGAATATGGCATTTTCAAAAATGAGTGAACTGGTCAAATGAAATAGGTTTACCATTTTTTACCGTCTTCCCCTCCTCCTCATCGATTGTTTTTATACGTATATACCCTAGAATTGGTGAATTATTTTAGGATGGTCCCATTCATTAAAATAATTTACACAATTGGCTATGCTGTTTCAAAAGTTACACTTACCTCAATATTTTTTAATAGAAAGGAAATTTCCAAAGTCGTTAGCAGGATGATTATTTTGATACCCGATTTTCCTTATAACACTTCTTGTTTCGGAAAGATTTTCCCTCAAACCAACAATCACAATGATAAATTTCGCAATTCGAAGCATATCGCACGTGCTCATTCTCTTATTTAAAAAAATTGATGCAATAGTCTAGACAATTATGCAATTTTTTATTCACAATATTAAATTTAGCACCATAGTGGTTGATAGTTGGACACTTTCAAGACACGTGGTCCCTGCTACCTGCATCTTGCAGCCTTGTGAAATGGAGGATTTTCAGTTACATAAATATGGCAATGGGTTCTTTAAAAGCCTTGTTAAGCCAACTGAACACTCAACTAAATTTCGTATCTTGGTTTCGAAAATTCTTTTTTGTAAATTCACAAACTTTAGACACAATTTTACAATATTCAAGTGTAAAGAACAAAATTTTAATTGAAAAATTCTAGTTTGAAAAGATGGAAAAACTTCAAGAAACCACAAAATTGATTAAACGCGAACGAATCTCAGGGACAAATACAAATTTAATATTTCAGTATGGGACTGAAATTAATTTTGAAGAGAAAGATGATGGCGGTGATGAAGAACTCGTTTGGTATTTAGGTAAATCTTGGCAAAATAACTCAAAAGTTTTCTAAAGCTGATATTTCCAAAAACTTATTCACTATTTATTTTTCCTGCTATCCAAAGGATATGGCAGCAACATGAGTTCGAATACATTTACAGGTCGTCGAAAAGTTTATCCCTCACTTTCTTTCCCATGCTTCGTACCTTCATACTTTCTTTCATTCGATATTGGTGGACAAAAGTATATGGAACCTTGTTTCGCAAATATAATGCGGTTTGAACCTCCTCCAACAGGCATAACCCGTGAATATGCGGAAAAAGTTCATAGTCACTGTGCAACAGGAACGCCGTTTATATGGAACGAAAAGAATCCTCAAGCAAGCTTACCACCCACACTACAAGGTGTAATACATCGAATAAAGCTATCAGAATATCGTCAAATTTTATTCACGGAGCCCCCCTTTGGTTGGGCTGATATCAAGACAGGTTATAAAGAAATTGAGGTCGAATGTGTGACTTATGATAACGAGGTCATATTGGCGAAAACTCTAATATCATTTCCGGGGCAGGAGAGACCTGGATCTCAAGCGTCAGAGAGGTAATTATAAAAAATGATCATTTATTTGGGAGTCGAAAATTTTTTTGGACTATCTCTTACAAGTAATCTAATCCTTGTTATAATTTGTTGATTTCAAAAGATATCTCAACATACTCCGAGATGGGGCAAAAGAACATCACATGGATCCAGAATACCGTTTATACTTATCACGATTGCAACCCTTCTTCCCACGAACGCTACGAAAGCGAATTGGCAAAACACTTTTTATGTTGTTATTTTTCCCTGTGTTGTACTTTTTATATTCAATCAGTATGTCCTGGATGAATAAGAGAAAACAGATTCCAAGATGGGTAGCTCTATCATTCTCAAATGTGAGAAAATTTTCGACACACGTACATGATTCTTTTTTTAAACCTGTTTTTGGGAGTGGTGAGTCAAATCTAGATGAACAAGGTGAAGATGAGGAACAGACATTAGATTATGAGGTGTTTGACAAAATAGATAATGTTAATTACATTATAGAAGAAAAGGCAGAGGGTAGAAGGGTTTTTTCTTGAATTTGGAATAGAAGCAGAATTACAATATTTCGAATATAATTTCATTTAAAAGTTTAATGTACATTTCATACCTAGTTGATCTATGTGTTGAGTTGGAAAGAGAGATTTTTTAATGGGAAATTTTTTTGTTTTAAATGTAAAGCTCAACTCTCAATATAAACAGAATTGAGAGTTTATCAATAACAAAGTAAAATAGCTTTCAATCTAGAAATCATTAGTTGTGCAGGCGTTACTAATTGAGCCTCTTAATAAAATTTTAATTTTTAAATATGGGAAAAAGAAAAAGAAAAAGAAAAAGAAAACCTCCTGAAAGTATAAATCTTTAAGTTCGCCCCCCCCCCAAACTTAATTGCTTATAGCATGTAAACTAACGCTAAATTGAGAGTTTATTATTCTTGTATTTGGCAAAAAACTTCGCGGTATAATTTTCGCTTTTGCATGCATACAGATTCTGTAATCGTTTGAAATTCATACGGGTAAGCTATTTTTGGCTCTTTGGGAGGTATGATCAATTAAAAATAGATTTTTTAATAAAAGCATGCATACAAAGACATCAAACTTGGCAATTACTTAATATAATTTGAAAAATGTTGAAAGAGAAGAAGAAATTTCAGCATTATAAACTTTAGAGGAATATTTAATTCACCTAGTCAATCAATTTGAGGTATTTACAAAAAAAAAATTGTATTTCTCCCTCATTTAAATATTAAACGAGGAAAACGATATCATGCTTGATATAGAACAATGGACAATATTAACGATTAAAATAAATAGTTCAAACACTTTAATACATTATACATCTATCGATGACACTAATTCAAAGTGGCTGGGATCTCTCATCAACACAGTATTTTTAATTATTTAATTAATTAATGTATAAATGTATCAGGTGGTTAGTTCTTTGTTTTTGGTAAATGCCAATTTTCACTGGTTAATAGTATAAAAATCTATGCACAATTCATTATGGAAAACTTTCTAAGGATTGCTTTGCAGAGTTATATACAAGTATGCAAGAAATCATAACTAGAAATAGCACAATCTTTAACTGGGGGGTTGGTCGCAGCAACTCTTGGCACTGCACAATAGCAATCCCTATCGTACGAAGTAAATAAAGTTGAAGCAAACTTTATTCATCTAACAGTAAAATGATAATTCCGTTCTATATCAAAAGTCAAATCTAGAGGAATTCAATTTCTTAGATATTAAAAAAAATTTATCTCAAATGAGAATTTAATTAATCTGCATAAGGATGACTAAATTCTATTGTCAAGATTTCAATTATCCGATAATTTGACCCTTCACGCAAGAAATGCCTGATTCTGTAAACCTTTTCCCCCCTTCATATCTTTATGAAACAATAAAAAAAATGCCAGTCCAATTAAAACGGGAAACCAGGTGTCACATTCTAGTTAAAGTTTCGTTTTTGTAGGGATTGAAAACCTTTTTATAACATTGACATAAGTTTTTCGCTAAAATATCTTTTTATTTAATTTATGTCCTTTTGATACTTAGTCATAATTATTTGTTAAAGAAATTTCTCTTGTCATAGCTAAAAAGATGAAAGCCGTATTTAGACTACTTCGAAAATTCTTCATAGATCTTGTACCTGACCGTGAGACAGAACCAGGATTTCTGCGTGGTGTTAAATTTTTTTTCATGTATTCCATTTATATTGGGTGTTTGGGATACATCATTTACCTTTCACGCGAAATTGTCACTGAAAACCCACATATCGAGATAACCTCTGAAACTAAACTTGAAGTACCTAGTCCATGTGAGTGGATGGAATTGCCAAATTTTTCTTTGAGCAAGTGAAATAAATTTTATGCTGAAAAGTTTACTCTCAATTTTCTTGCATCAATCTAGTTTTTCGGGTTGAATCACCGTTCTTTTTTACTATAAAATGCAATTTTTTGGATTCAAGTAAGCAACATCTCAGTTTAATATCATCCTAGTTTTTATAAAAATGTACAAACCTAAACAATTCGTGATATGAGATTAAAAATTTTATAATTTCAATCAGGCAACAAAATAATTGAAACTGTTGATTGTGACAAATATTTCGAACAACCAGAGAGTGCCTCGCCTTTTGCGAGATATTGGTCAACGTTGGATGAGAAAAATAAGCCACAAATTTATTTTTCGCCAGAAAAATATTTTGGAATGTATGTGGAAATTTTCGCTAATGCTACGCCTAATGCCAATGCTGATTCTGGGGCGTTGGACAAATCATCAATAATAGTAACGTTTGCTGACGCTGGTAAGTGTTGATTTTGTGAGGTGATATTTAACATGATTCGAGTTTTTTCAAACGAGAAATTACTCCTTCCTAGCATCAGAAGAGGTCGATTTTTCGAATGCCAAACCAGATACAGCTGTAGCCCGAACGGAACAGATTATTTCGGAAAACAAATATGTCTTGTCACCTAAGCAGGTAAAAGATTAGGTTTTAATTAAGAAGTTTTCCATTGCCTTCATGTCTTTTTTACGATTGATAATATATTTTTAAATTCACTCTAATATCAGAGGCACATGTTTTGGTTCCGACGTATCCAGAAACAAGACCTAGATGGTCATAAGTGGAGAAATCGAGCTGGAGTTCAAAAGAAAACTAATGACTATTTTCAGATAACTTCCAGACTACGTTAGAGAATAATTTAATAATTTTGTCTATTCTTTAATACTTAAAAACGAGATCAAATGAAATTTCAATTTAGAAACGGTGAATCCTCAAAAGCCGGATGAATTTGCTCCTTATGCAACCATTGATATTCATTATCAGAGCCGTATTTTAGAAACGAACGAACAAAAAAAGTAGGTATTGAAATAATTGGAGCTGTTAATTGAATGAGCTTGAATAAACTAATTTTTTGAACTCCTTTCCACTCATTTATTGAAAAAAAGGGATAAAACAGTAAGCCGTTATTGTCCAAGTTTTGAATTCTCGTTATCTTGGATTTTAATATATAAAATGACCTTTCCTTTCTCATTGTAGGTTTTGGCTTTATTAAGTACCCTTGGTGGTGCGTATGGTCTTGGTATTGCGGTTTACTGTTTCTGTTTCGGTAAGTTTTATTCTCTAGACTATGCCTTTTCTAATTCCTAAGATTTCAAAACAATCATCTTGTTTCTCAACCTATTCTATCAAATCCAAAAAACTTTTTAGGCGCCTCACCATTAGGACCATGGGGCTGGGCCCAAGAACTTCCGGGTATTCGACGAGCTTTGAAACGAAAACTTCGTCAATATTTTACTGATCACATCCCACTCGTCCATACAGCCAAAACGGGGTCCGAGGATCCGGAGACCTTGAGACATGTCGAGCTTGTGGAACGTGTTTACGGGCTAGAAAGGAGAAGTGCATTATTGGAATTGTTACTGAAAGAATATGTGGTTGATATTGGGGATTTAGAAGATTTGGCGAAGTCTAAGAATGATATAGATTTGGAGAAATCGTAGATTTAAGTCTATATTTTAGCTATGC
This sequence comes from Geosiphon pyriformis, assembly GCA_016748015.1. Lineage (NCBI taxonomy): Eukaryota > Fungi > Glomeromycota > Glomeromycetes > Archaeosporales > Geosiphonaceae > Geosiphon > Geosiphon pyriformis. The sequence continues at coordinate 860,802 of JAAOMT010000226.1, forward strand.
ATTCACAAAAACAAATTTACCCGTCCGAGGAATCATGAAAGGAAAAATTGGGGCTAGAAGCATTATTATGAATTTGAATATTTAGAGGTATTCACCAAAATGTATGAGCGATCGTCTCGTTCATTTTCTATTTAAATTTTTGATTATTTTAAATTGAGATAAAAGCAGTTTAACCTAAAAAGGTTGACATCTTGTAAGTGAGACAAAGTCTTTTAATTGGTCGATTGGATTCAAAATTTAGACTAGTTCAATTTAAAAAGGGAACTCAATTTTCAAAGAACTTGAGGATTTGCATGAATAGAGGATAGGGAGAATTTTATTTCAGCCCCCTTGATTTATTTGAAATTGACAATTTTATCGTTATGTAAGAGTTCGGGACTTTAAGGCTTTCATGTAAATAGTCGGCTTTTTCTTTTAATTAAATCTTTTGGTTCGACAATTTTTCTTTAACATGAATAATTGAATACATGCGCATCTTTAAATAGGTAGTGTAATGCAAAAATTTAATAGCCGTTTTCAATGAGAAAGATATCGTCATCGCAATACTGAAAATTTCACCTTTTTATAAAGAAATTTAAAAATTTTAAAAATTAAAAGCCTGAAGAACGTGCAAGTCTACCAATTATATAAAATGGTGCTTGCTTTTCGAGATGTTTTATTATTATTTGTGAATTGGATTATGCTACTAAATAATCTTTGTACTTTTCTATTGAGTGAAAAAATTAAATGTTTCATAGGAATGCGCAGAAATTAGGATTAATTTCGAGAGCTTAGTTTTTATAAAGAAAATCAAATAATGATACATTCTGTGATCAAAGCTGCCACAAATTTATTAATTTGTGGAAGAAATGAAACCAATCATTTTTAAAACTCTTGACATCCATTTTAATTCTGGGAAAAACACCAATAAAGTAAAATAATCCGATCCACATTAGCATGATCGCGAAAGAAGAAAATGTCAGGTTTAGTGGAACCAATTAAACTCCATGAAATTTCATGCATGTGAGTTTATTGAAGTTAAACATATTGTGATCAATAAATTAGTTGACTAATCACGCGCTTGAAATCGTGAGTCAAATAAATATAAAGTTAGAGATTCAAAGGGTAAAATAATTGAATCATTTTAACTTGAAACTTCGAGCCATATTTTCTTTATAAATACACTCTTTTAAACCATCACATATTCAAAACCCGGAAGAACTTCTAAAAAAAAACTTTGAACGCAATAAAACTCAAAGATTTGCAAGCGAAATATGGCACTACAACTTATCATTTTTTTCATAATGTTATTCTCGACTATTATTTCTCTGGATAAATTTTTTGAACAAGAGAGGCTCAAAAAAAAGGCTGCTAAAAATCGACAACGACGGACTTTAAGTAGAGATTATAATGACCAAAGAATAGCAATAACTAAAATTTCTGAGAAGGCGAAATAAAAGTTTTTGGTAAGTTATTTGGCTGTAAAGAAGATTTTTAAATGATGTTGAGTCTCTCAAAAAGGTTTTATTTCCATAGCCAATTTAATTTTAACTCCTTGGATTCACGGTAATAATGGAAATAGGTCCTCTAAAACAGTTAAATTAATTGTGTGAGTGTGCCTTTGATAGCTCTATTACCAGCATAGTATAATTAACGTTTTAAATAATGCTTCGAATTTCTTTATCAAGAGTCTAGAATTTGAATTAATTGATTTCATTTTAAAAACAAGATTGGCCAGCAAACTTTAGTCAATATGAAAATTTTTAATTCATAAATTGAGGATGAACAATTTATCTTTTCGTAAAAACGGAATGAATTATTCCAAGAAAAACACTTGTGCTTAAAGCGTTATTTTCCATAGTTTAAACTTTGTATTTTAGCTATAAATTATGGTTTGGTACGATTTGCGAAAAGTTAAAAAATCGAATACAGACCTACCTATTTTATAAATTCGTGCTGATAAAATTTAAGGTGTATCAAAAATCTTGATCATTATTATGTTTACAGACTCCCAGATTATTTCGTAGCGAAGAAAGAAGTTGACTTTCCATCATGTCTGAACGAGAATTAAGATGATCTGTGCGCTGTCTCAAAACGGACAAAAGAGATGGTACTACCATTTCAAGAAATCGTTAGAATTTGTGGACTTCCACAAGCAGATGACACAGAATGATCTGCGATCTCTTGTTAAAACTTCGTGAAGTCAGCAACTGGTATTTGCAAAAACATGGTGAGCGCATTCTTTTCTTGTGAGCTTTTAAAGAAGTTAGGTTAGAACATCTCTTTATCCAGAGGGGCTGATGGATTGCTGTCTTGAGCGTAAACTGCTTGCACAGTTGGTATTATAGTAATTGTCATTCCCTATGGAACTAAATTTGTTCTCTTTTATAATATTTTTCATTCAAAGAGAAAAGTTCTAAAGGAAGGTGGACCCTTGGTGCAGTGCGGAGAGAACATCAATATCTCAAAGCACAAGAGACATTGAATATGGCAAAGGACTCATCAACGCAAGTAATATGGATTGTGATATAAAATTGAGCAGTAGTTCGTAACGAAAAAACCGGAAGAGGGAAATAGACGGAGCTCAACTCCAAAGTGGCAATCCCACCAACATGTTAAATAAAAACCACCTCGAGGATTTGTACGATATTAATGTATTGAAACATAGTAGGGATAGAATTGGTAAGGTACGTGGCTCCTGTGACTACCATAATTGCGTCTGTGTATACTTTGGCGTTCATCTTTTTACAATCCTTTTTGCTTTACACAGAAAGGAATCAACGGCAATGGTAACAATAATAGTGACGACAACAAGGAAAAACTGTAAGAGAACAATAATGGGGAATCGTTTATATAGCATATTCCGAACAGATGTTGAAGATGTCAAATGCATTACGGCAACAAAGTGGGCTCACCGACGCTCACAAACTGATGAAGACGTTCAAGGATATACTTGACCGGCTATGTCAGTTCGTTCATTTTGAAGAGGGAAGATGAAGTAACTGCAAGTAGTTGGGTTGCTACATGCTACGAATTCTGACCCATAAAGGCTTATTGCCGGGATTAAATTTGAATTGCAGGGCTGAAGTTAGGAATCAGCTGCCCGAAAGGATACGTATCAATCCTGAAATTGGAAGCTCTGAATTCTTGTGAGTGTATGGCAAACGAAGAATGGTTTTTGACTTATCACATGGTGCAATGATGTATGCCTTGTCTGTGTACTCATTGCCTTCATTTTCAAAATTAGAAAATGATTCGGATTACGTAGCGATAATGAATAACTCGTTAAAAGGAATTTTTCGAAGAATTCAAGAATGTGAGGTTTAAGAAATATGTTAATATTTAATTAATTTAATAGTATAATAATAGCTTAGAAAAACAGTTTAAATCAAATTGAAATATCTTTCTTTGAAATTTTTGAAATTTTTTAGCAAATTTTAATTTAATTTATTATATCATATGATTAAAATTCAAATTTAAAAAAAAACAAAATGCTATAATATATTATTTTTAGTTATATTTATCAAAAAAAAAAGTCATTATAATTTTCTAAATATATTATTAACTTTATTCAGTTATTTTATTATTTTCACTTTATAAAATAAGAAAAAAAATTTATTTTCAAGTTTCAAATATTAATTTGAATAAAAAAATGTATTACTGTTATTTTGGAATAATTGATAAAATAATAAAACTAATAAGTCAATTTTTAAAAAATATGTAAAGAAATTACTTATTGATATTTTAAGTAAAAATACAAATAATAAATATTAATCTTTATCTTTATAAGTGATTATATGTCACATTTCTTAACCAAATCTCATGTCTTTAATCTTTTATCTATTTTACCAAACTATGAAAATTTATCGAGTGCTTCAAAATTAAATTTTTTTTTCAAAATTATAAAAGACTTTGACCTCATGTATCTTTTTCTTAGGACAAACAAATCATTTCGTAATTAAAATGGTAAGCTTCTTTAGTTTGCAAGAGATTATGGAACTAATTCATTAGATATATTTTGGTCTTTTCATAAGACCATATATGGAAGTCTGTTTCTTCAAAAAAATTTTACAAATATGGTTGAATGCGCCTAAAACTGATCACAGAAAAGCAGGTTTCTAGCTTTGTATGGGCGAGATCACAAATTGGGTTATGCAACATTCATAAAATACTTATCATGCATAACTTTCATGCAAATATTTTGAATTTTTATCATAAATTTTTGAATTTTCAAAGTTATTTCTCTGCATTTGTTGAGTTGTTATCAAAATATTGCTTTATTGTTAAAAGAAGTCTAGAAATAATTTTTTCTATTAAAATTTTTTTGGAAAACCCGACTCCTGAAAAGGAACTTTTAAATGCACTTCAATGTACATATTCGAGACATCAAAAACTTTCTCGTATCAAAACATTGTTATGCACTGAATGAGTAATTGATGTAACTATTTTATTTTTCAGAATTTAAGATTAAATACTCCTTTGGTTTAATAAATTTCTTTTTTGAGAACTTCGAAAAAAGAATACTTTTTAAATGCGGAGGCCCCTATTCATTTAATTAAATAGAATTTTTTTACATCACATTCCATATCGGTATAAATTATTAGTTCTAATATCCAAAGAGAACTTTTACTTTAATGTGAGTCATTTTGAAAATATATGCCAATGAGCATTTCTCGACTGTAAAATCGAATGATTTTTCGTACTTATCAATCCTTATTTTAGTGCGAAAATTTTAAATCTTTAGAAAAAATTATGTGATACTGGAAATTCACCAGGTTCTGACTTTCAAATAGAGAAATTTCAAAAACAAAATATTGAATCATTCAAGAAGAATAAAAAAAGCTTTCTCTTGTTAAAATGAATCTGGATCTTGAAAGATAACTAATCAAATGCGAATTGGTTAAGCAGAGTTCAAATCAAAATTTAAAAAATTTAAATTTCTAAAAATAACAAATTTGTAGTCACCAATAGAAGTTTTAAAATTAAATATGTATATCAAATCAAAGAACCCTTCTCAAGCGGCAGTGTAATGTCTTTAGATTTTCGTTCTACCTACGATCGCTGATGATCTCTAAAGTTGATCATGGCAAAGCAGTTTAGGAAATTTACAATTATTGCGACGTATCATGGATATCTACTAAACTTATTTCCATCACGTTCGTTTAGAAATCAAAGTAAATTTATCATTTACTACCAAACATTATAAGATTTCCTTTAAATAAGACCCTTAAAACTTTCACCAAATATTTTCAAAATAAATTGACATTCATAAAACTCTTTGAATTAAAAGCGTATTAAACTGTTAATTGAATTCTACAAAATTAAAAAATAATTTTTACAAAGATTTTAACAAAGATTTCACAAACATTTTAAAAATACTTGATAATTATGTTAAATATTTTTTCAAATTTTGGTCAACGAAAACAAACCCGCCTTACACGTCTCGATTACTTGGCATCAGACTTTCAAAAAATTGCTCAGAGGTTTCAATTAACCCTTCCTTCCGCGAAAATTATTGCGATCTTTGAACTTGAACTACCTAAAAAAATCTCAAAAAAATTCAATAAACTTCAAGAAAGTCTGGCAAGAGGCTCTGATATTTCAGCGATCACGCAAAGAATGTTTCTTGATACAATGACTACATGTGATGCGTCTGATTTACTTGAAATTGGTCGCCCATGCAAATTAAATTCATGTGAAATGTGTAAAATTATCAAACGAGGGAATAAATGTATTAAAACACCACGTCCAAAGAACAATGAGCTCTTGGGAATTTGGTCTGCTAAAAATGCAAATTTGGCTGATTCGTTTTGTGAAGATGTTGGGACTTTGAGAAAAATGTTTGTATTGGATATTTTATCCCCAGTTTCTGCTGAAACATTGGTCGTTTATAGTAATTCTGTAAGTGATTTTTTATTAAAATTGGTTGTTAAAAGATTTCAAAGTAATTACTGATTTACTTTTTTTTTTTATGCAACATAGGCTGCAATTCCACGATTTTTAATTCTTTACGAAGTACCAAATTTAAAATGAAAAATTAGAGCTTGGATTTGCAAAATTGGCTATCAAAGACTCAAATTTTTCTTATGACTAGCTCCTTGCAACCACAAACAATGACTAAATACCCTTTTTGAAATTCCTTTTAAAAAATAGATTCCCTCTAAAGTTATTCCAACTTGCTTGAAAAATTTTTTTATCAAAAATAAATTTATCTCATCTATTCAAATTATAAAATGTTTAACATATCAAGTCTGAGGACATATCTGTGACATTCAAAAGGCTTTTAGAATAGCTTTTTTCTAACATAAATTGAGTTTTGAAATTAAGGTTTTCCAATTCCCAATAAAAAGTTTTTTTTTTAAGAGATGCTTTTTAATTTAGCAAGTAATCATATCAAATTAATTAATTAATTAATTAATAGCAAATTTATTACTTTGCATAATATAAAAATATCAATTAGAAAATTTTTTTTAAAGTCGTGCATTTTTTATATGAAATTTTAAGATTAATTCAATTAGTATTAATTCTAATAGTTTAAAATATTGTTAAAAAATTTCAGTTTTAATTTAAATGATTAATATTTTTCAAAAATTCATTTCTGTTTTTATTTGTTACAATAATAATAATAATAATAATAATAATAATAATAATAATTAAAAAAATTATTATGTTTTGATTTAATCAAACAAATAAATTCAATATATTCATTTTCTTAAATAATTTATGAAATTTTAAGAAAAATGAAAACATTAATATATTATTTTTCCAATTTAAAATTTTTTTATTTAATAATTCAATTAATATTATCAATGTAAAACAATATTCAAATATAACTAAACCTAAAAAAAACCCTAAAACTGTAAAATTTATAGCAAAAAAATGTGTGTGAATAAGATAGTTATATTAATTTTGGTTACTTTTATATAATGTTTGTGGATCGAAACATGAAATATTTCTTAACAAAAAAAGCAAGAGACAAAGATAATTAGAAGGAATCGTGTTATTAAATTTTTATAATCTGTCAATAAAACTGTTATAATTCTTTTGAGATATATTCTCACATTTTTCACAAATATTTTAAAAGAACAAATTAGCTGCTTCCATTCCTTGGATTGAATCAAATATTTACTGAGTACAATTTGATAACTTGGCAACAACAAAGGGAAAAACAAAAACTAAAACTTCAGGCTATTATTGTGATAAAACGTGTTTTTTGAAATTGTTTTCCCTAGACTTTAAAAAATTACAACATAAAAAAATCCTCAAAATTACCTTCCAATAACTTAGCCGAAGACAAAGAACATTTAAAAACATGGCTTCTTTGGTCAAATTATTAAAAAATAAGATTTACAGTCAATGCTTTGATTATATTTTCTTTGTGTTTTTTACAGGCTCATTATGCTATTTTTGAACAATCGCTGCAAGATGACCTCGCCTATAATTTTAAAATCTTTTTGGAATACCACTGACAAAGTTACTTTATTTTTCTCACTAATTTAATTGAATCATTTCAAATCTAAATAAATAATATGAAATAGAGTTTTTACCTTAAATATGTTCTTTCTACAATATTTTTGGATTGAAGTAAAGAAACAACACGATCTTTCTTGGAAACACTAGCTACATAAAATTAGAATATCACATTTGTCAGCAATACTTTCACAAAATGTTTCAATAAATATTATTATAAAAATTCTCTTGATTTAATTCACAAGTTTGCTTACATTTACTTCCTTTAATCTTTCACAAAAATTTAAAGGGCTCAAAGGGAAATTCAAGAAAAAAACGCGCGAAGCAACAAGTAACACCAAAAAATGAATTAGATTTTACAGGCATTAACGATAACAAAGAAGTAGATTTAGTCGAACTTGAAGAGTATTGTACAGAATAATATTGCTGGTGAACCATAATGATGAATGAAATGTTTAGGTTGTACAGTAGGATGAAATAAAAATGCATTCGGTATTTTAATTGGGTATTTAATTAATTGCTTTGTTTGATAAAAAACGCGTTTTTGGCGATTTCAAAATCACCTTTTTTTGCGATTACCACATTTTGCTACACATTATGGTCGTTGAAAAAGAAATTGTCCCTTAGCAAAAAGGTATTATTGTTTACAGAAAGTAGGTGTCTAGTTCTTATTATTCTCTTCACATGCTCAGTTACAAATATCATCTATTATGAGTTTTTGATCACTCATTTTATACCAATTCTCAAGATTTATGCAAAAAAAAAGATATTTTTTGAAAAAAAATAATTCATTGACACATTCAACAAAAGTCACATACAAGTTTCTCGTTTCACAAAAATGGAACTTTTTTCTATAGTCATCATAAAGTCCCGAGCTCAATTCTATTAAAAGTTTGAGATAAGACCTTAAAGCTGCAAACCTAAACTATTCAACATTTCAGAACTAAAAAAAGCTGTTGCTGAATAGTGAGCTGCAGTCTTAAAAAAGTATACCAAAAATTGATTATTTCTATATATCACCAAATTAAGACTATTATTTCTATTAAAAAAATGCAAATAAAGTATCAAAAACTTGTAAAATAATTTTATTTTATTGAATCTTTACTTGATGTTTATCACTCTTTTTGAAATTTGTAAAATTAAATTTGAATAAACTAGTAAAATATATTTTTTTTAAAAATTTGGATAATAGGAAATGAATTTTATCTAAATTAATTGAGAAATTTTATTTTACATTATTTTATGTTTTTTTATATTATTCTTAAAACATCTGAACTTTGCTAATAGATTAAAAGCAATAAATAATAAAAATTGCTAACATATATTTTTCTAAAAAATTCTTCGCCCTTTGTTTGTTATCTATATTTAAAAAATTTTGTGTAACAGTAACTTTACCAACAAGGAATTTACATGTATTATTGGATTGAGTTGAAAGAATATAACACAAGATGCAAAGGTTTTATTTATTGATAATTTGCAGATTTTTTTATTAAATGTTATTGGTTACTACATTTATATATTTTGCTCTCACTAATGAATGTTGTGTACTAGTAATCAATTCAAAAAAAGATTTGCATTGATAATTGTATACATATACTAAGATATTTAGTCAACCTTCTAAATTACTCTGAAAAATCTCGAGGAATTAATTACTAAATTCTTTATTGACTTTGCATTTTAAATAAGATAATCCCAAATCTCTCTTAGCTTACTAGTTTTTTTTTGCTAAACGTCAATATCTAGTTTAAAACTTGAAAATTTTAAATCAATTATTTAAAATATCTTTTTTGCAGCCTCATCAAAATTAAAATTAAAATCTTTGTTTTGCTTCACATTCCAAATGATCAAGAATGATAGGCTAATATCAAGAACATTTCTTGGTTTATTTTAAAAAAATTTCATCTAAAAATCTGATATATTTCAAATTCCAGGATTTCGAAATTGATCCTTGTCTTGTTTATGATAATGAAATTCTCATCTAAACAAAGTTCGCAAAAAAAAAAATCATAAAAATTTTTATCACAATACTTTTCCTTGACGTTAAATGCATCAGTTATTTGTAAAACAATAAAGTTTACAAATCTCAAATTTTTATTCCTACAAATCCCTTAATCATTAATTACACACCTGCATCTTGTACAGTCAATAATTGATTATTTTGGAATGAAAGTATGTTCTATTTTTAGATAATTTCGACCGGTTTTTAATACATTTACAGGCAGAAAGGAAAATTTTTACGAGTATGGATGATCACAACCGAAATAATTCTCGCGTGGCATATTTTTAATCCCCGACAGATACCCGCTTATACATTTCAAAAAGACTCGACCGTTGAGAAATTTATTAAAAATGAAATTTAATCAATGAAAAGTTGTAGCATCATTAAGACCAATACCTAATACTAATTCTTGTCTTACTGATTCGCCAATTAGTAATTCACAGATTATAAAGCTGTCAAACAAGAAAGCTCATCAATTTAGTTGTACATGAAATCTCCCGGCAACTAGTGGTACAAATTGAAAATGTGGTCAGTCACAAAAGCAAAACAAATGAATATCTGCACCAGTCTCGTAGACCGTATACGGGCACGATACAACCCATCAATAGTCCATAAAATGGTCGCCCTCTTGCTTCCAGCAAAACACTCCATTCCACCCAACCGCATTTTCTCGTCTAAAATTCACCTTCCTTTAATTACTTTCTTTTGAGAGTAAAAAAAAGCTTGTTTATCCCCCAAGCAATTAATCCTTCAAATTCTAATCTCACCACTCCTTCAACATCACAATCTACCTCCTAAACTTTCTCAAGTTTTAATATTATACAAAAATGAAGACTGGTCTTGTTCTTTCTCTTTTCTCTGTACTCATTGGTAGTATTGCGGCCACAGATTTTAACGTGAGAAAAACGGCTATCAATTTAACTTGACTGGCAGTCACATTTATATTTTCGCTAATAACATTTATTTATTTATTTATTTTAATCAGTTGATTTCACCATGGGGAGAGACAGTTTGGAAAGCTGGCGATGATTGCACTATCATTTGGGGCGTTTTGAAGAAAGGCGGTGAAGCTGCCGCACCAGAGGTCACTAAAGTCAATCTTGGTAATATATAATTTATGATTGGCTATCAAGGGTGATATGAACTATATATATTAACAATTGATTTATTTCATAGATCTCATGCAAGGAGACTTTAATAACGCAAATTTGGTCGCAAATATTGGTAGCAATCTTGATGTAAACATGGGTAAATACTTATTGAAAAACGTTCCTGATTACCCAGCTGGCTCAGATTACTTTGTTCGTGTCGGTACAGATGCCTGGTGGAGGTAATAGCTTCTATAAATTCTTGGGCTGTTATATTCACATCTTTTAGATTCTAATGATATTTGCTAATTTATTAAATCAGGTATGGACATGCTTTCACTTTCAAAGGCAAGGGCTCTGTGAAGTCATTGGCTAAACCAGGTTTGTCTTTGATAATAAATTTTCTATTAATAAATAATTTTGAATCATTATCTCAAGCAATTATTCAAAATCCCAATTAAATTGTGTCTATTATAATACTTCTTTTAGCCTATGACAAAAAAGCTGTAGCTCTTGGCCCTGACGCCACCAATGTTACCTCATCAGATGCCGTGAACAATTCCAGCTCACCAAGTACAAACTCAACATCTTCAAGCACTAGCAAAGACGCCAAGGATAGCAAAGACGCCAAACCCAGTAGCGACTCTTCTGACTCCAAGAGCACCAATGTGACCTCCTCCTCCTCCTCCTCCTCCTCTCCGTCTTCAACAACATCAGCCACAAAAACACCCGCAAGTGCAGCTTCATTCACACAAGCCAGCTCAGCTTTATTGGTCTTCAGCTTAGTTTTTTTGACTATTTTCAATCTCTAGAAACATTAAACTTGACACCTAGTTATTTAGTTAGTTGATAGTGACGCTTAAAGAAATTTAATATCTTAATTTAATTTTTCAAAACCTGGGGGATACAAAGACTTTGACTCATTGTCTATTTATTCCCGGAACATTGTTTTTAGAATTATTTTCCTTGTTAATTTCATTTAGAATTTTGTGTTAATCAGGCTCGATAAAAGGCCATCTTAAAGATATACATGGGCGGCCCACCTCAAGCTTTGATAACAAAAAAGGATTTTCAAAAATGCTTCAAAAATTTTTTAGAGTAGTGCAAAGTGTTTTTGACAAAGTTGAATAACCGAAGGTCAAATAAAAGCACATACAAAATGAATAAACATACGGAATTCTAGAAAATAACCACCCCCAAGGATTAAGAAATATTTACTAATGTTTTCTAAAAAATAATTGTCATAATTTATATAGCAAGAATACAATTAATGCAAGATTATTCTGAAAGTTTCTAGCCATTCAACTAGGTACATGCACTTTAGTTTCTGCATGCAGACTTCGGCTGTATACATGATTAAACATTTGGTATATAAGATAGATTCCTATCAAAGGTTTTTGACGAAATGAAAATAAGTTGCCTTATTAAAACAATTAAATAGACACGCGGCCTAACCATTCAATAAGAAGCGTGCGAGACCCTTATTAACCGTGATTCATTTTTAAGAGAATTTTCCATATATAATATTTCTGATATTTCTCCTATTACTTATTATTAAAAATATTTTATATTCGTTTTACAGTATGATTTGAATATCTCAAATATTTTGGCACATTCACTGAACCTTTAAAAAAAATATTACTGGAGATTTTCTAAAATTAAAATCTTGTAGCTGAATCTGCTATACGAGGGAGTTTTTGTAAATTACAATATTATATTTAAAATATCATTATGATAATTTAAAGAGGATTCCTGATTTTTGGTGATGGATTTTAACAAAAGATATTACTAATTTTATTGCTACTCATTGTTAATTTAGGAGCTTAAAGAACATGAGGATACGCAATTTGCTTTTTCATAGGATTAGAAGATTTCTTTGTTTTCGGAGATTAACGTCTTTTTTGGATTGGACCTTCTAACTTACTTCAATTATAACATACCCCAATTACTAATGATGGTCCAAAATTTTCGTTTCTAAAATTGAAGGCCGAGTCATGCGTATAAAAGGGTAAAAAAAGGCAAACACGAAAATTAAAACTATCATTTCGTAGAACCAATCAATTACCACCATTTTTCACAACATATACTTATGGAACACAAATTGCAAATTTCGCATTACTCAAAAATGCATGAGGAAATTTTGCACCAAGAAAATCTTTCCAAATATGTAGTTTGATTTTTTGCCCGACTGCAAAAAATATCAAAGTACATTTGTTTTCACAATTTGGACTAAAAATTTAATAATTATTCAAAGTCTCAAATTATCACATTCATTTTATCAGTATTTTGTTTCGAGGACTCTTCCTTCAACTCTTCATTCCTTCCTTTGATTTGTGGTTCCCATCCTTTATTACCCTCACTTCGTTTTTACAAGGGAATACCACGGTCAGACAAAAAAAAAATCAAAACAATGAAGTTTTGTGAAAAACCTCAATCTTCATCTCTATTCATTATATTCATTTCCCTCCTATCCATAAATTTCATCTCAACAAAAGTAAACGCAGCTCCAAGCAACGACACTACTTCTGTCAACACAACAAATTCTACCGACCCTAATACAGTCTTAGTTTCTGCTTCACAAAATACCTCAGTTTCTACAAATGTGCCTTCCATTACAAGTTCAAGTATTGCCATTCCAACTTCAACTCCTATAAGTACTTCAAAATTTGCAAATAATGTTATTGTGGGCTATTATCCGGATTGGAGGATGACTCAATTAGCGGTGAATAACCTGTATTGGTCAAAGATTACGCATATAAATTATGGTATATCGCTGAATTCTAATATTTTTTAGTCTGAATTCTACGTGCCAAACTCATTTTTTTGAAATTATTTGATTTAGCTTACGCTGTGTTGGATGATCAATTTGCACCTACAATTTCTTTCAACTCTGCTGCCACCTTGAGTACATTAATTTGGTACGCTCATAATTACAAAGTTCAGGTAGGAGTTCAGAAAAATAATAAATAATTGTGTATATATGAATAATTGTTATATAAAAATTTTATACGTTTGTGACATTTGATTTTAGGTTTTGTTGACAATAGGTGGTTGGAATGGGAGTCAAAAATTTAGCACTTTAGTTTCAAATCCTGCTAATCGTGCTGCCTTCATTTCGGCCACCATCGCGATAATCAAAAAATATGACTTGGATGGGGTAAATGTTCTTTTCTGCCCATTATTCCTTTAAAAAAATAAACTTTATTTATCCTTCAATGTATTCTTGTAGGTTGATATTGCCTGGGAATATCCTGGTCGTAAAAGTCTAAAATGTAATATTATAAATAATGCAACAGATACCAGCGATTTCTTGATACTATTACAAGAATTAAGAGCAGCACTAGGCACAGGAAAATTGATCACTACAGCAGTAAGACCAGAGCCCTTTGATGGTCCAAATGGGCCTATCCCTAATGTCAGTGATTTTGCCAAAGTTGTTGACTGGATCAATATTATGGTATAATTTTAAAATTTGAAATGGATTCTTTGAAAATTTTCAAGATATGGTGACTAAAAGTATTAATAACATTTCACTATTTAAGGCATATGATATGAGTGTGGATGACAATTCAGGCCAAGAATGGATAAAAATTACAGGACCAAATGCACCATTTCAAAATGTACCCGGCAAAGGACATCAACTTTCATTCACACAAGCTGCGACAGCTTGGTTAAAAGCCGGGATGCCAGCTTCCAAAATAGTTATGGGGGTTGAGTTCATTGGTCATAGTCAAACAGCTTTAGAACCGATGACTGATAATCAGTTTGTACAGCGTGACCTCGAAGTCAAAAAAGGTGATAGTGATGATGCATTGTTTACTGATCCATGCCCAAATTCAACCCCAGTATTTTCTGGAATTTGGAAATGGCAAAATCTTCGGCAGCAAGGTTTACTTAAATGCTCTATGACGGCTGGTGAGGGATGGATTCGTAATTTTGATAATGTTACTCAAACACCTTGGCTTTATAACCCTGCAACAAAAATGTATATTTCTTATGATGACCCACAATCCTTGTTTGTGAAAATCAATTATACGAAGAAACAAGAATTTCGTGGTATCATGATATGGGAATTAACTAGCGATAATGGTCAGGAGTTGTTGGATTTTGTTCAAGCTATTCGACAAGACACTTCAATACCACCAACTAATGATTGCAGTTCCTCGGGATCATTGGCTACAAGTGGTAATGATGGTAGTGGGTCCAATCGAAGCGGCGACAGTTCATCTGATCTTGACGGAAATCACAAATCTGGCAACTTTAAGAGAGGTCTCATTGGGATAATCGTTGCCTCACTAATTGCCCTTTCCAGTATTGGAATTTTGTTTTGGTGTCGAAGACACCGTCTCGCTGTCACAGCACAGAAAGCAAAAAATGTTGAATTTGAGACCTCAATCCCTCCAATGACGGAAACTGTTATACCAATGCATAAACATTATGTGATTGCTATTTATAATTACGAAGCTAAAGAAAAGGGTGATATATCATTCAAGAAAGGAGACATAATTGAAGTTATTGAGCGAGGAAAAGACACTAATGATTGGTGGCTTGGGAGGATTAATGGGGAAATTGGTGAATTTCCTGGTAAGTTTTCAAAATTTTGTCAAGATTTATAACCTCAAAGGTAAAACTAACCTTGTTACAATTTCTCGATTTTTTTTAGGTAATTATGTTAAGGATGAATTTTAAAATTCATAATTACCAGTTAATAAATTAAATATCAGCTTCAAATAATTTTGACCTACCATTCGAAAAGAAATGAATTGTTTCAAAGTTTTATTCAAAATATTCATTGATGATATCTTTCCTGATATTTTTTTGTTATTGTGCTCATTTTTCTTGCATTTGACCTATAATTTAACCCACAGGTTTTTCTCCTGCGTCTAATCAGTTTCAAGCTGTCTTGCATAAAATGCTGCATTAATAAGAATAGTTACACAAAAGCAAAATGTAAATATTGTAACCGTGCGGCTAACACCACATTGGAAGACTGTCCTTGATACTTTCGAAGAAAAAATTAATAAATAACCTGGGAACTTTGAATCAGTTTTTTGTCTCTACCTATTTAAAAGTTTTCAACGTTGTAGGATAAAAATTAGATATTTATTCAAATTCAAAAAGACACCAATCATGTTAGGACTTTTCAAAAACCGTCGAAAGTCAGAGCCTATGAGTTTGCACTATTCTAAAGTGTTTCTTTTTATTTTTATTTATTTTGCTATTGGTGGTTATTTTTCAATTTTACTCTGGCAATCTGCAACTGAGCATCCCACATTGACTCAGAAAAGAGACTATCCGCAATTGATTCAGGCGCCAAGTATGCGAATAATTTTTAGCAAGAACTCAATTAAAAGATTGGTTTAAAAATTGTTCGATTTGAATCTACCCAATAATTTTAACACGTTTTCTTTGATTTATCGTTACGTTAGGTTCACAATTTCAATTCGATTACAATTTTCGTCTAGCTTGTAAAATTTACAACTTTAATTCTCGTAAGTTTTGACTTTAATCTCAAATCAACATTGATTTTTGCACTTTGACCAATTCTCTGTTTGCTTTTCTTCAGAGAGCACTCCAATATTAGAAGACCAGTGCTCACAATATCTAATACAGCCAAAATTGTATCGCGGCATAGGATGGGTAGGGTTCTTTTTTGCGAAAAGAAATTTACAATTTGCCGGTGCGAGTCATGATGGGGTCTATAAGATTGAAATTAACGTCTTTTTGGATGATGGCAATTATAATAAGACTAATGATCGTTTGATGGTATGTAAAAACAGTAGTGATTTTTTTTAAAAATTCTCATGTGCTTATTTTTTACTCTTTCATGCAGGCAATCAGATTGTTTGATTCAGGAATGTAATTTATTTAGGATAGAGAACATTGCTGTTTTAAAACTCTATTGACATTTCGATTTTAAATTTTAGATCCAGAATATGAAGATATTGAGCCAGAGGTTGATGGACAACCATCGGAGGTCGATAATCTGAATCTTTATGTTCTTGGTCCTGCACAGGTAATTAAGTGAATTTCTTACCTTCCATTTTACAATCATTAATTTTTCCCATTGTTCTTGATTTTCCTTTCAGGCTCACTATATAAACTATAGAAGATTCCTAAACGAAACTTTAGTCAGTAGTTGGCTCAACACTTTTGGCATTCCACCGATACAAATGAATAGAGAATATTTTGTGACATCAAATTTTAGTGAGTTTAATGAAAATTAATTGCTTATCAGAAGATAAAATTAAGCTTTTTTTTTTGATATTTTAGACAGCGTACCAATTATAGGCAATACTGTAGAAAATAAATATGCTTTTATATCTATAAAGCTACAGTCTACTGAAATAGATACATTTACCGAAAGAAGGTAAGGAGACTCGGCAGGTCAATTTTTCAATGCTTTTACTAATAAATTATTTTGTAAAATCTTTATTGGTATATTTGAAGGAATCAAACGGTACGCTTTGTCTTTTTTTTTTGGCATTTCAATTGCGATATAGTCAACCAATTTTCCCATTTCAATTTTTTAGATTTTAGTAATATTCAGCTCTCTCGGTGGCGCATTTACATTTGGATTAGGGATATATACTCTTCTATTCGGTAAAATATTCGAGTTTTTATAATTCTACAAGAATCTGCCTTTTGACGAAAAATTCAAATCTTTTTGCTTTCACATCGTCATTTTTAGGCGCATTTCCATTCAAACCATGGGGTCTAGCCCAAAAATTGCCTAGAGTTCGAGGAAAAGTACAATCAAAATTGCGCAAGATGTACGGCTCTCATGGTCCTCTCCCCCGAATCCCAGTTAAATCAGACCTAACCAATATTCGCGACCCCACCAACCATGTTATATCAACTGACTTTGAAGGTAGCATCCAGGATTCTCTAAACTCCCTAGCACGACGTCAGTATAATATAGAAATGTTTTTGAGTGAGTATGTAGTTGACACAGACTTTGTGGATGCTATGGACAGTGATAATGCTAAAGGATGGGATAATAAAGAAATAGTTGAGAATGTCTAGACCGTTAAAAAACTCATCACTCTGATGAAAATTTATATGATAATACATAAATTTTATTAAGCAGTTGGGATTGGGAAAATTAAAATTCTGTAGAAGAGTTCCAACATAATTTGAATCATGAATAATTACTTGACATTTCTAATCTAACTTATTGAGACCAAAAAAGCAAGACACTGTGTTATTTTTTTATTTAGCTAATACATGTATATGCAAATCGATCATCAGACTGTTCATTAAATTCAACTATTTGTTGTTCAATTGACACTTTTAATTAAAAGTCCTGGAAGTGATGGAAACTGATTATCAAAATCATTTTCTAAGGTCTTGAAAAATATTCCGAGTTTTTAATGTTTGAACAATTTTCCGTCCTCCACATGATGTAAAACAATAAGGTTTTTAAATTAATTTGAACAAGATTTATTGAATCTTTGGTCACGTTTAAAATGAATATCAAAACCTGTATATTCGTGCTTTTTGAAAACTTGTTCTGAAATCTTTTTTTTTTTTTTGCCATTCTTCGGATTATCCTCAATACTTTGGAATAATTAATGATATCATCACAAAAGCTACTTGTGACAGAAATGCCAGCATGTCATGAAGAATATTTTCAAAAAAAAAAAAAATCAATTAGCTCCCTTTTAAGTTACGAATTAAAAAATCAAAGGCAATTTATGAGGATGAAATATTGAGAAAATATTTAATTGTTAAATTTTTTTTAATTCAAAATTTTTTAAAATTTTCTTCTAAAATAAAAATTAAAAGGGACTTGAATAAATTATCAAAAATAAAATTCAAAAATATTCTTTGTCTTATATCATGACTTAATTAAAATATTTGTATTATTCATTGTACTTTGTACGTCATTTATTCTTAAATTCCATCAAATAATCAAACTTGATTTATGTTTTTTTGTTTGTTTGTTTGTTTGTTTGTTTGTTTGTTTGTTTGGGAAAATCAAATATTATAAGTTTAAGCAATTTGATTTCAGGTGATTTAAAGAATGATCAATATTTACATTCAGATTAGTATTTTGTTTATTTTCTGGCTCATTGAATTTACCGAATTTTTTTTAAAGATCTTTGGGAAAAATAACTTTTGAAGACAGTTTTGGTAACTTATTTCGATTGTGGAAAATAAAATAGGACTTTTCTAATTACCAAAATTTTGACAAGTTTTATAATTCTCTTTTAATAAAGAGAAAAAAAGGAAATAAATGTTAATCAGGGTATGTTTTAATCTTATCTAGCCTATTATTTTTAGTGGAAAAGTCCACAATATTTAAAAATAATAGATTTCAGTTTTTCCTTTCATCACAAGTCTGTTCGTCTTCAACTTGCTTTTTATGAGAATCCGGGTGGTCAAAGCTTCATAGATTGATGGACAAACAATTCTGGAATCACTTTCATCAAAATTTTGACCAAGATCTTCTTGAAACTGTGCAAATTCGAAATTTCTTTGGTATATTTGTTTGAATAAACCGAAATGCTCCGACTTCTAGAAAGATAATATTATAAAAGAATTTAAGTTTCGATTCTAATTTGGAGGAATAATCATCATTTGCTCAAGATATTCGATAACTGATAATTTGGGAAATTAAAAACGCAAAGAATAAACTGACATTAACCGAGACCAGATCTGTCATTGTTAGCGAATCATGCTATAACAAGTAAGGGGCGATTTCGCCCGACATTATTCACTTGCTTGTGTCATCAAATGTGACGATAATCTTGTTGATTAATAAATAGAAAGTGACACAAGGAATAGAATTTGAAGGCGGGAATCTTAGTTCGAGCTTTCAAAATATTATTTGGAGTTTGTTTCAAAAAATTAGTGTTTTAATTGAGACCGAGTAAAGAAAAAAAATTGGGAAATTTTCAAAGAGATAATCAAAGATCTCTATGAATTAAATTCATCAGTCTGGTTTTTGATAATGAACCCGTTCATCTTTTTTTTAATACATCATCTTTTAACCAGATACCTGTGATTCCCACGTTCAATGTAAAATCTTGAAAAACCAATTGCTAAACGATGGGCTTAAGAAATTTTTTTTGGTATGTCTAATTTGGTAGTTGGTTATTTAAACTTCATCATGATCTAAATAATTAGAAAATTGGATCGTGACGTGTGTTCAAAATTAAAGAGAGTTTCAAAAGTATATAAAATAAAAAGAAAGACAGAATTCTGATTTTTTTATAAAATCTCAAGCTTCGTACACTCTCAAAAAAAAATAAACCTTAAAAATAATGAAGTCTTTCCCTTTGCTTGGAACGATTCAAGAAAAAGAGAATTTTTTGACAATATTGAAAGAAAAACGTCTTTTATTTGATTCATCTAATGAATCGACAAAATTTCTTGGACAGAAACAAAATAAATGGAGATGGATATTCTTTTGGAACATTATTGCTTTTGTTTCTTTCCTATTTTTATTTTTCCCTATTTTATTAAAAAAAATTTCATTACGAAAATTATTAAATTCTGTATTATCTATCGATGATAATGAACTTTATTCAAGTTCGAAATTTGTTTCTTTTTCACAAAAAAATATTTCAATATTTGAAACAAAACGCGAAAATTCAGATCTTCACCGACAAACAGGTCTAGATTTTCTTTCGCTAATAGAAACAAGAAATAATAAAAAAGTTATCTTACAAAGGAAAACCCTTAAAGAAAATAGAAAAAGAAATCTTTATCAAAAACAAATAACGATACCAAATTCAAGTAGCTCTCACTTGAGAAAAATATTTCCAAGAAAAATGCAAACTTTTCAAAAAAAAATTTTAATTGATAAAGATGACCCATTATTAAAAGAACTGCAATATTTTGCTTCTTATGCTCAAAAAGCATATTGTCTTTATTCAGAAGATGATAAGTTAATGGACAAAATTTCTGGTGAGCCTTTGTTAGACATAAAAATTTTTGATTAAAAACTATTGAATAAGCTAAAATTTGAATGGATAATTCCTTAGCTAGAGCCGAAATAAATCAAAATCAAATTGTGATGTATTTTAAGGGAAATGATTTAAGTCATAATGAAAGGAAAAATTTCTTACCAAGGCTGACCCAGTATCGTACTCTCAGATATTCATTTTCCAGCATAAAAGTTGATTCCAAAATTCAGAAATCCTTTGAAAAGGCACAAGAAAAGTTATATTTAAATCTAAGTCGTTTAATCCTCGAATATCCTCGTCATACGTTTTGTCTCGTTGGCCATGGTATAGCAGGGAGTAAGTTTGTCCAAAATTAATATTCTTCTCACAAAAGTATTTAAAATTTAAATCAATCCTTAATTTCCCCTGATTATTTCCATTTTTAAGGCTACGCAGTTCTTACAGGACTTTTTCTTAAGCATGAATTCGGAAGAACTGACATAAATATTTATACATATGGACAACCAAGAATGGGAAATCAGGAAATGGCTCATCACATAAATCTTGGGTTTACATACAGACATCACGGAATTTATCGTGTGACAAATGGATACGAGTATGCCCCCCAATATCCCGAAATATTTGATGGTTACTTTCATCCCGGTACCGAGTATTGGATATCCCCAAACAATTGTGATTGTGAAACAAAATCTAAAATTTATCAATGTACTGGAGGTTTCAATGAATCAGGATATTTTGATGAGAATCAAGTTCGTAAAAAAAAAATTAAAATTGAATTCTGAAATATTGAGACGGATTTTGAATTCACCAATCGAACTTTTTTTGTTTTCAAAATTAGGGATGCAACAATGGCTATAATCAAGAATTCACTTCAACATCATCATATCTTTCTCATTATGGCCCGTATTTCGGATATTGGATGTTTTGTTCCAATGAAGAACCAGTCCCTCTTGTGTTTGTAGATTAAATATATATATATATATATTTATATTTATATATATTACATTATTTCCGAAAAGTTTATATTATCCCTCCTTATTTCAAATTTAAACTTGTGTATATATCATAACATTTAACATAAAATGATTAAATTAAACTATATCAAATTTTGAAATTGTTCTTCAGGCCAGCTATCTTTTATAATGTACATAGAAATTTAAAAAATTTCCCATTTAAATAAAAATTGTTTCTATGAATCTCTTGCTAGATTTATATAATTGTAATTTCTGTTCTAGCTAAAGAAGTCATTATATATAATCAGAAAGATCTTGAGTTTTTTCAAAGCTGGCTAATAGTCGATCAAAGGCAATTGACCATTTTTTTTTGACATATTTCAGTTAAGAATTAGAAAACAAACCAAACCTTTTGATTAGTTTTAAATAACGCAGTACTTCATTTTCGCCTCCAAGTTTTAATATTGTAAATCAACTTGAAAAATATTATTTGGGACATTAAGGAAAATATTTTTTTGTCCCAGAAATTCTTGAAAATCAAAGTTTACCTTGAAAATCGAATTTGGTGATTAATTTTTCAGATACCACTGAAAAGTAAAAGGGCAAATAATCAACAGTGGGATTGAAAAGTTGCCTGCACCAACCTTTTGGAATTATTTTTATATTGAATATTTATTTTTGAATTTCAAACGTTTCAATATTTGTCACGCTTTGAAGAGTGGAACATAACTTTTTTCAGTCCCTTATGATCTCAGTAAGTCCTGAAATTAAAAGTGAATAATAACAATGGTACAGAATTTTTCTTGGAATTTTAGAAGGTAAAAGATAAGTTTATCAAACCGTATTTTTAGGAATGTAATTTCGAGAATGTATATTGGCCATTTAAAGTTCTTTGAATCTTTTATCACATATCATAATATCCTCCAATTTATTATCAAGATATCAATAAACAAACATTAAAATAAAAATTCTTTACTCAACAAACCATTCATATTAATTTTTGGAAGTAACTCATGAATTGCTTCTATGAAAATTCTAGAGCTAAATTTAATTGGTTTTTTCAAACTCCTGAAATTTAATTTTTTTTCTTTTACAATCAAACTTTCATAATTATGCCTTGCAGAAATTCTTAATTTTTCTATAAAATTGCTGAAACTATGAAATAGCACTTTAATATTTCAAAATCTTGAATTAATCAGAGAATCAGTAAAGGTATTCAGGGTAAAATGATTAAGTTGGATCGGAGATTCATGATGTATAATTCCAATCTGTTAATATGATTGATCAATAAACTATAAATAACTTGATAAAATTATAGAAACTTTTTCTTCTTCCTAAACTTAAGATTGGCTACAAGATGGGAACGAGTCAATTTTTACCATCAAACAAAACAGAACAGGCTTTTGAATATATTGATGATGTGGATAAGCCTTCTTTTTATAGAAAATAGTTTATCAAGTACAAGAATTTAATTTTTTGATGTTGATTCTTTTTAGGACGAAATTTCTGCTCTCACATCATCCTTGAACAATTTATCTATCAACCGAAATGTTATAAATTCCCTCGCTGCGTCACTACAAAAATCCATCAAAGAGAAAGAAACTGTCCAACAAACTGATGAAAGGACTGTTTCCTTGCGGAAACAAATTGTAGAAGCGCTTTGTCTATGTGAATCAATTAGCAGTCGAATTAAATCTAATATCAATTCCTTGACTTCTAAACTTGAGGAGGTAATTTTCTCTGAATCTCTGAATGAAACTTATAATAAACTGAATAAGAGATTTCAGTCGATTTCTCACTTTACTTAGCTTAAAAAAAGATACATAGAGAATCAAGAGGAAAAGTAAGTTACCACATCTCTCAGAAAAGAGAAAAAATAATTATGTGTATGAGTTTCACGAGATGGTTCTAATTTTCACATTTTTATTGATAGGAACCGATGCATAGAAGCCGGTTTTCCCGAAGAAGCCCACAAATTGGACGAGGTTATATTTAAAACATCAGCTGAAATGACCAAAACCAGAGCATGGATCTTTGAGCTCTCCGATCTGCTTTTACCTTTGGTAAACAAGAATTCTTTTGCTCTGTAATTTAGTCCCACTCTTTTAAGCTAAACTTTTCAAATTTTTATAGATTGATGATCTGATAAATAGCATGTAAGCTATATGTTATTATTTTTTAAAATATAAAATTTCAATAATCCCCATTTTTTCATCCACAACTCCCTATATTTGTTCTTATTTTATAAAAAAAAAAGCTTTCTATGACATCCATCATTTCTTCATTTCTTCCAGAGATATTACGGCTAAAGAAGTTACTGAACAGCCAGAAACGACAAATTGACAGTCAAGTTTGCTGAATCAGTGACCTGAATCGAGGATTTCCTGGGGCCATTCTTGTGCAAAAGTTTGTTTGAAATGTTAGCAGCATACATATGTTACGAATAATTCATTATGGAACTGAATCTGCCTGCAAATAAATTCAAAGATCAACACCTTTTATAAAAATCTCATCTCACAGAAAATCTCTTAAATACTTTCTCGCTTCTTTTACTATAACGATCGGCAAAGGAAGAATTTGTTTTTATACGCGTATAAAATAGAGTTCTCTGCCCACAAATAACAATATATCTTTTTTACTGTAAAAGTCAATTTTTGATTCCGTTCGTGTAATAGAGTATTCGATTTTTTAATCACTTTGAGAGCATTTTGTAAATTGAGTGGGCATTTCGTTTTCTTTGAATTATTAAATGAACTGGGAGAATAAGGGAGATGATTTATTCTTTTTAGCATTGAGAATTGAGGGAAAATTTTATTTTTTGAATTATTAAAAAGAAAGTCGAAAAACAACCAACTTTTGAAGAGGGGTGATCTTAAGCTGCCAATCTATTCGAGATTTTACTAGACTTTACGCTTTTGGACGTCCACAATTTATGAAATTTATTTTTGTGAATTAAATAGATTTCGAAATGAGAATTTGGGAAGAGAAAAAAAATAGAGCTTTGAAGATAACAGCATATGATTAATAAATACAAAGTTGACTTTTTTAAAAGATTTTAATCATTTGTTTTAGTAAACATTAAACATTTATAAACCATTTAATTTTAAGTAAAGATTAAAATATTTGAATAAAAAAGATACAAAAAAAAATTTTTATTTGTTTGTTTTAAAATTTTTGCTTTTATTTATATATGTCATGAGTTGGAACAGGATTTGAGTTGATTCGGAATCAACTTAAGTTGATTTGGGATTCTAATTTAACTTGAGTTAATTCGGAATCCTTAATTCAACACTGTGTTGATTCCGAATCAACTCAACCAATCACATTATTTGGTTAATTGGCCAGTAAAAAGTTTCCCTATCATTAGCCAATCAAAAAAATCAAAGTTTTGATATTTGACGCGTTTTTTTATGGCTTCCCAACACCATTTATCATCGATAAATTATGAATGGCTTACTCAAGAAATATTTTCTGACCTTCTTGAAAGCTATTTATTAGCTAGAAGTGAAAAAAGACAAGCCAAAACTTTGCTTTCTCAAGATTACATAAACCAATGCATTGAGATATTAAAAAATACCCCTGAAGGAGAAAACTTCAATTTAGAATTAAAGTATTGGGTATGCACTACCTTTTATATTACACAAGTTGGAAGACAAGATATACTTTATCTTAAAAAAAACAAAAAAACCAGTCTGTTCGAAAGAAAAATTATATGAAAAACTATGTTAATTTCATTTAGAAATAGGACATGGAGGAATGAGCAAAACTTATGATACGGTATATAATATTAATTTAATTTTTTATATAAATAGATACTAATAATTTTTTATTTATAAATTAAAGATAAATACACTTGAATGCTTGAGGATTTAGTAAAACAGTTTTGTTCTCACTGTACTAGATGCATTACGCGACAATCCTTAGCTCAACCAATAGCTGCAAATCCAATTTTTGCAAAAGGCTTTATGTGTTGTTTACAAGTAGACTTGGTTAATATGCACAATCGACCAGATGATTCTTACAAATATATCTGTCATGCTCGGGATCATTTTACGAAATTTTTTTGGACTATGGCCTTTTTTTCTAAAGAAGCAAAAGAAGTAGCAAGCTTCTTTTTTCAACTTTTTACCACATTTGGACTTCCAACTATCCTTCAAACCAATAATGGAAAAGAGTTCATGGCTAATATAATCAGAAAATTAACAGAAATGTGGCCAACTATTCATATTATAAATGGATGCCCAAGATATCCTTAATCCTAAGGATTAATTAAATGAGCAAATGATGTACTTCAACAAAAACTTTCAAAATGGATGGAGGATAAAGGAACTAATAATTGGTCACATGGTTTATATTGAATGACATGTAAAAAACATTATTTTTATATTGGTTGAATTATTTAAACAATGACTAATTTATTTTTATGTTTAGATGCAATGAACATGGAAGTCTCTGTGGTTACTGGCTTTCCAACTTATCAAATAGTGTTTGGAAAAAAACCTCACATGAATTATTTTCTTCTCGAGTCCCTTTTCAAACAATCAAGTATGCAAGAAGAAGATCTTCCTAACAACTTGGATGCAAAGCCAGCTGATGAAGAGCCAATCCAACAGGAAATCAAAAGTAATAGTGACCAGCAGCAAGACAGATTGCAGCAACAAGATGACCAGCAATGGCAGCAAAATGACCAGCAACAAGATGACCAACAGCAGCAACAAGATAACGGGCGACAAGATAAACAGCAGTGGCAATAAGATAATATGTGACAAGATGACCAGCAGCGGCAACAAGATAATATGTAATAAGATAATCAGCAGCAGCAACAAGATAATAGGCAACAGAATAACCAGCAGCGGCAACAAGATAACCAGTGACAAGATAACTGGGAGCAGTGGCAAGATAACAGGTGACAAGATGACCAGCAGCAGCAGCAAGATATCCAGTGGTCGCAGCAAAATAACTGGGAGCAGTGGCAATAACTACTAAACCAGCAGCAATGACGTAACATAGTAAATAATATTGAAAAAAAATTAAGAGGAATCGAGCCACGAGTGGAAAAACCAAGCAATCTCTTAAAAAAATACTAGTACTCACTCTAATAACTCTCATGTTTCTTCCATTATAATTTAAAGAGATGAGGTAATGTTTTTTTATTATTTGCACTTTTTAATATTATTCTGTATTAATTTCATATTTTTTAATAAGATAATGATAATCAGAACAATGTGCTACATAATATTATTAACTTACCCACTGGTCATCATAAAATATGCTAAATTGTTTGCGACCGATATGTTAATAATGCCAAAGTAATGCTGCGTAAAAATGCAGATTTTGTGTGAATTGGAATTCCAAAGATCGATTGTTTAGGTACTAATAGAAAGCTTCTTATCTGCAAAATGATTGGAACTGTTAATAAAAGATTATATAAACTGGGATACAAGTCAGGAATATTAAAAAATTCTTACTACACAACAGAGTTAATGCCTACTAAGGCTACTCATTTTCCAGAATTACGAGAAATATCAAACACTTTTATTTCTTTACGTGAAGCAGTCTTATGCCAAAGTCGGGGGGAAATGACAGGTTATCAATGCAATTGTAAAGGGAGCTGTAGAACTAATCATTGTAATTGCAGAAAAGCCGGGGTTTTATGTAGTGCACGATGTCATGGTGGCAGTAGCAATGCTTGTGAGAATCGAAATAAATAATTAGAATTATTAGAGATGATAATAAAAAAACGCGTCAAATATCAAAACTTTGATTTTTTTGATTGGCTAATCATAGGGAAACTTTTTACTGGCCAATTAACCAAATAATGTAATTGGTTGAGTTGATTCGGAATCAACACAGTGTTGAATTAAGGATTCCGAATTAACTCAAGGTAAATTAGATTCCGAATCAACTCAAATCCTGTTCCAACTCATAACATATATAGATAATTACTTTTTATTCAACTTGAAAAATTTATATTTAATTAATTAATTAATTAAATTTTAAGGTCAGAATATTTTGAACAAGATTTATATATATATATATATATATATATTAATTTTGAATATATAAACATATAAAAATATTAGTAAAGTTTTTTTTTGATTTTTCGTAAGTTTCTTGCAAAAAAAATAAAAAATTTCTTTATTACCAAAATCCATTATTTTTGATACATAGGCATTTTGTTACCCCTTTTTTTTTAATTAATTAATAAAACACTGTTGTCTATTTTTTTTTTTTCATATAAATTTATCATTAGTATTTGTAACACCATAATTCCAAGCATAATAAAAATTTTCCGGAATTGTGTTCATTTTTAGAAGCCAACTAGATGATTACGCATATAAATGATTTTAAAAAAAATTCTTGTAGAAGCCCAATTTAATTTCAATAAATTTAATTTGATCAATAACGTTTTTGAGTTTCTCCAAGTACATTTCAAATCTCTATTTGTACGGAAATAAACCAGATTAATTTACTATGATAAATATCATTTGAATTTAATGGGGAATAAAAGTCATTTTTTTACAACCCTTTTTTTTAATCAATTAGAGTACTTTGGCATCCAAAGATTATTGAATTTTTCTCTCTATCTCAAATACCTTCATTTTAAATTGTACAATGGCTGGCAATATTGATATTTGATATGACTTCCGGTTCATTTCTACCAGGAAGCACGAAACTAACACTTTGTTGTCTACTAATTGTACTAATTCTAGAAAAATAATAGCTAAAATCAAAGATCTCATTCTCTGGGTAAAAATATGAATTTAAAATTGAACTTGATCGTGATGAAATGGCAGTAAGTTTTAAATGAGCCGGAAACGGCGCTTGCGGTTGTTTTTGAAAGTTTATATACGGGTTTCGATGTTCGTAATTCCTTGTTGGTGGCAAATGCTCATCATGATGCATTGTGGCCCTGGAATTAGGTGCTGATACAAGCGTCGTGTCTGGTGGAAGTTGATCGATATAGACTGTTGTCTGTTCTATTTTGGTGGTGATATCATTCGGTTTTGATCTTACGGACGAGAAGAATGAAGAATCGAGAACATTGCCACGTTGGTTATGTATACTAGGGGCGATAAATCAAAATTTAGTGCATTCATTGAAATTTAAATTAAGTTTTTCTGAAATGTAATAATTTCTTCGAGATGACAGTCATTTAGTGATTTAGCTACAATTTTACACCTACTTATAAAGTATAACCATTTGTTCCAGTTGAATCAAAACCATGGGTAAGAACATATCAGCCAATTCAAATATTAAACTGGACTGGGTTTCTGATCGAAAAAGATTCTTAAACAAGTTGAAGATAGTTTTAGAGCCATAAAGAATGGTCATTATGATGACAACTATTCTCATCTTAAAAAAAAGAATATTCTTAGGTAAAAAGTGAAATTTCATTTTTAATGCTTATAATTCAAATCTAGGAATCTCCTAAACTCACATGAAATGAAACTTGCAGAAT
This sequence comes from Geosiphon pyriformis, assembly GCA_016748015.1. Taxonomy (NCBI): domain Eukaryota; kingdom Fungi; phylum Glomeromycota; class Glomeromycetes; order Archaeosporales; family Geosiphonaceae; genus Geosiphon; species Geosiphon pyriformis. Next base: position 889,667 of record JAAOMT010000226.1, read on the forward strand.
TTTCCTCAGCCTGGTCAAATCCCCCAACGCTGAGCGCCGTCTCAATTTTGCAATATAAGGACTTAACACAGAATTCATCTTGTACCAAAAGAAAATCATCATGATTAAATATAAAATTGTCCATAATATCCATAGACCAGTATTCCAAAATGCCATTTGTCTGGCTAATTTTAAATCTTCTTTCATTAAATAGGAACCTTTCAGCCATCTAAATGGAAGTATAGTTGCACCAGGTCCGAGCAGGAAAACACCTGCTACGACATCAATCCAATGTTTGTTTAGCAGATAAGAGTTTTCGAATCGGGATATTGAGTTGGCACTTGATAAAGCGTAGACTAAATTTAAAAGTTTGAGAGATTAGTAAAGAATTCTATTTTAATACATATCAAAAATTGGATTTTGTTTGCCTACCTAGTCCGATAGGATATAATGTACCCAAGGAAAAAGCTGTCACGTAAGGTATATGAGATCCGACTTTTGAGGAAATAATTATTCAAGTTTAATATTTTTAAAGAAAATTATGAAAATCACAAAAAAATGATATAAATAGCCCCTTCTCTTACCTAATGCCCACCTCGTATCTGGGTAAATTTGATATAATAAACATATTGCATTTTCAATGGTTACTGTTAAATAGGGTAAAAATATGAATTATATTCTTTTCTGAATTAAAAAAAAAAGATCAAATCATCATTATTTAAAGCCAAAACACAAATTATTACAAAAGGAATACGCCACAACGCATAATTGAAACGCCTCAAGTGGTCGAGGCCGTATAATTCCTTTTCCCCTAGATGATGGAAAATATAGCGACTGTCCTTTCAATATAATTCGATACCACAGAAATCCAATGGAGGTCAGTAATATTAGACCTGAATAAGCGATTGCTGCCAGATATAAAACCTTTTTGGCAGAATCTTGTTGACAACCATGATATTTCTCATTTGTTGGAAACACACATTCGTTTGTAACCCATCGGGAAACATTCGGAAGAAGAGATTTGTGATTAATGTTAGATGTAATGGTGGGATCTGATCTAACTAAGCTCATTTTTGAAGAGATTTGAAAAATACTAGATAAATGAATGTCTTTTTTTTAGATGAAAGGGTTGTTTGGCGACTAGCACCAAGTCTAAATGAAAAAATAAAGATATTTAATTTATTTTAATTAAAGGAAACATATTAGGATAATTTATATGATGGGATTTTTTTTTTTGACAGTTTCTGCAAACATCAAGTTCGCGAAAAGGTGGAAACTAAAATTTCCGTCGACTACTATTTTTAAAGCGAATATTTTTTTTTGGTGACGATCAAATATGACATTAAATGTATTAACAATTATTATAGGGATGAGGTTATATTCGTCAAATCAACTGATCCCCTATGCAGGAATGAAGAATCCTGTTTTCGTTTCAGAGCATTTCAATATAAAACTTGAACAATGAAAATCTTGATTGTTAAGGGTTCAATATATTGTATGGGTATAAATTATTCTTTGTTAAGATGTTACGCATGCTGGGTGGCTATAGAGGAATATAAAAGATTTTCGAAACTGATGAAAGGTTTTTGAACTAACAAAGGATGTCAAAAATTTCGCGGGTCAACAATTTGAATCAAAGTGGTATTTTTACAATATTTTTTAAATTAAAATTTATTAAATAATATTAGAAAATCTTTATATTTAAAATAAAATGAATAATAATTTCTTTATGAAATTAAAGTAACAAAAGTATATTTATATTAAAAAACGGAAATAAAGTTTGATTGTTGTTATTTTTGTTATTTTTGTTGTTGTTGTTGTTGTTGTTGTTGTTGTTGTTGTTGTTGTTGTTGTTGTGTTTATTACAAAATTTTCAAATTGAAAAAAAAAGAATGAATTTTTATTAAATAATTTATGAAATCATATTTTAGAGTTTTATGATACAAAGAAAGATTAGATGATATATTGTTTTTTTATTATATTTTTGCTTTCATCATAGGAATTATTTTGATAAAACAGGTATTATAATAACACGAAAAATGAAATAGAAATTACGAAAAACATTCAAGATAGTATTCACAAAAGTTCCTTAAATAAAGATACTCATCTTTTATTTGAAAAAAAGCAAATAAAATAATAATAATAATAATAATAATAATAATAATAATAATAATAATAATAATAATAATAATAATAATAGATTTTATTACTATTTAATTGAACAAAAAAGAATATACGATACTTGATACTTGAACAAATTTCCTAATTCGAAAACTCTGCCAAAATAAGTAATATAGTGAAAAAAAAAAAAAAAAAAGGGGCAAATGAGTTTAAAACTGAAATAGGGAATTTTTCAAGTTTGAAATTCATAATTCAAGCCCTAACAATAATTCAATACTCCGATAGGAACATATGGTTGAATATTGCATCGATGGTCACTTTTAGTATCTTCAACTTTTAAAACCGTCAACTTCTTGAAATTTTGTAAAAAGGACCAATCAGGTTTTGGGTGTAGTCGAACATTATTCAATTCCAAATGTTTTAAGGTATCGGATCGAGTTGATATCGCATCAAATAATTTCGAGGAAGGACCTTGGTAATAGTAAATTTCTAGATGAGTCAGATTGACTTGTTGCGAAAGAAATACGGAAAACTTCAAAAGCGTTTCTTCCAAATTAAAATTATTAGGAATTTCGAGTCTAATTATTAAATTTTTCTGAAAAGACAGTAATAATATTAGAAATAAAAATATTATTATTATCCTTATTATTGTTTACCGAGTATTCATTAACGGATTAAAAAAAGGAAATTTTTCATACCACATTTTTACATATATTTGTCAGCTTACCCAAAATATTCTTTTTAGGTGTTTGCGCCAATAATTGTAATGTATTAAGGGGTGAAAGTAGCTCAGCAAAGTTTTCATCTGCCCATAAGTCATAATGTTGAGCTCGCATTGATTGGTCAGCATGTAAAATTTTTAAATGTCCATTATGATCATTGAATAATTTCAAGATCCCTCTAACAACTTCATTCACCATCGGTCTTTTTGAACCAATATATAAATCTTTGCAGTATTCTTCTGCCGTTACCACCAAATTTGAATAATTAAGAAACTTTACAAAAGAAGGATAATCATATAAAGGGGGAGGACTTGAGAATGGACGAGTGGCTGCTAATGTATTGAAATAAGAAGTATCACGAGGAAGAATATGTTCTAGGGTTACATATGGAATCATTGTCAAATATCCATCATTAGGATTTTCTTTTGCAACCATGGAGAGTAGTAATTTTAAAAGGGGAATTTCTACCACTGAATTAAATGGGTCACTCCAGAGTTGAGAAATCCCTTCTCGGCACCATTCTTTATTAATTAAGCATGCCTTAAGAAGGTCTTCTCGATCTAGATGTTTGAGAATTTCTAATAAAACGTCATATATAATAATCGTCATTTTTGGTGAAAATTTATATATATAATAAATGATGAATTTTCTTTCTTTTGTAAGACTCGGGACGGTGGTATAAAAATTCTAATTCTCAATGCCTTTTTATAAACCTTAAAAAAATCAGGTTATTTAAATCCTACACGAAAACTACGTACTCTAAATATTTGGTGGGTGTGTCATAAAAGCAAACTTAACAAAACTGCGTCCAAATACTCATTTGTTATTTTTAGAAATCTTGGTGTAAATGATTTCCCTGATAGTCATCCCAATATATATATATATTGTATCACACATACCCATTTTATTCTACCCAGGGTAACATTGAAATAAATAAATGAGGTCATCCAGTCCAGTTAATAATAATAATAATCATAATAATCTGCATCAAAGAGGGTTCTTCAATACGAAAGAAATTAAAGATCATCAATTATCCACAGTAAATATATTTTATTTATATTTATTTATAACGAGTATGGCCCAGCCGCTACCTAAAATTATACAGTTTAACGAAACTCTAAACTAGGCGCAGCTCACTCTCTTGATACATGAGAAATATATATGCTTTCCTCAAATAATTGACAGATGTGCAATTTTGTAAAATCTAAATTCTTAATTTTTAAAAAAACATAATATATCAAATTCATGATGGTGAGAGCTAAAGATTCGAACAGATGCTTCAATATTCAAGTTTATTTTTTCAAGTCTTAAATAATTTTTCATAAATCTATAAATACTTGAATTGAATTTCAATTCATTTATACCACAATATGTTTGTATCCGCAAATACTAAGAAGGTTGGAAAATTATTTCTAATTTTTAAAAAATAACTTGGTAATTCTGACCTTTTTGAAATAATTATGAGATTTTTATTCGAGATAAATCTTCGTTCCTAACTTTAGATATCCTTCTTAAATTCTTACTTACCAAACATGTTAGAAACTTGGTTTTCTAAGATCCTTTTGTTGTTTTTGATCAAGTTTTAACATTTATAAAAATTTAAAAATATATTTTTGAATCAGGATGTAATCTTTTTAAGAAATATCAACATCTACTAGTAACCCAAACTTCCCAGCGATATTATGAAATAATTATAGCCATGCATTACTCTCTCTCTCTCTCTCTCTCTCTCTCTCTCTCTCTCTCTCTCTCTCTCTCTCTCTCTTTATGAAACCTATAGTAAAGTAGTTAGAACTGAAGATCCTCTTGATTCACGATAGTGTAACCCAACTCGATATGGAATATTTTATTCGAATTCACAGTGACCAATTTCATTCTCGAACTACATCTATGAGGTTGGAGGTGATAAACTAGCTTTTTCGTGTCACCCCAAGAAAAATCAAAAAGGCCTTGCTTCCTTCTAAACTTAACCCTCGCTTCTCAAACTTGTCTCCAAAATGAAGATCTTAATATTGGCACTTGCTTTTCTCTTAGTTAATCTTTTAAATGTATCCGTTGCTGTCGACCCGATCTTACTGAACCGAGAGAACTTTACCAAAAGCATTTCGAATGGCACTTGGTAGGTTTATCATGGAATTTGGCTTAGTTTTCCCAAAGGAAAATGCTTCTTTTTGTTAACAAGACCCTTTTTTTTTTTGAAGGCTTGTTAACTTCATGTCACCATACTGTCCTCACTGTGAAAAACTTGGTAAGAAACTCTTTACAATTGGCTCAACGTCAACAGCACTCTTCGACAATTTTACAAGCTAATTCCGTTTTTTTATCGAAAGCTCCCGCATGGCGTCAATTAGCCGATGATCATGCTCCCCTTCGCGAGTCGAAAGGATTTCACATCGCAGAGGTTGATTGCAGCTTAGATGGGGGTAATGATTTTCTTCATGTGATTTCTCTTTTATGATTTATTTCATTCAATTCGCGTGATCTTCCCAGATCTTGCTGATGAAAATGAAGTCACAGGAACACCAACACTTCTTCTGTAAGTTGTTTTTATATTTTTTTTACTATTTGCGGGTGGAAAGTCATTTCAACTATCTTTGAAGCATCAATAATAAAAAGTGGAGTATGACCACCCTTTGATTCCCTATGTATTAATTCCATTAAAACATCAAACTTACAGCAATTAGTGGTTTTTTACATAATTAGATACCAGAATGGAAAGAAAATCGAAAAGTATCGTGGAATCCGGGATCTTGCTCCCATCTCCAGGTATATCGTCGAAAAAGCTGATCAATATTATACCCCTTCTGACGCGGTTAATGAAAATGATAAACCTAAAACAACTTTAACGGAAGACGAAAGCATAACTAAAAACGATCCAAGTACAACATCAATCCTGAATCAATCCGGAACTGTCATCGTTCTGGGAGCAACCAATTTTGATACTTTGACCGCGTCCGGCCCATGGTTCATAAAATTCTTCGCTCCATGGTGTCCCCATTGCAAAGATTTGGCTCCAATCTGGGAGGAATTGGCAGGAAAGCTGAAAGGAGAAATAAATGTTGGTTCTGTTGACTGTACTCTTGAAGGAGGTACTTTGTCATCTTTAAAACTATCTTAAATCAATTTTTTACCCTTTATTCATATTGCTTTCTGCTTCTTATCGAAAGACTTATGCAGTAGATATGAAATTCGTGGATACCCAACCTTAAAACTGTGAGTCTTATATTTGTCTCATGTAATTCTCTTGATTTTTTTTTTATTCATTATCTTGACAATATATTCTTTTTTTTTGTTTATTTCTAAAAGCTTTATGGGTAAAGATATTATTGAGTATAAAGGTTCCCGAAAGCTACCTGAACTTCTCAATTTCGCCGAAAAGGCTTCAAATGCGGGAATTATCGAGCTTACTGCTGAGAAATTTGACCAACTCAAGAAGAAAGAAGTTCATTTCATTTACTTATATGATGACAAATCTCCCCCTGAAGCACTCGTGAGTTTTTTGGAAATATTAATTTGGATGATTTTTCTATCAACTTAAATTTCCTTCGACCTGAAATAATATTTGGAAATTTTTGTTTCAAAGCGCACAATGGATTCTTTGGCTCGTAGCCTCTTTTCAATAGCCAAAATATACTCGTCAAAAGATAAAGATCTAGCCCTTGCCCTAAAAGTTTCCCAATTTCCGGCTTTTATTGTACTCAAGGACGACATCCAGAAAGTTTATCCTGAGAACCATTACGAAGCATTCTCAGATGTCGAGTCACTAAGAAATTGGATAGACTTTGAGAAATATCCCATAGTATCTGCGCTTAATTCTGAGAATTCCGAGGAAATATTGAGTGGTGAACGATTGATTGTTTTAGGAATTTTTGACCCCAAAGGAGGAAAGTCATTCACAAAAGCCAAGGCTTCGTTGAACGCTGTGGCTAGACATTACTTTTTACAAGTTAAAAGACGTAGTGGTTCAGAAGAAGGAAGGGCGGTCCTTTTTGCATGGCTTGATGGTAACAAGTGGTCAGATTATATCTATCGAGTATACGGCTTATCTCATCAAGATTTACCCGCTGTCCTGATCAGCGATCCCACGGTTATCTTTTATTTTTTTCTTTTCACTTTGCTTTGGATATTCACATTTTGAACATAATTGATGACCGCTTTTTCCATCTGACCCTTTTCCCGCTTTCATTAGGCTGAAGAATATTTCGATAAGACAAAGAACGGTGACAAAATATTATTGGAGAATCAAGATAATTTATTTGAGGCAATTCATGATGTTAAAAAAGGACTTTTGAAAGGAACCAGCACAATGAATTTTATTGAAAAGGCAGTCAAGGTATATTTCCTCTCTTTATTTTTTGACTTGATGTTGACATTATTTTGTTCAAAGGTTCACTTTATACTTTATAATTTTAGAACTCTTACCAAAAAGCATGGTCCCACCCATATGTCACTTTGAGCTTCTTTGGGGTTTCATTAGTAGGCATATGGCATTTCTTTAAACCTAAAAAAGTTGTTCCTGTCAAAGGATACCCAAAGTTCGAATGATTTACAAGATACAAAAAAAACTCCTTACTCAATGATACTGTTAGGGAAATGTCGAATTTCCCGTTAAAGTTATGAGTAATTTTATTCGCATTATTTTAGATTAAATAGAATTTATCGAATCATAAAAATTTGAAAAATAATCAATGGTATTGTCTCTATTTCCATGACCTTAATCTAAAAAGATCTGTGGCGAAGTAACCTGGAATTTAAAAATAAAGCAGATTCTTTGTCTTTGAGTTCTGTCAAAATGTCCTCTTCAAAGACCAAGAAGCTCTCAGACCAAGGTCTATATTTATAATTCTTAAATTTCTAGTCACTATTTCTTCCCGGTTGTGCTTCAATGGTATTCCTCAGTGTTCACTGCCATCCCTCTATAAATTATGTCTTGTGAAAAAGATGTTTACGTTCTTTAACTTAACAATTTTTTTGGATGTGACCGTATTTTCCAGAGGTAACCGTTATCTTCAACAATATGAAGACTGAATTACAAAGCATTGCCCAAAAGTTGGGAGAGTTAGAAGCAGAGGCCGAAGAACACAAGTGAGTTTGGCCGCATGAAAACACAGTTTGATATAGTGACATTTAGCTCACTGATTTTAATCTAGAGCTGTGGTCGAGACACTTTCACCATTAAGTGGCGATCGCAAGTGTTTTCGTCTTGTGGGTGGTGTACTCGTTGAGCGAACAGTGAAAGATGTATTGCCAGCGTTGACGACAAATCATGCTGGTGTGCGTATTCCCAATTTATTGTAAAAATATCTTTTCAAGTTAATTTTTTAATTTCTTAACTTGAGCGAGCTCTCATACTTAGATTCGGAATGTGATGGATCAGTTAGTGGGACAATATAAAAAGAAAGAGGAAGAGTTTGTGGCGTTCCAAAAGGAACATAATATTCGCGTCGTAACGAAAACATAATTTTCTCTCGATTGTTGTCAGTTGAAATATAATTTCAATTCCAAATTTTTCAGGTATGGTTAAATAAAGCGATTTACTCTCTTTTTCTTTGTCTATCAAACTTTTTTGTTCTTTTGATGAGTTATTTCCCAAAAATTTCAGTTGGCGTTTTTCATAGCTATTTTTATTCAAATTTTTCATCCTTCTCAAATTGTAATCACAGAGATGCTGCAGTGCTTGGGGGACCTCCGGCAAATTAGACCAGTGACAATGGTATTTGAAACAAATTATTTTTTATGACAATGTAATTATAGGTTACCTCCATAATTTGATATTTTGTGAACCCATGAAATTTTTTTTTGTGAGCTTTTTTAACCTAGAGGCAAGCGTAATGATTTTGTAAATTTAATGGATTTGATTTAAAGCATCAAATCATGCATTTCCACATAAACCTATAAATGGCCAAAAATATCCAAATTGGGGTCGTGGACTTGATCGGAAATATTAAATCTCATGTTACACAACCTGCTATGCCAAAATTCATGCAGAACCTACATTTCCATGAATCCGTTTCGTACTATTTTGCGGAGTCTATACAACCAAACAATTCCTATTCAACTCATCATTCTAAATTGACGCCGATTTTTCAATCGAGATTACTCTTTTTGTCCTGGCTACCATATCTCACTGCCACTGAGGACCCCTTCGAGTTTATATGCAGCATATGATATCCCATATTAAAGAGTGAGATTTAGCATCAGTGGCTCTTGTTATGGACTCCAGATTCTGATGATAATAGCATTGACTTGTTTATACATAAAGTGACCATGTGTAATTGGTCACTTTCATAAATTATTTTATAAATGGATTTTAACTTGAATAAATTATAATTTATCTTTCTGTCGTTTTTATCTGCCGCACCTCACACGCTCACGCTTTACCAGTTTTAAGGGAACGTTCATGCGACTATAGCTGCTCATAAATTCGCCGTATAGCCTAAATCTTTTAGGCTGCTTCGAAGGGCCCCAATCGCATCCTGTAGATGCTTTCGTTCTGGTTCAGTGACACTGATTCCCATGTGGCTGCAACAAAAGGAGGTTGAATAAGGAAAAAATAAGATTTACTGGATATTCAGCTGAAAATTATTCAACAACACGTACCCAAGTCTGAAGTATTGACTGGCTATGGCTTTATGTAGACCACCGGCTACAACGACATTATTTGCTGCTATCTTTGGTAGCAGATCAGGTCCAGTCACAAGATCAGGATAATAGATAGCGGTCATGCCATTAGCGGCTTTCTCCCTGGATTTAGGAAGCTAAATTAAACCAGTAATTAGTTTAGATTTTTTTAAATCGCAGAAAGTTAAAAATCCATATCCGAATTGATTTCTACCATTTTTAACCCTAATTCATCGATTGAATTTTTTACGTAGTTACTTGCTTTTTTATGTTGCTCGAAACGTTCCTCAAGCGGTACCGAGGTAATTTGCTTCAAGCTAGTGTTTAAAGCATAAATGAGTTGAACAGGAGGCGTAGCAAAATATGCAGGTTTTCGCGATTCATAAGCCTTCATTACTAATGTTGATAGAAAATGTTGGTATAATTTATTACCCATAACATGCACAAACGTAATTTAAGAACCAGAGATAAAAGCAGAATACTTGGAAGCCAGTGATTCCATGATCCATAATAGCTGTTTACAGCGGCTTTACGATTTTTAAAAGTATTCTAAAAATCATTATAAGCATCTGCTAATCAATAGGGGTTAATTTCAAAACAAGTATGCACATTCATGAGGTACGTACGATCGCTCTTTCACTTGCAACCACAATCGAGAGGCCTGGAGGAACACCCAACGCTTTTTGGCTGGCAGTCATTACGATGTCAAGCCCCCATTCGTCCATGCGAATTTCTTCGACCCCCACAGAACATACTCCATCAACAATGACCAGTGTGTCGGGGGATTGCTTGTGTACCACCTCGGAAATTGCCTTAATATCCGAGAGGACTCCAGTTGAGGTATCCACGTGAGTAATTGTGATAAGTTTAAATGATTTCGCTTTTAGAGCTTCGGATATTTCGGCCAGAGAAGGTCGGTCTCCAATCGCTGCCCCAACTTGTGTAACTTTGCTACCGTATGTTTCAAAGCTACCAAAAGATAATATAGCCACAAAAGTGTGAAGATTTATCTGATGATAGACATAGATTACTGGAAATAGGCAATTTTCATCCCAGAAAAACTTACCAAGCGGCAAACGAATCACCAAAATACCCAGAATTCAAGACCAAAACATCTTGACTTGGCTCAACCAAGTTTGAAGCAATCATGTCCCAACCTAAACTTCCTGAACCAGCAACGATGAATGGCTGACCTTTAGCAGTAAATAACACTTTACGCAGTAGCTCAATACTCTCGCCAAATACTGGAATGAAAGCTGGTGCGACATGAGAAGTGGAAGGCGTGGCCATTGCAGATAGAACTTCTTCATGGAACTCCACAGGACCTGAAAAGAATTGCTAATTAGTGAATTACAGGCCCCGCTTGGAGTCAGTACGTTGAAAGACAAATACATACCAGGTACCATGCAGAGTTTGTGGTCTTGTTTTGAAGTCATGGTAGAGAAAAATGCTCTGGCGCTATTGAATTGAATGGGTAAAAGAGAAGTCCGACTTCGCAACCGCAGTAATAACGTAAGGGCGGTAAGAGACCGTACAGTAACTGGCATACAGTCGCTCTTTAGATGTTCAAAAGATACTAGTCAGATGAGTCATTATATTTTTTTTGGATAAAAAACTGGGTGCACTGCCACAAATTACAGATCAACTATGAAGAGATTTAAATAGATGTAAATGCCATGCATATCCAAATATAACTCCTCAAATGGAAGCCACAAATAGTCACCAACTTTCACTTCTTATTGAGACAAATACTAGGCTCCAAAAAGAAAATCAGCAATTAAGACTCCGTATCGAACTCTTAGAAAAGGAACTGAGGAAGTTAAATCCTTCGGATAAAAATAGCCTGACGCTCGTGACTCAATCGTCTAATAGTCTATCAACTGGGACTATTTCTTCACTCAATAATGATAGTCTCTCTCTTACTGAATATTTGCGATATGGACGGCAATTGATCCTCTCAGGTTTTGGAATTGCAGGTATAAATACTTTAAAGTATATTGCTGTTTCTGCGACTGTTTTATCTTCTTTTCAAGTTTTCTGTGACCTTTAGGCCAAATAAAACTAAAATCGAGCTCATTTCTCATTGTTGGAGCTGGTGGTTTGGGTTCACCAGTTGCAATATATCTGGCGGCTAGTGGCGCTGGTAGGAAAACTTTATTTGTAATTTTTCACATAAATTTTATTCCATCACTCATCATATTTTGATTTAAGGTCGTTTGGGCATTATAGATTATGATATAGTGGAAATCTCTAATCTTCATCGCCAGATTATTCATAATGAATCAAGGACAGGAGTATCAAAAGCTCAGTCGGCAAAAATGACAGTCGAAGGGTATTTTAAGGGATCATAACGGTCCACCCTTATTTCTTTTTTTAAATTTATCTTATCATGCCAAGTTTTATCTTCAAAGCCTAAACACTTCGGTCGAATGCATCGCATATGATGTTCTTTTGGATAGTTCCAATGCATTATCGATAATCGAAAAGTAAGTTTTTATAATTGATTGATTTTCCGAAATTTGCCATTTTTAAATCAATATATAATATTTTAGGTACGATATAATAATTGACGCATCAGACAATGTGGCTACGCGTTACCTTGTCAATGATGCCTGTGTAATAGCAGGCAAACCTCTGATATCTGGCAGTGCGCTGCGTACAGAGGGTCAGCTGACAATATATAATTATAGAAATGGTCCTTGTTATCGCTGTCTATATCCGCAACCTCCTCCGCTTGAGACTATTACTAATTGTGCAGATGGAGGAATTCTGGGAGTGGGTTAGTCTCTCTTCATCATTGTCCAAGAGAAATAATCAGAAATTTTATGTAATTATTTTTGATTTCATCAGTAACTGGAGTAATTGGATGCTTACAAGCTTTAGAGGCTATTAAGATAGCCACCAATATGAATGGTGAGGAAAAGACTTACAAAATATCATTGAATTTGCATTATTTGTTAACAATTCGTTGAATTTTCTCACTTATATTAGGAGAATCATATTCCAACAATCTTCTTCTTTTCTCGGCGACATCCTATCCAGCTTTTCGTAGCATCAAATTGCGTTCCAGAAAATTGGATTGTGCTATTTGTGGGAATGATCCCTCGGTATTGAAACTGCAAGACTACGTTCAATTCTGTGGAAGTGGTGCATTAGACAAGGTTCTTCATCTTTTTTACTATAATTTCGCCCTTATTCGAGACTTATGCAACGATTTTGGAAAAGTCGATCCCAGTGAATCTACTCGAAGATAAAGAGCGGATTAAACCCAAGGTATTAAGAGCTTTGTCCCTTCATTTTTTTGGTTTTTATTGATTAATATAGGAATTTTTAGGACTACGCGATGATCCGTGATCAAAAAATTCCTCATCTTTTGCTTGATGTCCGTGAGCCAATTCAGTTTGAAATTTGTCGATTAAAGGGATCCATAAGTGAGTAGATCATTCTCAAATAAATTTCCTCTTATAATGTGAAACCGAATATCGCAAAGTTCTCATATATTCTTATTACGCCAAGATATTCCCCTTCGAAATCTACCTTGCAGATTAGATGAAGTGAACGATTTATTGCCCACTAAAGTATCCCCAGGTAATCTTGCAAAGTTTTATCATGCGATCTTGCTTTTTTAACCCTGTTTGCCTTGAACCAATTACTGATTTCATTCTTTTGAAGTTTATGTAATTTGCCGATTAGGCAATGACTCTCAGCATGCTGTGTCTCTATTACGAGGAATTACTGGAGGTGATGTAAAAGATGTTATTGGCGGTTATTTTCAATGGACGAAAGAAGTGGATCCATATTTTCCTATTTACTAAAGTAGCCTTGATCAGTCGTGAGGATTTTATATATTCTTTTGAGACTTCCCGAGATTTCCTTCGAGGGCTCTACATAGTCTCAATGCGTTACGATGCACTAACATCAATTGGGATACACAATTTCTGTTTCTCTCGCATCAAGTTTTGATTAAACTATGAGAAAGTGATAAAAAGGCCTCGGCACATCAATTGAAAATTGATGCCCATGCTTTTGAAAAACTCGCGTACTATCAGGGAAAGTGAGGGTATCCTTGCTGTGAGCGACATTGAATTCCTAACAAGTAGTAAGGAATCAGTTGAAGAAAGTTGACAGGTTTGAACAAGGCATTTGTGAAAAGAATTGGTTGTGTGAAAAAGAGCTTTTTATGGAAGAGTGGTGCGCTAGTTCTCTTTGTTAAATACATAACTGACAATTAAAAAACTTAAAACAGTAATTTAAATCATAAAGATCTGGCCAATATCATGATCCACTGAAAAAGTTATGAGTCATTCTTATTTTTAAAGTATTTTATTAATTATAATGTATTGATAAAAACCACTTTAACAAAAAAGTATTAATTTTTATTAAAATTTAAATTATAACTTTTGTGTAATTAATTACTTATAACAATTTAGATTATTTTTAATACCATTAAAACAAAATCTGTTTAAATTTAAAATTTTTTGCTTAAAAGCCTGAATTTTATTCAATAATTTTAATATTGTAAATAATACAATATTTAAAAACAAATAATATTTATTAATTTAAATATTATTATAAAAATCTTGTTTTTTTATTTTAATATTGTTTTAATTTTAATGTTGAATTTTTTGATAAATATTTTAAATTAATATTTAATTTTGATTTTTAAAAGTTTAATTTTTTAAATAACAAAATTTCTTATTTTAAAATTTTTAATTTTTAATTATTTTTTTATTATGTTTTAACAAAATATAGCTTTATTATTATTTAAAATAACAAAACAAATTATTGTCTTAACTAAATATAATTTGTGTATTTTTTATATATAATTACTTATTTAAGCTGTTTAAGATTAAACTAAATTAAATTTACAAAAAAAAATTTATTTAAAAATATTATAAATATAATAATAACTAAATTTTTATTTTTAATAATTAAAATCATTAATTATTTAGCAGTTTTACTTAATATTAAAATTTTTGTAATTTTTAAAAAGTTAATTAATTTATTAAAATATTTTTTACAAATAAAAAAAACTGTATTTATATTAAATATAATATTATTAAATTTATGATTTATATTGTATTTTATCTTAAAACTTATTGTTTTTTTACTTTTTAATAACTTTTTTTAAAATATTAAAGCTTTTTTTAATTCTAAATTCTTTTTTATATTAATATTTACAAAAAATAAAATATTAATCAATTTTATAAAAAAACTAAAAACTAATAAACTTAACAATAAATTTAATTAATAAAACCAACTTAGTCAATTTAAATTTAAAAAACCAATTTAAAACTAATTACAGAATCAACAATAATAACAACCAAAAAAGCAATGATTTTAACATAAAATTTTGTATTAGTAAATATTAAAGCTAAAATTAAATAAAAATTTTAAAAAAAAATATCTTAAAAATCAAATAATTTTTAATTTTAATACTTAAAATAATATTAATAAGTAAAAGTTTTTTATTAAATATAATTTTTTTTAATATATTAGTTTTAATAATAATAATATTTAAAATAGTTTTTAATTAAAAATAATAATTACAATTGAATTTAACAGTACAAAAAATATAATAAATTTGATTTTAAAAATTAAAAAACTGATTTTAAAAATGATATAATCAAAAAACAATTAATTAATTTGGCTTAAAAATATTATATAATATAATAAAAATAAAAAACTTCTTTTTTTTTTACTTCCAAAAATCCTTAAAAAATATATTTTCTGAAAAAGAAGTTTTTTTATTTTTTTTTGTTAGTTTATATCAATATTTCTTTATCTAATAACCTATTTATCATAAATTTGGAGGCTATTACAATAGCATCATGTCTAAAAAAAGATACCCAAAGATGCTTTTTATGATTCTGTTAGTAGTTTTTTTTCTCAAAAGAAAAAAGTTGTCCTTGAAAATATCAAACACTCTAATAATAATAAAAATATCTTTTTAAGTAAATCTGAGTTTAATAATAGCATATATTCTGATGTAAATAGTCTATTTGGTGATGATAAGGATGTTAGCATATCTGGTGTGAATAATAGATCTCTTTTGAACTTGGCTGCTACTACATCTAAGATAAAGTGTATTAATACTAGTGCTGTCTTTGATTTTCTACTTGGTTTTCCTAATTTTAGTATAAATGATAATGAAGTTGTTCTCTCTCCTTACTTGTTTATCTTTCTAAACAAGAAGTAGATTAACCCAAAAATTATCAAAACTTTAGTAAAAGTGTTGGTCAAGAAGTTTTTTGCTTTGAATATTAATTTCTTAGCTGTAGAAGAGAAATCAGCAGCAGCAAAAACTCAGTTTATTAGAAAATTATTTTTATCTATCAATGGTTTTGGGAGGGCCACTACCTCCTCAAAATTTGAAAGGATTATCTAATCTACCTTTACTTTAGAAAAAAGCATAAAAATGGCTGCTTTATTGACCAGAAAAAAAGAGATCAATGTAAACAGTAATTTTAAAAAACAAAAAATGAGGTCAGATTGGGCTGTGGTAATCAAAAAAATTCTCATAAACACACCTAAAGATATAATTGTTACTGCAGTATCTAAATTTGGGGAAATTAAGTCAATCAAAATTCAATTAATTAGAATATGACAAAAAGTTGTAGTGAAATTTGCCAAATTAGATCAAGCTAATTAGTTGGTTTCAAAATAATTATTCCTAATTGAAAAAGATTCTGTGCATGTAGCCAAGACTGTGAGAGATCATAAGACTTGAATATTTAAGGATTGGTTTAGAGCACTTTTGTTTACTTTACTAGTAGGAACAACTGTACATGATCTTAGGACTTTTTTAGAAAAAGCTGGTAAAAAAACTTGTGTTATTAATAGATCTATAGAAACTAGTAATAGAATTTGCTGTGCTGTAATTGGTTTTGACTCTTGGAATCTGTTTTTTGTACAGAGCCAATCTTCAGTGGAGTAAAACTCTCTTGGACTAGGATGAATTTGGTTTGTTGTGAGAAGTGTGGGCATTTTGGACATTCAGCTTTCGAATATGATGTATTAGATGTATTTATGCTACTATTATCAAAGAAATCCTATAAAAGAATTGCTTCTGAAGGAGTTCGCTTTTAGCTTGCCAGTTGTATGAAAAAAAAAGTATCCCAATCTCTTGTCCTGCTGTCTTTGGTGGCAAATCTTGGGCCCAAATGGTCTTACTTGCTGGTTTTTCTGATGGTTGTTGCTTTAGTTTTGGTTTTGGTTCTTCTTCTTCTGGTGTTTTAAGCTTGAGTGGTATTCTTTCTCCTATTTCTGTTGATAACTCTTTCTTGTGTGCTTATTTGGCCTTCTTGGAATATTTCTTAGAACTTTTAATAGATCAAGTTTCTGGTATTATATACAAGCTCAGCAATTTGAAATTAATGCCTCAGGCTTCTCTTCTTTTCTTTCTAGTTTTGGCTACTCCAATGGCTGCCAAGTTGGATTTGAGTTCAACAATAATTTTGGATGGCTTTGAGCTGGTGTTTCTGCCTCCTTCTTTCATTGTCTTTGATGTCTCAGTTCTGAGTCTGAGTAGTTTGAAAGTGCTAATTACTAAAGTGGGCTTTTTAGAATTTAAGTTAGTGGCTCTCAATGCTTCTATTAGTTTAGTGTTGGTAAAGTTAGATCAGTTGTATGTGGGATTAGATTCTCAAATGTCTTTTTTTTCCCAATGAGTAATTTGATCTGAAAAGTTGCTATGTACAATGTTTGTGGTATTAATATACCAGCTAAGTATAAAAATGTTGTGTGTTGACACATGAACTCTGATAATATGATTTTAATAATTACAGAAACAAAATTGAGGTTTAGTATTATGTCTTAGATTATGAACAAATTTGATGGTGTGTAGGTGTTTACATCTGGTTTGAATAATGATTTTTTTGGTGTTGGAGTGGTGATTATTATAAACAATTCCTTGATTTGATATGTCTTCAAGATTAAAAAGATGCCTGGTCATGTTATTTCAGTTCAGTTTTTTTTTAGAAGCAAGCTTTTGGTTATGGTTTTAGGCTTGTATACTGGTGTTTCTGCTAAAACTAAGTTTGGTCAGACAGCTGAAATTAATTTTTTTATTGAAAGGGTAGTTAATACCAGTACTTTTGTGGTCTTAGATGGGTATTTTAATGAGAATAGTTCTAAGAAAAGTGCAAGCTTTCGATTTTGTTTGGATTTGGATTTGGTCAATTCACTTGAAGATCATTATTTGGCCAAAGCTTCTATATGGAGTAATTCAAAAGGAGTTAAGAAGATTATTAACTACATTTTTGTCAGTAAGTATTTATCATCAGCAATTGCTAATCATAAAGTTGCTTCTGCTTCTGATTTTTTTGATACTGATTACAAAGTAGTTATAGTGTCAATCAGTTTGAGTAGACTTTTGGATTTTCATTTGAATGATTTGTGCAAACAAATTAACAGAGATTGTTGAAAGTTTAAGATTGCTGATGTAAATGCTCTCAAATGGGTGTGTTTTAAAGAGTGTGTTTTTGTCAAGTTTTTTTCCATAATCAATAAGTTCTCAATTGCAAATACTGGTGGAGATCTTGATACTATGTAGAATTTACTGGTAAAAGTAATGGTAAATTTGGCTGATAATGTGTTTTCTAAACATTAATTCCATAATGTCAATTGTTCTTTCAACAAACAATCTTCTAAGTTTTTTAAGCTGGAACTGCTGGTTGCCAAATTGGTTAAGTTTTTTTAATTTGGTGATTTCTCTAAGACTGAATTACTGCTTGGTGCTTGGTTAATTGCTGATAGAGTTAAGGCTTTAAAAATTCAGAACATGTTAAGTAATAGCACTAGCAGTATGGATATTTTTAGTTGCTTGTCCAGAATTTGAAAAAGTTACCATTGTTCTAAGATGCATGAATCTAAAGTTGCTCAGTCTGCTGTTATTAAATGTGCCATTGATAAGAGAATAGAAAATTTTTGCTTGGACAAAAGTCATATGATTAAGAGTATATTGGATAAGCCATTTTGTAAAATGGTTCTTAACTATTTAATTGTTGATAACAAATTGGTTTTAAATTTCGACAATATTAAATTTAAGATTGATGCTATAATGAAGAGGTAAACCAGAAAGCATTCATTTTCTGGGTTTTTGTTTGATCTTTGGGCCCACCAATATGCTTCTTTACAGCATGTAGATAACAATGCTTTTTCTGATATCATGGCTGTTGTTAGTTTTAATGATCTGATTCAAGTTGTTAAACACTTACCATATGAAAAAGCTGCTGGTCTCAGTGGTATTCCTAATGAATTGTGGAAATATTGTAGTGATAATGTTTTCAGAAGTTTTTTGGATCTTTTGAATTTGTGTTTAAAGTTAAGTGCTGTTTCACTTTTGTGAAAGAGGGCATAGATTTCAATAATACCCAAATCTTATGAATAGAATGATATCTTAACGAATACTCATCTTATTGCACTGGTTGAGACTGCTTGTAAAATTTTTTCTAAAATTTTTTCAGATCAGATCTCTTTTGTCTGCAGTAAATTCGGTGTTTTCTATGAAAATAACTTCTCAGTCTTGAAGGATATGCACAAAGCATATGATTCAGTTAGGTGGCATCACTTAAGAGCTAGTTTGTAGTGTATTAAAATGTGTGAAAGATTTATTAAATTTTTTGGTGGAATTTATAAGAATAGGCTAAACAGAGTTATGACTGATTTTGGCCTTTTAGATAAATATTGGGTTTTTGATGGTCTTGATTAAGGTAAGGTGTTTTTTCCTCTTTTTTGGTAAATTTTTTATGAACCTCTTCTGTGTAAAGTTAAAAAACAGAAAAGTTTATGTGGTTACTGGTTTGATATTATGTTTGTGACTAAAACAGAAAAGATTAATAATATAGATGGAATGACTTTTTTTTTTACAGCTGAAGCTTTTGTGAATAATACTATCTGGATTGGAAATAGTCAGGCTACTACACAATTTATATTGGACATTGCCAGTAAATTCTTCTCAATTAATAACATTTTAATTAATAATGACAAAATGATTGTCATTTTTATTAATAGAAAGGTTAAAGATGCTGTTCTCAAAATTAGTGGGTCCCCTATTTCAATTGCCAAGTGTGGTGTACCTTACAGATACTTGGATATCTTTTTGTCTACTGATAGTTTATTCAAGTCTAGTTTGGCTAAAGTTCAGTCTAATGTCAAGTTTTTTTTAATATAATGTTAAGAAAGACAATTTTGAATAAGCAGTTTTTGTATTTGGTCTTGGCAGTTTTATAGCTTATTGTTGGCTACCACATTCAGTTTAGTTTTATCTTTTTTGCTGTTTGCCAGTATTGGAATGCTTTGGTTAGGAAAGATTTTAAGTTAAAAGCTGAATTGTCATGTGATTTTCCAAGTAAAGTACTGTATTATTTTTTTATTTTTTGTTGTATGGTCTGAAAATGTTTGAGCAGATTCAAGTTGAAGAGAAGTTAGCTTTGGTTGTTGTTTTTGCTAATGCTTCTGGAATTTTTGGTCAGTTTTTTGAACACAGATTTCTGGATTTACAGATTTTGGACTAGGCTCTTTTGAATCTTTTACAATATCTGGTGCAGTTGCATGTTAGTCCTTTAAACAATTTTTTGGCTGAAATTGTGCATGTTTTTTTAGACAATAGTATTTCTATGGCAAACAATTTGCCTTGTGCTTTTTATTATTCTGGCAAATTTTCTGTTTTGAATGTCTTAAAGCAATTATTGTATTATAATTATGTTAGTTCCTTAAAGAGATTTGGTATGACTTTCTGTAACAGATTTTTAGACAAATGTAACAAAGTTCTATATTGAAAAATATTCCTATATTGGAAGAGATTAAACCCTAGGAAATCTGTGCCTTCTTAATTTGTTTTGGTGTCAAAGTTTTTGCATGATTCTGTGCTCACATTAGCATTTCTCTACAGAGATTTTATGTTGGATGTTAATAATGTTTTGTTGTCTAATCAGCTTTTTGATATTAAAAATGGCCTGCTTAAAATCTGGTCAAATATTTTTACTGTGTATATGAATAATTCTTTGAAAGAACTTGGTTTTGTTGATGTGGCTGAAGGTGCTGCTGTATTTTTTCCTAAAATTAATTTGGGTATTGGAGTTAGGGTTGTTAGGCTTTTGTTTTCTATGATGACTGAATTATAAGCTGTTACATTGGCTCTGGAATGCATGCCCTCCTTCTGTTTAGTAGTAGTATATTTGGACAGTTAAGATGTATTAGATGCATGTGTCTTGAAATTAAAGTTACCTGGTCATAATTTTCATAATAGTTGTTGAATAGAAAGAAAACATATTGCAAATTTGATTGTTAATAAAAACATTTTTGTGGTTTGATCAAAAGTCAAGGGCCACTCAGAAGTTTTGAATAATGTTTGCACAGATGCTCTAATGGGAAGAGCTGCTCACTCTTCTTTGCTATTGCCAACTAATGCATGTAAATACTTTATTGTGGCTAATAGTCTGCTGGTTTCTGGTAATATTTGTTATTTTGTTCAGAATATTTTTAGGTTAATTAATTGGGTGCATTAAGAAATTAGTTCTGGTTTTAGAGTTTTAGGTGGTTTTTCAGTTCATGATGTTAATTGGGTCTATACTGCAACAGTTTGGCATCCTAATTTACACATGTTATTAAAGTTTATAAACAAAACTTTTGCTAGCTTGTGCACTTATTTTATAAAGGCTGTTTATAAAAAACTGTCTGTTGCTGTTAGAAAGAGACTTTAGAACAAATGTTATTCTGGTGTTTTATGTTTGCATTGTGGAAAAGTTGAGTTCTTTAATTATGTGTTTACATGTTGTAAAAAGTTTGTTTTTTGCAAGACAATTTTGTTTAAGTGTATTTCATGTTGAAGGTTTCTGACTGATTCTTATCTTCTCACCCTTTCTGTGGTTGTGAAATCTCTTTTTTCATGTTTATCTGATATTAGTTTGTATGCTCTTCTTTGCAAGAACTATGTGCTTGTAAGATGATTTAAAAAAACAGTGCAGATTTTCAATAATCATAAGAAAACTACCCAAATTTGGTTGATTTTGCACATGGTTTGGATGTTTAACATTATTCTGCATTGTGGGAATTTAGGTCTAAGTTTAGGATAAATATGGAGAGAGATAATTTAGTTGGTGATTCAGAGGTAATGCCTATAGTGTCTGTTGGCTTAATGCTGGTTTTATTAGATGATATAGTTAGATTGATGGTGTTATAGTTTAAGAATTTAATAAAAATTATAAATAATATAAATTAGTCAATTATGAAATAGCACAGCAACAATTTATAAAAAGAAAAAGAAATGATTTACAAATAACAGCAAGCACTATTTTACAATAGCAACAAGCACTATCATGTAAAAGCAGCAAGCACTATTTAGAAATAATAAAAATAGAGTATTACAAGACGTTATTTTGTAAAACAATAATTATATATATATACAATAGTTTTTAATGATGAAGAATCTAATAGTTTCAACTAAAAGCAACAAATATCTAAATAAATTCTTATTCAAAAAGAATTGATAAAAATAATAAATTAAATTAACATCACATTTATAAGATTAACAATAAAATTCACATCTTCTCTAACAAATAAAACTATTATTCTATTTTTGAATTCTTTGAAAGAATAATTCTTGATTAAGATTATTTACATGGTTACTAATTAAATTAAAAAAGCTTTATTATATACTTAAAGAAATCACAAAAAAACCATTAATATTCCGTGTTTTTAAATTAGAAAAACACATCAAGCAATTGCAAGGATAGCCTCAAAGAAAACTTTAAACAGCAAGTAAATTTCAGATTAGCCTCTGGAAAGAAGTACACAACATACAAAGACAACTAAAATTAAAAAAAAGACTTACATCACAACATCAAGAGAAAATTTTCAGTATATTATCATTAATATCTAACACATAAAATCAAAGAACTCATAAGAGACTGATTGCAATTAAAATAGAATATCAACAATTAAAATATACCAAGAAAACCCTCCTGTAACAATGGATATTAATAATTTATTTAAAATTAGTTTTGGTTTCTGCAAATCTTGCTTGTTTTTTTCTGGCTTAGGTAGTAAAATTTCTGTTTATATAGAGGCTTAGTGTTGCTTTAATTAGTCTGAATAACTGGTTATATATGGTAAATACATAAATTGCATCTAGTTAGAGTTTATAGTTTTGACTTTATATACTAGATAATGATTGAACTATATTCATAAAACATTAAATAAAAATAATATAATATTTATTTTTTAATTAAACACCAAAAAATTTAATACTATTTTTTCATTAAAATTAATTAAACTAAAACAAATATAACAACAATATAAAACTTAAAATAAACAATAATATATTGTTTAATACTAATAAATTTCAACATAATATTAAAAATTTTACTAAAAACATTAAAAATATTTTTAAAATTATTAATTAAAATATTTTTAAAAATTATTAAAAACTTAACAATCTTAAAAATAAACAAAAAAAGTAATCTAACCAATTTAATTTGTATAATAACATTTAAAAAACTTAATATTATCTTTAATTATTAATTATAAATCAAAAAAAAACTATATAAAAACTAAAATATAGTTTTAACATAAATTATTTTAATCTTTGCAATTTTATTAAATATTAAAATAAATATTATTAGAAACAGTATTTTTAAAAAACAAAAAAATGCTTTAGTATTCTAATTAATTTAATTTTTAAAATTAGATAATTTAATAAATTAATTATTTAAAGTTATATAAAACAACATAATTTGTTTAATTTTTAAAACTAAAAATGATTAACTAAAATTTAATAGATTAAGCAATTCAATTATGTATTAATTAAAACTAGTTTTAACAAATATATTATTGCTATTAATATTTAAAAAAAATAACTGTTGTTTATAACGAAATTTAAATTGAATATTATAATTGATATAATTATAAAATCGATATAAATATTAAAAAAACCAAGTAAAGTTAATATTTTATTTTTTATAAAAAGAAACAAACTTTAAAATATAAATAATACTCTAAAAATACCAAAAAATAACTTTTTTTAAGTATTTTAAAAAATTAATAATTTTAAAAAAAGAAAAAAAGTTGTTTCTTTACTCTTTTAATTTTTTTGGTTATTTAAATAAATATAAAAAAAATAATAAAAGAAAGCTTGTTAAAAATTCTAAATTTTTTATAGAAATAACAACTATATAAAAACTAGTTTTAATTAGCTATTTAAAAAAAATTATAAAAAAAATTTTTAACCAAAAACAAAATTAGTTTATTACTATTTTATTTAAAAATTATTCTTATAGAATATTATTAAACAATTTTAACAATTATAAATGCTTTATTAATAAAAATATTATTAAATATTTTAGAAAATAAAAGAATTGCAATTTTTTTACTCTTTGTTTTAAATGTAATTATAAAATACAAAAAAAAAAGCTTTTTTTTTAATTATTTTAAAACTTTTATTAATTTTATAAATATTTAAAAAATAATATTAAATTAACAATTATAAGATCATATTTGTTTATAAATTTTTTTTTATGTTTTTATAATTATAAGTAAAACAAAAAATAAAAAAAGGCAAAATTTTTTTTATTGCTGCTTAAATAATTAAAAAAACAAAAAAACAAAATCTTTTTTTTTCAAACTTAAAACAAACAACTTTTTTGAATTATTAATAAAAATATTTTTTAATGTTTTTTAAAATAGTATTTTGTTTTAAAATCTGTCTTTTTTTTTATAAAAAATGAAACATTAACTTTTTTTGCTATTTTTACCAATTTTGTTATAATTACTGTAATTATAATTTCTATTATTAATTTGTTTATAAATAATTATTTTTTTAATTTAAATAATATTATTAATAATATATTATTGAAGTTAGTTTTAATTAATATATAATTAAATTGCTTAATATTTTAAATTTTAGTTAATTATTATTAATTTTAAAGCAAAACAAGATATATTTTTATATATAATTTTTATCAATTAATTTATTAAGTTATTTAATTTCAAAAATTAAATTAATTAAATAGAAATAAATTTTTTTTTTGTTTTTTAAAAATATTGCTAGTTTTATTAATATTTAAAAAAAAGTTATTAATTAATAAAAGTTTTATTAATAGATAGTTTTTATTTAATATTTAATAAAATTATTAAAATTAAATTAATTTATGTTAAAACTATTATTACAAATAATATAACTTTTAGTGTTTAATTATGTAATATTAAACTTTAAAAGTTTTGGTATTTTGAAGATTTTTATAGTATTAAAAAATTTTAAGAATTTTTTCTAAGTAATTTATTTGTAAAAATATTTTTTATAAAAAATAAAATATTTAAGTTTTTTTTTATGAAATAATATTATTAATAGTTAATAATTAATTGGTTTATTATAATTTTTAATTGAATTTAATTTATATTATTCAATTATAATTAATAAAATCTATTTAAAATTAATTCTAAAGTGTATTTTCTCTTTTATTTAACTATTATAATATAAAATTACTTATTAATCAGTTGAATTAAATTGTTTATAAATTATTTCTTGCTTTTTTAAATTAATTACATTTGGCTTTAAATAAAAAAAGTTAAGTATATTTTAATAATAAAAATAGAAAAAACAATTCATAGATTTTGAAATAAAAAAATATTTTATTAAAATTCAAAAAATAAAAAAATAAACAAATTTAGTTCTTCTTAAAAAATAATATCTTAATTTGAAAATATATTTTTTTAAGCTAAAATTACTTATATATATACATATTTTTAGTTTTATAAAATAGTTTTTAAAAACTTAATATCTACTATTATTATTATATTATTTAATATTATTAAATATAATTTGTTATTTTATATTATTATTAATTATTTTATGTTATTTTATATTATTGTATAATATTACATATTAATTATGTTTTTTTGTATTTGGTTAGTTTTTTATTCTGATAATACTATATTTTATTTATTATGTAATTTTTTTGGTTTTAAAATTAATTATTAAAAACAATATTTGACTTTTTTATATAAAGTTTATATATTAGGTTTTTTAGATATTGTTACTTATATTAAATTTATTAATTTAATATTTTTTATTACTTTTAAGATTATAAAATTTTTTATAATATCTAAATTTGTTTTGTTTTTATTGTTATTATTGTTGTTTTTTTATTAAATATAACTTATAAATTTTCTATATATAATTAAATATAAGTTTAATTTAAATTATATTAAATTTAATAAAAAAAATTCATTTTAAAAAAATATTTTGTATATATAAACAATTAATATATTATTATTTTAAATTATATTACTTATTTATTTGGCAGTTTATGTTTTTAACTTAATATTAAATATTTAATATTTTTTTATTAATTTTAATATTTAGAATATTTATATTATTATGTTTAATTCTATATTTTATTTTAAGTTTAACAATTTTTTTATTTAATTTATTAACAATTTTTTTAAAAACAATAATTTTATTTTAAAAGACATAATATTTTTTTAACTTTATATACATAAAACAGAAGAAATATTAATTAATTTTATTATTATAAAAACTAAAATATTAATAAATTTAACAATAAATTTAATTAACAAAGCCAGTTTAAATTTCAAAAAAACTAATTTAAGACTAATTACAAATTAATAAAAACAGTAACAACAATAACAAAAAAGACTAAAAAAACAAAAATTTTGACATAAGATTTAATACCAATAAAATAAAGCTTAAAAATATTATAAATTTGAAAAGTAACTTTAAAAAAAAATTATTTTGTTAAAACCAGATAATTTGAATCTTAATATTTAAAATAATACTAATATTTAAAAATTTTTTATTAAAAATAATATCTTTTTAAAATATTAGTTTAAATAATTATAATATTCGAATTTTTTTAATAATTAAAAATAATAATTGTATCTTTTAATTCCTAAACAAAATTAAAAAACAAAAAATTAAATTAATATAATTATAAATTTGAAAATCTAACTTATTAATCTTAAAAGCTGTGTAATCAAAAAAAAAGATTAATTAACTTAGTTTTAAATATATTATAAGAAACAATAATTTTTTATTAATTAAAAAAAATTTAATATTATCATTTATTATTAAAATTAACCAAAAAATAAAAGATGTTTTAATAGTTTTAAAACTTTTAAAATATATAATAATATATTGTTATTGATTAATAAGTTTTAAATTAATTCTAAAAACTTTACTAAAAATATTTATAGTATTTTTAATATTATTAAAAAAGATTTAAAAAAGAATATTATGCAAAAAAATAACAAAACAAAAATAACAACAAATATTATAAAAAATTTAACAATTTTTATCTTAAAAAAAATATAAAATTACCAAACTAAATTCAAATAATAGTATTTAAAAAAATTAAAATATACACTTTATATAAAACAGATTAATATTGTTTTTATTTTATTTTATTTTTATTTTTATTATTTAATGAGTGAAATCCAAACACTGCCTAGAATTATACATTATGTAAATAATCTAAACTAAGTGTAAATTATGCACTTTCTACACGTAACCAGCCATTCAAACCAATCAAAACAATACTAAGTACTTATATGAACCAAAACCACATTATTTATACCTAAGAAAAATAAGCAGGGCTTATGAAACTTGAAACCAACACCAATTGTCTTGGCAATGCTCAATAACTCAACTATGTCAGCTGAAAGCACCAAAGGAAGTCCAAGAATTGAGAGAAAAGCAGACCCATTATACAGAATAAGCCCATTTTTTTTCATAAACATGTAGTGTTTGGCACAAACCAACCAAATGTCCTTCCAAAATGCAAAACTAAACTCGTGCACAAAGGCCACAATATTTTGACCCACTATTTTGAAATCTTTAAAAATAGAAACAAACTTATGAAACCAATCTCTGAAGACAAAACTTTTACACAGCATCATGCTAACCAAAATGTCAGAGACACAAGTAGACAATAGCTGTAAGATACCCAAGGAGGAGTGAATCAGACTGGAGCATACTCTCCAAACAGATACATGAATGTCCAACAATTAAGCACAACTAGCAGCATCAAACAAACAAGAAAAAGCATGGTCTGAAATCTCGACATCACCATAGAACAGACACACTACATTAAGGTAATGCCTATTATAAAACTGCTTATGCACAGTGACAGAAAGCTAATAGTACAACACTTTCATAAAATATGTCTGGAAGCCAGCTGTCTACTTGCTAGTAAAGCCAGTGGCCATGTGAGAATTCAGATGCCAAACTAGAGACAACTTAAGCCAGTCAATATCTGCATGTAAACAGTCTGCTATTATTTGAGAACTGGAACTGACTTCCTATTGTGCATAATGAACAGACCAAAAAACATCCTGAACAAAATGCCTAGAATTACTAGAAACAGTTGCACCACCAGCTCTAAGGTAGTATTCATTAACCAAGTGGAACAAATGCCAATTAGAAAGGACAACAGTCTTGGCCAACTCATTAGCATGCTCATTGCCTGAAACTCCCAAGTGATTTTTAATCTTATGCCAAATAATATTCAAATTTTTATGATGAATAACACTGGTAATGTGGTGGCATTCAATCCAACACTTATTTTTGAAATCTGGGTAAGCCAGTTCCAACTCTGACTTGTATGCATCCAAACCAGCTTAACTGTCTGAGAACAACTCAACTGAGCAAAAAGAAAGAACACACTCAAGAGCCAGAGCAATGACCTGTAATTCCATCATGGTAGAGAACATCAAACCAGACACTTCTACACCCAAACCCATACCTATGTTCTCAAAGAAAATGGCAGCTCCAGTTTTCATATCAAGAGTTCCTAAACTGCTCAAAGACCTATCCATATAGACAAAAAGATGATCAACATTAGCACACAACAACTTATCACTAATGAGACCAAAATTATGAGACTGGAACACATCCAAAAAGCCACAATTGTCTGAAGATGAAGAATGAATAGACAGAGAAGACACACTGCCAAGAAACTGAACAGAAAAGTTAAACCAGATAGGAACTGGACCATATGGGTTCAACCACTTCTAATGTTTAAAGGTCTTCCAATTAAATATAGCACTACTCCAGTCACATAGTTGGTCTACAAAGACAATTCTATAATACCAAAGTGAAGAGACATATCTGAGATAATTTGACTCACTAAGAACAAGAGACATTGGGGTTCTACCATAATGACGAAAAGCACTGGACGGAGAACCACTCAAAGACAAATTGCTTCTAAAAAAAATACACATTATACCTGCCAAAAAGTTATTTAAAGAGTTGATCTTGATATGAATTAGATACTGTAAAGGGTGAAGTGAATACCAACAAAAAACCTGAAGATTATGTGACTGGTGAGAAAACAGTCTATCCAAAATTCCAACAGAGTTCATAAAAGAAACAACTGAGGCCACTTTGCTTTCAGCCTGAATCTGCTTAAAGGTTTTTAAACTGTATAGGAAAGGATAATGAATAGCATCATTAGGAAAATCTTGCAGCAAGCCAGACTTAGACTTCAAGCCCTTATAGATTAAAGTGTTCTACTTATTGTACACACTGGTAGGAACAAAACTGAATTGCATTCTATAGCCAATAATAGGATACAGGATTGCCAAGACCAAATATGAAAACTGCTTATCAAAAACCACCTTTTTTAGGACTAGGTTAGCAAAAAACTGGACATTAGAATTTGCCTTAGCCAAGCTAAGCTTAGAAAAACCCTCAGTGGACAAAAAGATTCTCAGATAGTGATACAATTCCCCTTTTTTGGCAACAAAAATAAGTAACCCACTGATCAACAGAGAGGGATTTATTACTTTATAGTTGATGGGTATGGTCACAGTTTTGTTATTATTAATAGAAATATCATTGATGTCAAAAAATTCATTAGCAACATTGAGAATGTGCTGCATAGCACTTTGACTGCTATCAACCTATATAGTATTATCAACAAAAGCACTTGCAGCAAAAAAAGAAAAGAAACCAGCCCAAGATTTAGCATGACCACATTTAAAAATAAAGTAAGAATTCAACTTATATCTACATCCATTTGCTTGTCTTTTGATCTCATACAGAAGAGGATCATAAAATATGTGCCAAAAAAGCAGTGAAAACATCTCTCCCTGGTCTAAGTCATTATGTACCCTGTACTCATTTGACAAACCAAAATCTGTCATAATCCTATTAATACAACCATTATAAATGTTCTTAAAAAATCTAATAAACCTGTTGCACATTTTTATCCTAACCAAACTGCTTCAAAAATGTTCCCATCCAACAGAATTATAAGCTTTCTGCATGTCCTACAAGACCAACCAGAGTTTATAATTCTTTTTTAAAGCATTCTCAATAACCAAACCAATGGCAAAAATAAGAGACTATGTTGTTGTACCCCTCAAAACTGAAAAATTGTTTCCACACAAAACATCATAAGTATTACATGCCAATGAGATCTTATCTAAGAGAATCTTGGAAAAAATTTTACAGGCAGTCTCAATCAAGGTGATAGGATAGGTGTTTGTAAAAACTCCCTTCCATTCATATGGCTTGGAAATTATCAAAACCCAAGCTTCTTTCCAGGCACTGGGTATTAACTTATGGATCAGACAAGAATTTAAAAGCATTAAAAGCATATTCAAGACTAATTTGTCACAATGCTTCCAAAGCTCATTCAAAATTCCAGAAAGACCAGCAGCTTTGCCCTCAGGTAGATTAAAAACTACAACAAGCAATTTGTCAAAGATAACAAGACACATTATACCCAAAAAGGCATCATTGAAAACATACTCCAAAAGCTGGTATTGTCATGACCAATTATCTGAAATATCAGACACCATTCTGTGTTTTCTGGTCCAACCTTCTATAATTTCATTTACTCCAGATTTAACTAAGCTGGGCTCTAATACCAACTCATCTTTCACAATCAGATGGTCCAATACCACTTTGTAAAAAGACTGCTCCAAAACACTTCTGATGATGTGTTCCTTGTCAGATTTAAAACTCTCTATCCTTCTATTAACAGTTGTCTTGACATGTGATTTCTCAATGTGTCTGGATTCCAGCAACTTAGAAGAGCAGTAAAATTTTTTCATCTTAGCCAAGACTGACCAAATTACGTCAAAATTGGAACCTGATAAAAATAAAGATTTTATCACCAATGCACCAACAGCATCAAACTTGATCTATGTATTCAACAATGATGCAAATTTTACACTAGAAATCAAATAGGAGGCTTTAATTAGCTTAGACACCAACAACTCCAGCTTATAAAATCTAGAAGACTCTTTGGTGAAAGCTTCATCATAACCCTTAAACCATTTCTTTTTGAATGTTCCACTTGCTGAGAGACACATTATTTTGTGAACAGCATCCCACATAGTGTCCAAATTCAAAAATACTGCAGAAGTGGCAAAATCACTTGAGAACATTACAGCATTGGCTGATGTAACACCCTTAAAATTGTTCTATTCCTTTTTTCCAGCATGTTTAAAATTGAATTTCAACAGTTTTTATTTGCCTGTTTGCGAAGAGAGTTTAAATACATATCCAAAAGCCCACCCAAATCTATAGACACAAAAACAGCCTGGTGATCTGTGTTAAAATGCTCATCAACTCCAAAAATGTTATGATGTATTATTGTGCTGGCCAGATTTGAAGAAACCAACACATAATCAATTATTTTCATGATGTTTTTAGAGTTTTTTCAAGTAGGCTTCTTCAACATTACACTCCTAACTAAAAAATTAACCAGACCAAGATCAAGATATCTTTTGAAACTTGTACTTTTGTGCAAATCGTTTTCATTGAAGTTACTATCAAGAATAATAAAAGAAGATTTGTTTACAGCCTTTGCAATGAAAGAGTTGATTTCATCAGTCTGAAAGAAGCAAACTGCATGAGAAGCACTAGCATATAGTTCTAAAACTGAAACTGAAAGTTTATTCTTGAAAAGCAACTTGATAGACAGGAGCCAACCAGGCACTTCTGAAACTCTATACACATGTCTCACCAAAGAAGAGTTCATAATGACCACAACACCAGCACCCAGATGACCAGATTCCAAACCAGAGGTAAACACCCAAACACCATCAAATTTGTTGACTATCCAGGAGCAAACTTTCTCTCTCAACTTTAATTCTATAAAAATAGAAACTAAATTGTTTTTGTCTTTGTGCCAATGAATGACATCATCTTGTTTCGCAGGATTGTTTAATCCTTTAACATTGCACATGACAAACTTTTAAACCAGACTGGTCATTGAGAAGAGGGTTTGGAAAATGCACCATCAGCCAAAATTGAATCATTAAATCTTGTTATCAGACTTAGAACTGAAGCAGAAAGTTCTTTCAACATGTTTTCTAATTTTTTACTTTAGAAGAGGCAGAAGAGTCCAAATTTGCAGCAGTCTTACTACTTGTGGTCCCACCTAAACTCTCTCTCATCACTATATCACCCACTTAATCCTGTGATGAAAGGGTCATTGGCAGCTGACATCCAGGGCTAGGCTGGAAAACTGCCAGCACGAATGAGTTCAACCTCTTAGCCAACTCACTAATCTGTCCCGCAAGACTGATAAGACTGCTTTCCAAAACTGCAAATTTTTTCTCAATGTCAAATGTAACAGAAAGGGTAGGCTTCATCTCCAAAGAGGAGCCAGGATTAACTAAACCATTCTTTACAGGGAAGAGAAGGAACAAAAATTCACTAGCTATCTTTGCCCATAACATTCCATTAAAAGCAACAAAATGAGCAATAGGAGCTGAACACTTGGAATAGATAGCAGCCAATCTGCTTTTATCTACATCTAAAAGTGACATATGAGATAGTCTGCCAGAATACAAACTCTTACTCACAGAACAGTCCAATGATGTATGTCCTGTTTTCTCACACTTGGCACACTTAGAAAAACCCAGACAAGACCACTGCAAATTGACCCCTTTCAACACAAGTGTGGTTCCCATAACAGCATTCAAAGACTCAGCCAAATCAAAACAAACAATGGCACACCTGGCCTGGGCATATGTAATAGGATGCTGGTTAATTACACACATTTTTCCACTCACAGAACCAATAAAATCCCAAATGTCATGAGCATTTGTTTCCACAAAAAAGAGTATAGAGCAGTGCCCTATGATTGTCTTTCACATCCCATAATTCTTTGTTTATATTAAACCTAGCAACATGCACCACATCTTTTCTGATTAAGATAGACCATCTTGCTGCGACCAAATCAGCATGATCTATTTGGTCAAACTTAATTATTGTTTTCTGTTACAGCCTCACTAATTGCATTTTGATCAACTTAATTGACCCAAATTCAGACAGTGCAGCATGTACAGCCTTAACTGATGGCTCAACTGGAATTTCTTTTAACATTACAGCCTGATCTGAATGCCCAGTAGATTTTTTGAGATTGGCATTAACTAAGATTTTTGTATCAATAGCCTTTTTAGTGGCTTTTATTAAACCCAATTTAGAAGTAAATGTTGCTCGGATGATCCCAGAAAATTTTGAAGAAGTAAAGGCCCTCTCAAAACCATTGATTCCTGAAAATAATTTCCTGATCATTGAAAGCTTATTCTAAGAAGACTTTCTAGTTACTTCATCCAGTCCAATGTTCAAAGCAAAAGATTTCCGAACAGAGACATTAACCAAATTCTTCAAAGTAGGGGGAAGTTCTAAAGAACTATCTAACAGAATATTATTCATACCACCATAATCTGTGAAATCTATTTTCCCTAATAGCTTGCTTAATGCTTTCTTAGTCTTGATTCCTGGTCTTTTAGGCATCTGATTAGGATCCCCATTAGTAAGAACACTATTTTCTTCATAGTCAAAGCTGGTTTCTTCAACCAAACATTTTTCTTCCATGTCAATACTATCAGACTCAGTGGTATTGTCAATTTCAGACCCCCATGAATGACCACTTGGCTCCTTAGCAGATCTTCTTTTGTCTCCAACATTCTCTTCTAAAGCATCACCCTTCCTTTTCTTCCTTGGCAAAACAGGTTTAAAACCTCCACCAAAGCCAGAATCTTTAACAATCTTTTTCATAATAACAATACTGGGGCCAACTATGGCCTTGAAATCAAAAAAAAGTTAGGATTTATCGTACTAAATTGTAAAAAACTTCTTTTAGAAAAAACTTTTGACTCTTTTTTGGGGATTTAGGATGAAAGAGAGAAAAAAGTTTTTTTTTAATATTGTTTTTAAAATTATATAAAGATTAAAAAATAGTTTTAATATAAATTAACTTAATTTTAAAAAATATTAAACAATAAAATTAATATTATTTATTCAAAAAATTTTTAATGATTATTAATTATTTTTTAAATATTATTAAAAACAATATTACCAAAAAACAAAAAAAAATTCTTAAGTTTTTATTTAATTATTTTAATTTTTGAAATTAAATAACTTAATAGACTAATTAATTAAAATTATATATAAAAACATAACTTGTTTTGTTTATAAAACTGGTAAAAATTAATTAAAAATCAATATATTAAATAATACAGCCAAAGATTAATTTAAACCAAAATTAATTAATATGTTTCTATTACTGTTCAAAATAAAACTTTTTTCTATTTACAATCAATAAAACTAAATATTATAATTAATATATATAATATAAAATTAATAAAAAAACTGGCTTTAAAATATTAAGGTTAAAATCAAAAACATTAAAAAATATTTTATTATTATTTCAAAAGAATTATAACTAAATATAATAAAGACTAAAAAAATTGTTTTGGTTTTTTTAGTTATTTAAATAACAATAAAAAAAATATTTTTATAAAAAATTATTAAATAGTTTTAATAATTGTAAATACTTTACTAATAAAAATATTATTAAATATTTTAAAAAATAAAAGGTTTACAATATTTTACTTTTTGTTTTAGTTGTAATTATAAAAAAATAAATAAAAAAAACTTCTTTTTCTCTTTTGTCCAAATTCTCCAAAGAGCAATTTTTGAAAAAAAAGTTTTTTTGTTTTTATCTTGCTTGCTTTATTACTCTCACCATTTCTCAAGCTAATAACCCATTTGTAGTGGACTTGGAAGCTGCTTTAAGTAGCAGTATGTCTAAGAAAAAGACTCTAAAGGGTGCTTTTCATGGTTCTGTTGGTAGAACTTTCTCTCAAAAAAAAAAGGTCTCTGTTAACAATATTAAACACTTTGGTAATAAAAGAAAAATCTTTCTGACTAAACCTGATATTAATAAGAGCATATATTTAGATATAAACAGTGAGTTCAGTAACAATAAGCTTGGTAATATCACAATGGGTTCAAATAGTGCTTTTTTTCTCAGTTCAGCTGTGACAACTTCTAAAGCTAAAAAGATCAATGTTGATTTAATTAGTAGTTCTCTTATTGGTACTATTGATTTTGGAATAGATAAGGATCTAAGTTACCTTTTTCCTTCTCTCAATATCTCTCTTGAAAAAAAGTAAATAAATTCTAAAGTGGTGAAAACTCAGGTTAAAGTGCCTATCAGGCAGTTTTTTGCTTTAGATATCAATCTCTTAGCTGTGGAAAAGAAATTAGTAACAGCAAAAACTTAGTTTGTTAAGAAAATTTTTTCAGTTGTTAATGGTTTTAGAAGAGCCACTACCCTTTTAAAATTTGAAGAGATTATCTGATCTACCTTCACATTAGAGAGCAGCATGGAAAAGGCTGTGACATTGGCCAAAAAAAATAGAATTGCCATAAACACTGATTTTAAGAAACAAAGAGTGCATTCAGATTGGGCCATAGTAATCAAAAAAATTCTCATGAATACACCAAAAAAGATAATTGTTATTACAATCACCAAATTTGGAAAAATTAAATCAATCAAAATTCAACTAATCAGATTATGGCAAAAGACTGTGATAAAATTCACTGAATTAGATCAAGCTGATCTGTTGGCCTCAAGATAATCATTTTTGATTGAGAAAGATTCAGTATACATGACCAAAGCTGTGAGTAATTGGGAGATCTGGGTGTCTAGAGATTGGTACAGAGCACTTTTGTTTACACTGCCAATGGAAACTATGGCTCATGATTTGGGTAATCTTTTGGAAGAGACTGGTGAGAAAACTTGCTTTATTAATCATTCACTGGAAACTGGCAACAGAATCCACTGTGTTGTTGTTTGTTTTGAATCTAATATGACATTGGAATCTACATTTTATATGGAGCCAATTTTTAGTAGTATTAAACTTTTTTGGGCAAGGATAGATTTGGTTCAGTATAAGAAATGTGAAAGATTTGGTTATTCTGCTTTGAAATGTGATGCACCAGTTGCATCCACTTTTAAGTCTTTAAGAACATTTAAAAAGATTGTTTTTGATGAATGTCATTTTCAGTTAGCAAAGTTGTATAAGAAGAAAAGTGTTCTAATATTTTGCTCTGCTACCTTTGGTGGCAAATCTTGGGCCCAGGTGGTCTCATTTGTTGGTTCTCCTGATGGTTTTTACTTTATTTCTGGTTCTGGTTCCCCTTTTTCTAATGCTTTGGGTTTGAATGGTGGTCTCTCTCTTGTTTCAGCTAATAATTCATCATTAGATGCTCATTTGGTCTCTTTGAAATAATTCTTAAAGCTATTGACTAATCAAGTTTTTAGTATTATGTGCAAGCTTGACAACATGGAATTGGTGTCACAGGTTCTATCTCTCTTCTCTAAAGTCTCGGCTATTTTAATTGCCACCAAAATGAATTTGGCTTCAAATATAATTGTAGACAGTTCTAAGTTGGTACTTTCACCTCTCTTTTTTGCTTTTTCTAACATTTTAACTTTGGGTTTAAGTAGTTTAAAAGTCTTGATGACCAAAGTTGGCAGTTTAGAATCTAAGTTGATAACTCTTGAGGCTTCTGTTAGTTCAGTTTTGGCAAAGTTAAATTAGTTGTGTGTTGGTTCAGGTTTTTTGTTATCTTTTTCATCTTAATGAGTAGTTTGATCTGGAAAATAGCTATGTACAATATTTGGGATATCAATGTTTCTGCCAAGCAAAAAGATGTTGTTCATTGGTATAAGGATATGAACAACTTGATTTTGATCATTACTGAGACTAAATTGAAAAATAAAGTCTGTCCATGGATTGCTGGCAAGTTTAAAGGTATCCACATATTTACTTCTGGTTTAGATTCAGAATATCTGGGAGTTGGTGTTGTGATCATCATGAACTTTTTTTTGGCAAAACATGTGTACAAAGTTTCTGAGATGTCTGGTCAGCTTCTATCCATTAGATTGCTTTTTAAAAATAAACTTTCTGTGTCAGTCTTGGGGTTTTATGCTAGTGCTTTATCTGTGGTTTGGTTTTTACAGACTAGTAAAATTAACTTTCTTATTGCGAAGACTGTTAATGAATCTTTTTTTATCATTCTTGGTGGTGACTTTAATGAAGATGATTTGCAAAAATGTACTAGTTTTAAGAAGTGTATCAATTTGGCGCTGGTCAATTCTTTGGTGAGTAGTTTGATCATAAAGAGTCCTACATAGAGAAATTCAAGAGATGTAGAAAAAACAATTGATTATGTATTGGTTTCATCAAATTTAATTAGTATGGTGGTGGATCATAATATCATAGACATTAGTAATCACTTTGACACTAATTATCAAGCTGTTTCTGTGTTAATGGGTCTGGGCAGTTTGCTGAACACTTAGTTGAACTCTTTTTGCAGACAAGCAAATAAAAATTGCTAGAAGTTTGATTTTAAGAGTGCTAACAATACAAAGTAAAGCAAGTTTAAAGATGCTATGGCAGCCAATGCTGTCATGCTCTCTGATAATTTTATCACTTCTGAGCAATTTTTGGACTTGGATACAATGTGAAATGCAGTTCACAAGATTATTATGCTATTAGCAAATGAAATATTCAGAAAAAAATGGTTTAAAAGTTTTGATGGTATTTTTACTAAGAACTCTTTTAGGTTTCATAAGCTAGAGCTTTTGGTCTCAAAAATTGCTAAGGCCTCTTATAAGGAGAATGTTGATAGGTTTGCTTTCCTTATGAAACACTGGAATTCTTTGGACAATGTTAGAGCTTTGATTGTACAAAATATTGTGAACTTTGGTGCAGGTTTTAATTGTGTGCACTCAGCTTTTTTCAGTGTACAAAAGTCATATCATGTCTCCAAGCTTGTTGAGTTTTTGCAAGCTGAGAAGTCAAAAATAAGATTGGCTATTAATAGACAGATAGAGAATTTTGCAGTTAATAAAGGTCACATGATTAGAAGCGTGCTAGAGCATTCTTTTTAAAAGATGGTTTTGAACCATTTGGTAGTTGAAAATAAACTGATTCTGAAACTTGACCTAGTTAAAACCAAGATTAATATTATTATGGAAAGCTGAACCAGAAAGCATAATGTGGTGAAAGATTTTTTTGATGATTGGTCTCATCAATATTAGTCTTTGGAGTATGTTTTTGATGATGCTTTTTCAAATATAATGTGCTCAGTTAGTCTTAATAAATTACTCGAAGTGGTTTTTAATCTGTCTGATAGCAAAGCTGCTGGTCTTTTTAAAGTGTTAAATGAGCTTTAGAAGCATTATGACAAATTGGTCTTGAATATGCTTTTAGTGCTTTTGAACTTCTATTTGTCTCATGAGTCAGTGTTTGGTGCTTGGAAGGAAGTTTGGGTCTCAATGATTTCAAAATTATATGAGTGGAAGAGAGTTCTTACAAACACCCAACCTATTGCTTTGATTGAAACCACCCACAAAATATTTTCCAAGATTCTCTTGGACAGGACTTCTTTAGCATACAGCACTTTTGATGTCTTATGTGGAAACAATTTCTTAGTTCTAAAGGGTATAACAATTCAATCTCCCATTTTTGCCATTAATTCAGTTATTGAGGATGCTTTGAAAAAGAACCATGAACTTTGGTTGGTCTTACAAGACATGCAAAAGACTTATAATTCTGTTGAGTGGGAACATCTTAGAAACAGTTTGGTCAAAATAAAAATGTATAACAAGTTTATTAGATTTTTTGGTAATATTTACAATAGTTACATTAATAAGATAATGACAGATTTTGGTTTGATAATTGAATATCAGATGCATAATGGCTTAGATCAGAAAGAAATGTTCTTACTGCTTCTTTGGTGCATATTTTATGATCCTCTTTTGTGTGAAGTCAAGAGACAGGAAAACATATGTAAATATAAGCTGAACTTTTATTATGTTGTCAAGACTGGTCATTTGGAATCTCAAGCTGAATTGACATCTTTTTTTGCTGTTGGCACTTTTGTTGATAACACAATCTAAATTGATAACAGCCAAGCTGCAATCCAACACATTTTCAATGTTGCTAGTGAATTTTTTTGGATTAATAACATTTCTATTAATAGTAACAAGACAATGGCAATTTCTATTAATTGCAAAGTTGTAAGTCCTAATTTGTCTATTAGTAGTTTACCTATATCTATTGCCAAGAAAGAAGAGTCTCATCACTATCTAGGGATTTTTTTGTCAACTAAGAGTTTATCAAAGCCTAGTCTGGCTAAAGCAGATTTTGATGTCCAATTTTTTGCCAATCTGGTTCTAAGAAAAGCCATTTCTGATAAACAGTTTTTGTATCTGGTGTTAGCAGTTTTCTATTTCATTGTTAGCTACAAAATGCAGTTCAGTTTTGTTCCTATTAGTGTATATAATAAGTAAGATTCTTTGATTTATAAAGGCTTAAAGCTAAAGTTTGGTCTTTCTCTTGATTTTCCCAATAATGCACTTTGTCATCTTTTATTGTATAGTTTGAAAACTTTCAAGCAAGTCTAGGCTGAAAGCAAAATTGCCTTCATTGTGTACTTTGTAAACTCTGTTGAGATTTTGGGTCAGTTGTTTTTACACAGGTTTCATGACTTGCAGATTCTGTCTTGGAGTTTACTTCACCCTTTGGTCTCTCCAGTTCACATTAAAGTCAGTGTTTCTAATAATTTTTTGACAGATGTGGTTTGTATTTTTCTTAAGTACAATCTGTTTCTAAGTGGCCATGTAAATAACTCTTTCTATTTTCATGGTAGAACTTCTATATTATTTGTTCTTAACAAGACTAATTATTTTAAGTTTTTTCTGTCTCTTTAGTGATATGGTATTGCTTTTGTTGAACAGCTTTGTAATAAGAATAGAGTCGTTTTTAATTGAAAAGCCTTCAAGCATTGAAAAAACTAGACCTATGTGGCCTTATTTCTGATTGGTTTAGGCTTTCTGTTGACTTTTTTGATGATATAGCTTTTTTTTCTGCCTGTTTTTCTCCCATGAGTATCATTGAACCTTCAAATATTTTGGTATTTAGTAAGTTTGGATTGATTTGCAATCAGTTGCTGAGTCTTAAAACTGACAGTCTTTTTGTCAATATGGATGGATTTCTGAAGGGCTTGGGGAGTATTGACATGAGAGCTGGTACTGTGGTCTTTTTTGAGAATATAAGCTTGAGTTTAGGAATCAAGATT
Organism: Geosiphon pyriformis; assembly: GCA_016748015.1. NCBI lineage: Eukaryota > Fungi > Glomeromycota > Glomeromycetes > Archaeosporales > Geosiphonaceae > Geosiphon > Geosiphon pyriformis. The sequence continues at coordinate 929,531 of JAAOMT010000226.1, forward strand.
TTTGGTCTGATGTCTTTTACTTTGGCTGAATTGCAGGCCATTGCATTGGCTTTTGAGTGTGTTCTTTTTTTTAGCTTAGTTAGCATTTTTACAGACAGTCAGACTGTCTTGAATACGTGCAAATTAGAATTAGGTTTAATTTATCCAAATTTTCAGAATTGCTGTTGAGTCAAGTGTTAGCACATTGTGAACATTATTAGAAAAAAAAATTTAAGTGTTAGCTGACACAAGATAAAGAGTCATTTAGATGTTATGGGTAATAAACATGCTGATACACTTGCTGATACAGCTTCTCTTTCTCTCTGGTGTCTTTTTTTTTATGTGAAAGAATGTTGTATTTTAGCTAAAGAAAATGTCATTTCTAGTAATTTTAGATATTTTGTTTGTAGGGTCTTTCAGTCTATTTATCATGCATGCTAAAAAGTCAGTTCAGATTCTAGGGTTTTGGATAATAATTTGCATTCAGACATTAATTGGTTTAGCTTATCATTGGTGTGGCATCCAAACTTGTATATGGCTTCTGGCTTTACTAATAAATTTATGGCTAGTGCTTACACATATTTTATGAAAACTTTATACTATCAGCTGCTGGTTGCTGTTTGAAAGTGCCTGTATGACAAATGTTACCTCAGTATACTGTGTTTGTATTGTGGTAAAGTAGAGGTTTCTAATCATGTCTTTTCTTGCATAGTTAATAATTTTGTTTATTGTTGCTTGTTGAATGTTTATGTCACTGCTTGGAGTGTGCTTTCTGGTCTTTCTGTCTTCTCTTTAAGTGTTTCTTAATTACTGTCCTCTTGTATTTCAAATATTGCAGTTTGCACAGCTTTTTGCAAGGACTTTGTTTTTAAAAAGTGGCTTCAGAAAGCTATTTTTGTCTTCAAAGGTTCCAAAATAGCTGGTCAGAAGATTATAGAATTTGTGTGTAACTTATGTCTTGTCTTTAAAGATGAGATTTAGTTGGTCCATACTAAGTATTATGTCTATATAGAGAAGAGTAGGATGATACCATGTGATGATTCGGCTTTGGTTTTAGTTTTTAGACTGTTTACAGTGCTTTCTGCAGGTGTAGTTAAATTGCTGAGTATTGCTGAGACATTTGGTATTGGTTTTGAACTTTATAGGTCTTGTTTGTTTTTTTCAGGTGTTAAAGACTCAGTTTTGGTACATATAGGTACTTAGTGTGATTTTGTTTAGTCCAAGTGACTAGTCATGTATAGAAAATACATGATTTATGCCTAGTTTAGATTAGTTATTTAATGTATTGTACTAGGTAGTGTTTGGACCTTACTCATAAAATGTAAAAAAAAAAAAAATTATAAAAATATAAAAAAAAAAAATTATTGTTTTTTGTAATTTTTTTTTAAATAATATTATGTATTTAAATTTAATGTATTTTTAGATTTTGTTGTTACTAAAGATTTTTGGTCTCTTTTTTTTAATGTTGTTAGTGACTATTTGTTGTAAATTCATATTTCCTAAAAGTTATTGAACCTCTGATAACTAAATTTATCTTCTATAATTTAAACTACTGAGCTTATAATTAGAATAACCAATTTTGTGCCAATTACTTTATATAATTATATAGTAAACATCAACTCTTTCTTAAGAATTACTTGTCTGGAAGCTTACTAAAAAATATGTAATTACTTTGCTGTAAAAGTCAACTCTTTTACAAAATTCTCGTTTGTAAATTACTTTAATAATTATAATAAAAAAATAAAAAAAATGTAAAAAAAATAGAATTTTGTTAAAAAATTGTTTTCTGTTCATACTTGAAATTATTAATAAATTACTAAAATTGGTAGTTAATTAATTTTAAAATATTAGTTACATTTTAAAGAATTTTAAGTGTAATTATTAAAGAAATTGGGTTTTTAAAGTATATTTTTATTTGAATTTTAATACTGAAAATGAATCAAAAAATGAGTTTTTAATTTTTTAATAAGATATATTTTCTTGAAAAAAAAAGCTTTTCTTTTATACAATTTGTTATAGTATTAATTATAAATTTACATTTTTTTTTTGCTATAATTTTGACAAACTAAAGATATATTTTAACAAACTATAAATAATTTCAGTAAATTATTAAGATATTTTGCAAATTTCTACAAATTTTGGCAAATTCTTGAATATTATAGAGTTCAGGGTATTGTATGATCTAATTATTATAATTGTGTATTATACAAATTGAATTATTAATTGAATAATAATATTTAATAATTTAATTAACTAATAAGCAATAATTGAAATAATAATAATATATGCTAATTAATAATAGAAATTATAAAAGTAATTTTATGTTAATTACTAACTAAAATTCTACTGATAACATAATTTTTTCTTTAAAACTAAGCTTTATTAAAATTCAAGTATTATCTGTAATATCAAAATAGTAATTCAAAATAATTGAAGTGATTTGGTCTGAAAATTGTTAAAATTTCAGTTTTTTAAGTTTGCTAATATATTAAATCTTTATTGGTTAAAGTATTGGGTTCTATAAAATATTTTCACAAGTATTGAATAAGTTATAATGTTTATAAACTGCTTTAAGTTTGTAATAAATGTTTATTGGTCCAGCTATTATCTTAAATTTGTTTTTATATAGCTTCAAAAGTAAAGATTTGTTGTTTCAAGTTCCAGTTTTTATTTATAAAGTGTTTTTTCAATATGAAAATATCTAAATATAGAAGTATATTTATGGCTTTGTTTATTAAAAAACAGTTGAAGTTTTTGTTGAATTGTAATATTTGGTAAAATGTTAATAGAAACAAATAAAAAGTTTTCTTTTAAAGCTTGCTTCAAAAGTTTTGGTAATTAAATTTCAAAATAATTTTTTGTGTTTCTTCTATATGGGTAATAATTCTAAGAATTATTTACTATTAGTGTTATAGGTTTTTTTTGAATATTATTAATTTAACTTCTATTAATTGTTATAAATAAATCAGAGTGTGTTTTCAAAGCTAACATTAATTTTTGGAACATTTGTTAAATGTTTTGGAAAATAATCATGATAAAAGTAAGTAAATTAAGAATAAATTTTGAAAAAATTTTGAAAAATAAAGAAATATTTTTGGGTATAAAGTTTTATATATTTTTGGTTTTAGGTTTTTATTGTAAATATTTATTATTTTTGTTTTTATATTTGTGTATTATTAAAAAAAATATTATGATAACATTAAATTAAATATTCAGGTTTGGTTGTTGTTTTATAATAATTATTAGTACTAAATTTTGGAAAATATTTTCAGAATTAATTAAAAAAAATGTGTACTAATTTGTAAAATTAATGATTCAAGATTGTTTCTAAAATAATAGTGTTTCTATTGATTTTTATGTGTAGCTTTTGCTAAAACTTTGTTATTAAGTCTTAATTTATATATATTAAAAAAACTTTCTTTCTCTCCTTCATTCCAAATTCCTAAAAAAGAGTTAAAAGTTTTTTGAAAAAAGTTTTTTACAATTCAGTATGATAAATCAAAACCATTTCTGCTTGACTACGAGACCATTGTTGGTCCCAGTGTAGCTATGATGAAGAAATCTGTTAAGGGCTTTAGTGTAGATACTGTTAGCAAAGATGTTGCCTCTAGAAAAAAAAGAAAAGGGGGTGTTCTGAAAGATGGTATTGTTCATGATATGGTTTTATCTGGTAAACCAGTTGGTGGTTTTTGAGGGTCTGAAGCTGATAATATCACTGAATTTGACAGTGTAGATATGGAGAAAGAGTTTTTGATTGAAGAAACTAGTGTAGATTATGGAAAGGGAGATGTTCTTAAAGGAAAAGACAGTAATCAAATGCCAAAGGGTCTGAGATTGGTTACCAAGCAGGCTCTGGACAAATCTTTGGGCAAAATCAACTTTCTGGACAACAATAATGATAATGACATTTTTCTGAATAAACCTGTAGTGCTTTTCTCTCCTCTCAAAAAATTAGTTGATGTGTCTGCTAGGAAGTCTTTTGCTTTGGATATTGATTTGGTCAATGTTTCTGAAAAATCTGCTCAGAACAAGCTGGCTGTGGTCAGGAAATTATTTTCGAAAATCAATGGTTTTGGGGGGGTCTCTACCCCTTCAAAATTTTCTGGGATCATTCGGGCAATGTTCACTTTCAAATCTAGCTTAATGAAAGCTACCAAATTAGCTGCTGATACAAAAATCTTAGTGAACACTGATCTTAAAAAATCAACTGGTTGCTGTTACTCATAGAAATATAAAAAATATATTAGCATGATTATTAGCCAATCAGAAGTAGGCATAGTAAATGTGGAATTCCAGGATTCTTCTTAAGAATTGCAGGATTCCAGGAATTTCAGGATTCCCCAATGAGAAATCGCAGGATTCCAGAATTCCAGGATTTCTCTTAAAGGAATCACAGGATTCCAGGAATTCCAGAATTCCTGTCGTGAAGAATCAAGGAATTGAGGAATCTCAATTATGTATATATAGCAGCAGGATTAGAAGCTAAAAAGACAGATTTCTTAGTTTTAGATTTAATCTAAGCAACTTTTCAAATTACAATCATCTAATAAATAACTATTTGTTATTTCAAACTCATTTTCACTATTAACACTTTATGTTGATAGTAATTGATACTTAACCATACTGAAACAATAGCTCTTGATCATGGTTATTGACGAAATACTAACTTGCAAATCGCCTTGGCTTATTTATTTTTTTTCTTTATGTTATTTTCTTTTCTTTATTTTCTTGCTTTGATTTTATTGTTGTTTACTAACTCTATTGAAGATTAACGTACAAGGCACTGACATCAGGATAAATGTGACTGGTAAAAAACCCAGAAATAAGGGTAGAACATTCGATTGAGGATAGCTTATCAGGAGGAATACTGGCCATCAAGCTGAGAAAGAAATTGACAAAACTGCAGTTTCAGAAAGCTACAGATAAAACTATCACTATTGAATCTCTGTCCATTATACAAAAAACTCAACCAAACTCTTTAGATACAAAACTTTCAGATACCAAACCTTCAGATTATCGACAACAAGAATAGCTTTGAGCACCAAGTTATGGATTTGTATTTAATTTAACACCAAAAATTGTCACCTATAACATTTGGTGCTTCCTGTGAGGTATAATCTTACAGAGAACCAGCACCAACAAACACCATCCAAAAGTGGCAGAATCAGAAAACATAGAAGCAAACCATTTAAGATTCACGAAATCCCTATTTCAACACTATTGTCAACACTTGAGATTAAATCATAATCATATATTCACCGAATCAGCCTTTAATTTCTATGTCAACAAAAAGATTTCTTTTTTGTTAGGAACACCAGTGAATACTGAATCAGCCAGAGAAACTTTTTACAGAAAATTAATTCAAAATACCAACCTACCAACAAATCACAATTTTGCCTCCATCATTACTGAGATCAACAAAGAAATTGAACATCACACTCAACAAAGATATCCAATTACTTATGCCAGTAAAGGCAAAGGAAAACTACAAACACCAGCGGTAACACCCAAAAAGATACAACTACTCACTTGGAAGAAAACAAGAGTTGAATCACCAACTGCTCCATCCTATCACTACACACTAGGAAGCGCCATTAATATAACATCAGCAAGCGCATCCACATCAAATGTGATATCAACATTCGGACAATTCTCATTCCAAAGTAAACAAAGAAAAACAGATCTACTAGAACCATACAGTGAATATTTTGAAGGATTTAAGTCACAATTACCAACACCATCAGGAATTCAATCACCACCACCTCAACCATACTTTAGAACCACTACCCCATAGGAACTATCTGAAAAAAAAGAGGAAAAAGAATCAGAAAATCAAGAATTTACTTACCAAAACCCGATCCTTGAAAACCTGGAATTTGGAACTCCAAACATTCAAACTTAGCAAGAAAATCCAGAAATTGAAACTTCAAATATTCAAGCATTACAAAATTAAAACCCTGAAGTAATTAATCAATACTTACCTCCAGTTATTGTCATCGATCAACCACCAGTTGAACCAATTGGTCAGCTCATCCAAATACTGAACCAACAAACTCAACAACCACCCCCAGTACCACCTCAACAACAACAACAACAACTTCCATCACAGCAACAACAACAAATGGCATACACACCAATCACAAAGCTCGACAAATTCACCAATGAAGAGGATGATACACAAGTTTGGCTAAACGATGTAGAAAAAACCATCACAGCCAATGGATGGAATGACACCAGAATCATGCAAGCCATACTTTATTTTCTCAAGGATACAGCAGATTCATGGTATCAAAGCCTGGTCGACAAACTCCAAGATTTCAATGCCTTCAAATTAGAATTTTTGAGATACTTTAGCAATAACAACAGCATTAACAGATTAGTCAACACTTTTACTATAATTAAACAAGGAGAAACTAAAGCAGTTACCACATATCTGGAATGCTTCTATAGAAATCTGCAACAAATCCAAGCAATTAATGCTAATTATTTCACAGTACCACAAATTCTCAATCAATTCATCCATGGCCTGTACAGTAGCATCCTGCAATACATATGCTCATTACATCCAGCCACTCTCCAGGACACAGTCACACATGCCAGAGATTTCGAATCTGCCAAATTAGAAGCCAATCATGCTCATGCTGTGAATCTAGTGATGAATGGATTATCTGAATTGGATTCTAAATTGAAATGATTCAGTGATTCAATTAATCAGAAGTTAGAGGGATACTTAGCTGACAATCATGCAATTTATTAACCATCACAATGACACAATAATCCAGGAAATGCAAATTGTTTCCAAAATCAGTTGTGTTCATTATTATTATCAGCAGCACCTAATCAGCCGTGGTAGCCAGAAATGCATGTTTGCCACAACTGTGGTAAACAAGGACACATAAGAGCAGACTGCAGATTTTATAGCAACAATTCACAATCAGAAAATCAATATTGAAATCTCAATCACAGATTTCAAACTCTAAATCATTACCCAAATCAAGATCAAACTACTTACCTGCCAACAACACAGCCACCAATCTATCAACCACCAGTATATTAACCTCAAATTTATCAATCACAGCCACCAATAATCTATCAGCCACAATCCCAAATAATTTATCAACCCCAATCAATTCAGACACCACCCCAAAATTCAGTTAATATGACATCAGGCCATCCCAGACCTAGAATCACACAAAACTGGAGATCAGTGATGGTTGTCTATCAACTGATCCCCAGTTCTTCCAACTTACTATCAGGATTGCATTCTCGGAATTTAGGTACCAGTGCCACCCAAAACCCGAATTCCCAGAACTATTTAAGTCTCCTAATCTGGTTTGATTTAAGTTTAATTAAACTACTGAATCAAACCAAACTTAAACAGAAAATTTGGAAAAAATTTGAACTTAAATTTGAACCAAACTTAAAATTACTGAACTTGAACTAAACCTAAACACATGTAACAAATCTGGTTTAAGTTTAGTTCAAAGTTTATGAATATGTTTAGATTCAACTATTAAAAACATTATATTATACTATATTATTATTTAATTTTCTTTTTAATAGTTTCTGTATTTATAATTAAAAACATTGTACTGCTTTTATAATTTTAGGCACTAAACAAGACTTTATATCTATAATTATATTCTCATCTATAGAAAAAACATGTTCAAAAACAACAGATAATTTTGAATTGCCAAATAATTATAAGCCATATATATAAGATGAAAAAATTGTATTTGATGTGTTTAAATATTAAATTATTAATAAAATATTAATTTAAATAAATATTTTTTGTAATATATCTTCTACTATGCTATTATATTTATTTTTTTATTAGTTATCTTTTCAGAAATATAATAATCAATTTTGTTAAGTTTTTTTTCTTATTATTGTTAAAGTTTAATATAGATTATATAACTAATGTTATAATATTATTAAAATTGCCATTTAACAAAAAACTGTTATTTGATATTGGTATAATATTTAATATGTATTCTGTTTCAAAAAAAGTATGCATTTTAAAGGGTTTATTTATCATGTAAAAGTTGGAAAATAAAACTATTTAAATAAATTAATAACTTATAATTCTTTTGTTTTATTAATATTGTTATTCGAAAATTCTCTTTTTGTGAAATAATAGAATTTTTTCCTTAAATCTAATACAGTACAGAGCATTATAGTTGTATTTGTTTTAGAGTAATATTTAACCAACTTTTTTCTTGCTGTCTTAGTTACTACAATAAATAATAGATCTAATATTAAATGTATTAAATAAATAATTAAATAAATACAATCAAAATTATAATGTTTTATCAAATTTATTATCATTAATTGTGTTTTTAACATGATTAAAAATAATACTAAAGAAGAAAATAATTAAAAAAGCAGTATTATTTAAATTGATTGATATTTTGACTATAATATTCTTAAATAGTTTAAGAAATTTAGCAATTTTATCGAAAACAATTCACTAATTATATGAAATGACATATTGATAAAGATTAATATAAGTGCTAATAAAAATGTTTAATGCTTATAAATTTACAGTTAGAATTTTTGTATTTAAAATATATAGAATCAGAAATAAATAACTTGTTAATTTAAGAAATAAACTATTTTTAATCATATTATAAATAAAATTCTACTAAATAAGACAATTTAGAATAAGTTTATAGTATTTAATTTAACATATATTACAGATATTGTTACTCATAAAAATTAAAAATTATAATAATAGATAAAATAGCCAATCAGAAATAGGTATAATAAAATGGGGAATTCCAGGATTTTCTTAGAAAATTGCAAAATTGCAAAATTTTTTTGGGGAATTACAAGATTCTTCAGGAATTTCATATAACACAAATTATGTATATATAGCAAAAGTGTTAAAAGCAAAAAAGTATTTAAAATTTAATAAAGTTTAGAACTTCAATACTTTTTCTTCAAAAGATAGTTTTTTATAACTTAAAATAGAAACACATTCATATTAATAAAAATATCTAATTATTATCTAATTTATGTTATTATTGCTTAATTAAGAATATTAATCACTTATTTATTATTAACATTCTATGTTGATAGAATCCAATACTTAATTTTATTGAACCAATAGCTCTTGATTACAATTATTAATAAAATATTAATTTCTTATTTTTTTTAATTTTTTAATTTTTTTTTGTTTCGTTTTTTTGTTGTTTACTAATTAATTAAAGAGATTAAGCACTGAATAATTAACATCAAAAATAATCTAGTAAAAAATCTGAAAATAAAGATAAAAATTTAAGAATAACTTACCAAAAAGACATGATTGCCAAAATAAACTGGCTATCATACTAAAAAAAAAAATTCACAAAAAAAATTATCAATTAAATTTCTGTCTATTATATAAAAAACTCAACTAAAACCTTTAAACTTTAAAATCTTTAGAAATTACTAATATTACTAACTATTGAGCACCAAGTTACAAATTTGCTATTTGTTCTAATATACCAAATAATTATCTGTAACAATATGTTTAAAAAACTCAAAACATTGGGATAAAATACGAAATGCAGAGTTAAGTTCCTTAATCTTTAATTTATATAAAGTTTAAATTAAAAAAATTTTAGGTAAATATATTTAGTTTAGGTTTTTAACAAATATTTTGAAAATATTATTTTTTATTTTATTTAGAGTCATCTGTACTGTCAAGTTTAGAATATGAATAAAGCATCAAAATTGAAAATTCTTCAAGTTTATTGAATGTTTTTTTTTTTTAATTTTTTGCTAACTCTTTTACAAAAGTACTATTATTTATAATGTTATTAAAAGTAATAGCAAAAAGCTATTAAAAAAAATTAGATTATAATTAATAAAATTAATAGTAAACTTATTTAAAAAAGTGTGAATATAACTTTTTTTTAAACTTTTTTGGCTGAAAATTTGGCTTAAAACAATAATAAAAACCATTTAAGCTAATATTAAGAAAACGTGGTTTTCAATAATATAAGCATTGTAATAACTCTGAGTCTTAAATAATATTAATGCCAAAAATTCAGCTCTAGAGCAATAATAAAAACCAATTTAAATTAATATTAAAAAAATACAATTTTTAATAATATAAGCACTATAATAACTCTGAATCTTAAATAATACTAATATGCTGTATGATATGTCGATCTTATTATTGGCCATCAACTAATCCAAATTTATGCAAAAATATATATATGTATTTTTGATATAATTCTATAATCTTTTACTACTTTAAAAAATTTGTTTACAATATTTATTTTATTATATTGTTTATTTATTAATCCAAAATTAATTATTGTTTATTAAAGATTTTAATGATTATTAATATAATAAGCAGTAATAGAAACAAAGACTTTGTTATTAACAAATATCCAAAAATTTAATGTAAAAAAAATTTTGAACTTAATAATAATTAAGTATACTTATTATATTATAAATATAAGTAAAAGAAAAAAAATATTTCATAATAAAAGTAGTGCTTACTCTTAATTTTTGTCTACTTAAGACATAGAATTTTATAATTCTATTTTTAATTGTATCAGCACAAATAAATTAAGAAGTGTAATTTAAATATTAAAATATTTTAATTAATTTAAGATCTTTTACTATAAGAAGTAGTTACTAGTAGTTAATAAGCCAAATAGTAATTATGTCACAAAGTTTTTTATTATAAATGTTAATAACAGTTATTACAGAAAACTAGAGCAGTTTTTTAGTTAGATTGGCCAAAAATTATAAAAAAAATAACAATTTTACTTATTAAAACATTTTTTTAATTGATTTGTAATCTTTCTAAATATTTTGTCTTTTTTATGATATTCTTCTATTGTAACATATATTGTTTAATAAAAAACTTTTAAATAGTACTATAAAAGTTTGGTAATACCTTTAATTACACAAAAAAATAATTTATGTACACATTTTGAGATTATACATTTGGTTATTTTTTTTTGTTTACTCAAACTTATTAAAATAGTTCTATACTTTATTCTAAAAACTAAATTTACCAAATATATTAATATTTGGACTATTTAAGTTATTAAATTCTATTATTTCAAATTTTAAATTTTTAGTAATATTGAATAATATTAACAAATAAATTTATTTTAGTAGATTGAAAAGTAGAGTTGTTATACATGCATAGTTTTATATATTTCTTTAGCTGATTATAGTAATTAAACAAAGTAATAATTAATAAACAAATAGTACAAGTTATATTTTTTTTTAATTCTATTAAACTTAAACAAGTTTATAAACTTTGAACCAAACTCAGACTTGATAAAAAAATTCAATGCCAAATTTAAACTAAATTTACTTTGAAAAATTGGTTCAGTTTAAGTTTGGTTTATAATTCAAACCAAACTTGAACAACATTCAAAGTTCAGTTTGATTTGGTTTAATTGGAACTCTATTTTAAGGAACTAATTAGTTGTTAAAATTAAATTTGTTGTTGTTTATTGCAAATTGGTTTTAAGATGTAAATTAGTTTTGTTGAACTAATTTTTAAGCAGATACTTGATATTATTATATAAGTAGTGATTAATATTGTTGTTGTATTGGTTGAAAAACAGACTAATAATAGTTGGTTTGATATTGAGGTTTGAATAAATAGTACAATAGTAGTAAAGATTGATAATAAAATAACTGTAATTAAGAATAATATTAATTATTTTTGTTTTGTAATCTTTTTGCATTTTTTATAATCTTGTTTTATTGATTTTTTTGTATTTTTTATAATCTTGTTTTTAGTATTTTGGAATTTTACAATAATAATAGCTTTGGTTTTAATTGTTTAATAATAGAAAGTTGTTTGGATTTTGTTATTATGATAGTTGATATTTTTGTTATTGCTATTTTTATTGGTTAGTAAAATAGTTTTTAACTTTTTTAGTTAATTAGTCGATTTTTTTTCAGCTGCTGAATTGGTTTTTCTAATAGTTAAGTTAACAAGTTTTGTGTAATTGGCTTTTTTTATTGTTATTTCATAAATCTTGGCATGTTAAATAATAATGACTAAGTCTTTTAAAGCATATAGTTAAACTTTTTTAATAAGTTTGTTTTTTAATCCTACAATAAATTGATTCAAAATCTGGGTATTAAAATAGTAATTGTTAATTTCTAATTGTCAAATTTGTCAAAAAAGTTTGTTGAACTTTTCAAGATAAGTTATAACAAATTCAAATGGTTTTTGTTTGATATTGTAGAACTGATTTTAAAAAATAATGGATATATTGTTGTCAATAAATTGTTCTAAGAAAACATTTTTGAATGCTTACCAGTTTTTATATAATTTAGCCAAATTTTCAAATCATTTTTTAGCTATTTTTTATAGAAAGTAAAAAATTGTTTTTAACATTTTGAGTGTATTCTATCTATTTGTTTTTTCTGTTTTTGAAACTTTGTTAAGCCATTTTTGAAAACTAATATTAGTATTTTTGTCAGTAAATTCAGTGATTTTTGTAATATAAGTAGTTGCCATGTCTTTAATATCTTTGTTTCCAGTAGGTTTTTTCTCTGTAAATTCAGAAATGTCTTTATTGTTATTAAAGTAATTACTTTGGTTCTTTGCTAAGAAATTGAAAAAATTAGTATTAATAGATATTGTTTCTGGTTGTTGAGTAAGACTTTTTGGTAAAATAAAATCTTTTGGTCTTAAAAACCAAATATGAAATAAATTGAGTGTTTGTGGTTAAGCAAATAAAATTAGAAATAATGTAATAAAAAATAATAATTGAATACTAATTCCTTGTTTGGGTATTTGCAAGTATTTGGCCATTATTTCTGGTGTGTTGTGAATTGTTTTTGGGTTTTATTTTTGTTTTTGTTTTTTTTGTTGTTATTTTTAGGTTTTGATTCTATGTTTAAAGAAAATTTGAATTATATTGGGTATTTTTTTTACAATATTAAATAATATTAAAGTTGAGTTTCTAAAAATAGATATCAAGTATTTCATTATTAAAGTTTTTTGTTTCTAAGCAGAAATAGTATAGTAAATTTTTATAGAGATTGTTTCTGACTTTTGAAATATTGTAGTTTTCAAAAAAATAATTGTTAATATAGTTTTTAATATATTAGTATAATAATTTTTTAAAAACTTCAATTCTGTTTTGGATGTTAAATTTTTGCTTGTAGTAAGTGTAAATTGACTGTTAATACTTTAGAATTGTTATGTTAAATGTGATTGCCACTTTAAAGTTATTGTTACTGTATTATTTTTATAAGAAAACACCAAATATTACCAGAAATTTTTGGTTTCTTTTCGTTAATATTATTAGTGACTATTTGTTGTAAATTTACATTTTCTGAAAGCTATTGAATCTCTGATAACTGAATTTATCTTTAAATTATCTTCTATAATTTGAACTGCTGGGCTTATAAGTGAAATGACTAATTCTGTACCAGTTATTTTGTATAGTTATATTGTAATAAATGCCAATCTTTTTCCAAAAATTACTTATCTGAAAGCTCACTAAAAAATATGTAGTTACTTTGTTATAAAAGTCAACTTTTCTACAGAATTCTTGTCTGTAAATTATTTTAATGATTATAATAAAAAAAATAAAAAAAATGTAAAAGAAATAGAATTTTATTAAAGAAATTGTTTTCTATTTAAGCCTAGAATTACTAACAAATTACTGAACTTAGTAGCTAATTAATTTCAAAATATTAGTTGAATTCTGGAAAATTTTAAGTATAATTACTAAAGAAATTGGTTTTTTAAAGTATATTTTTATTTAAATTGTAATACCGAAAATGAATCAAAAAATAAGTTTTTTATTCTTTAATAAAATAAATTTTTTCGAAAAAAAAAGCTTTTCTTTTATACAACTTGTTGTAGTACTAGTCTATAAACTTGCACTTTTTTTTTGTTATAATTTTGACAAACTAAAGATAAATTTCGACAAACTATGAATAATTTTTGTGAACTATTAAAATATTTTGCAAATTTCTACAAATTTTGGTAAATTCTTAAATATTACAGAGTTCGAGATATTGCATAATTTGATTATTATAATTGTGTATCATACAAATTAGGTTATTAATTAGATAATAATATTCGAAAATTTAATTAACTAATAAATAATAATTAAAATAATAAGAATTATAAGAGTAATTTTATGTTAATTACTAATTAAAATTTTATTGATAATACTGTTTTAATTTATTAATTAATTTTAATAAAAAAAAATCTTAAAATTTTTAAAAACAATTTTAATATATATTTTTTAATTTTATTGTTTTTAATATTTTTTATTATAATAATACTTATTTTATTTTTAAGCTTTTAGATTTTACTTAATAATTAATAAATATTATTAATGTTTTTAATTTTTAAATATTGTTGTAATTAAAATTAATACTTTAAAAAATTCATATTTTTTGTTTGTTAATATTGTTTTAAATATTAAAATTTGAATTATTTGGTTTTTAAATGTAAAGTATCTTTATTTTATTTATTAAAGTTGGTGTTTAAGTTTATATTAAATTTCAAAGTTTTTAAAAATTAATTTATTAATATTAGATTAAATATAAAAGCTGCTGTTTTTTTACTTTTTTTTGTTATTATTAATTTTGCAATTGGTTTTAAATTAGTTTCTTTAAAATTTAAGTTAATAAAATTAGTTTTTTAATCAAATTTATTATTAAATTTGTTAAATTTTTGTTTATTGTAAATGTTAAAATAAAAAATGTTTTTATAATTAAAAAAGAAATTGGTATTTTTGACAAAATTATTGGTAATTTAAGTAAAAAATAATTAATTTTAAGATAAAATATAATGAATATAGTTTTTTTAATAATATAGATAATAATAATTTAAGTTTTTTTTATTAGTAAAATATTTTTTGTTGAAATAATAGTTTTATAAAAGTTTTAAGCTTTAAATATTTAATTTAATATAAGTAAAACCATTAAATAAATAACTAATTTGGTTTTTAATAACAATAATTTAATTATAATTATGTATAAAATAACAATTTTAAATAATTTTTTTTTAAAATTCAATATAATAAGATTTTAACTAATTTGAATAACTAATTATATATAATAATACATAAATTATACTTATTTTAAAGTTTTATAGCTATATAAATAAAATAAAATTTGTTTATTTTTTATTTTAATTAAAATTATTAAAATACCAAAAAAAGTTTTTTAATTTATTTATTATATAAGTAATGTTTTATATTAAGTTATCTAAAATTAATTATCAAAATTATTAATTTTTAAAAAAATAACATGTTACATAAATTTATAGCTTAATTAATATATTTAAAATAATATTAATATAATATATAATTTTTATATAAATAGCTTTTTTGTAATTTAAAAAAAGTATTAATTTATATTATATTTATTTTTAATTATGGTTTTATAATAAATATTAAATTTTGTAAAATTTTAATTAATAATAAAGCTTATTTTTTTTGGTTATATAATTCATTTTTTTATTGTTTATTAAAAACAAGCTCAAAATTAAAATTTTTTTAAAAAAATCTCAGTTGTAAATTATTGTGTATTAATAGCTAGTTTTATTAAAAGCTTTATTGAAATTTAAGAAATATATATATGTGTTTTTTAAATAATAATATAATAAATAGCAATAAGTTTTTAATAAGTAATAATATATTAAATTATTTAAGATTTTTAATCTTTTAAAGAAGTTTATTTATTTACGGTAATAAAACTTTAAATTATTTTATTGATAATATAAATTCAAAAAAATTGTTTTTAATATTTTATATAGTATAATTTTAATGTAAATTTAAAGTCTTAAAATTTTACTTTGTTAAAACAAATAAAAAAATAAAAAATTATTTTAAACAATATAAACAGTTAATCAAATATAAAACATGTATAAATCACATTTACTTTGGTTTTTAATTTTTAAAATATAAATAAAAATATAATTTAATGTAATTCTAAACAAATAATGATAATAATAATTAAATTTATATTACTTTTTATACTATTTTTTTAAATAATATTTTTATTCCATAATTGGCCACTATTTAAAATTTTAGGGCTAAATAGCTAATAATTTAACCTTTTAAATTTAAATTTTATATAAATTAATTTTGAGCTGAGAAAAAAATTAACACAATATCAAACTACAAAATTTAAAAAGCATTCCTGCATTTTCCCGCCTAGAAATTACACCTTCCCGTTTATAGAAGGATTAGCCTCAATGTTCTGAATGACTTTTTTTGGGAGAAATTCGTACATAGTGAGATAGCTGTGAAATATTTTGAGTTTAGCCTTGGTTACCAACATAGGGAATGACCATCCTTGTAATGGAGATTGGTAATTGAGACCTGATAAAAGATAAGGTTTTGCAAATAGCATGCAGTTAACGAGTTTTTAGACGAAGAGAATTTATTTTGATTCGATAAACTTGAAGGGAAATGGGATAAATGCTATTTAAGCACTGTTCGTCTTAACGAAAATTAATATTGAAGGCTAATACCTCTAATGTTGAAAGATAACAAAAAATGATTGTTTCAAACGAAATAAAAATGTTCTTGAGTAGAGCAAAAATAGGCCATATAAACCAAAATTGTTATCGCCTGAAAACCAAAACCAGATTCTGATGGCACTCATATCTGGGGCGTGCTCGTTTGGGAAGCGGATTTTGGATTGGACTGATCAAAAGAGGTGTTAGCTTGGGGTGATGACGATGAAGATTTGATAACATTAACTAAGTCTTCTTTACGAGAGGGATTGTCTAAATCCATTACATCAGAATTTGAATCCAAATTCATTGGTGTGGTAGATGATACTTCCCGTGGATGGTTCTCAAAAAATTTGGCAGATAAGGTATGAGAGTATTTTCCTCGTCTAGGCCGATAATCACTGGTGTATTTCGCGCGGTACATATCAAGAGCTTTTTGAAGCAGCAATTTTTTCTCCCCAAGTTTTGTAGAATTCAAATAAGCCTTTTGATCGAATAAAAAAACATAATAAAAAATCTGCCAAAAAATGATTTGATTGGGAGTTCCAGAGTAGGTTTAATCTTACCAATTTCCAACCTAGCTCATTGCACCAATTTTCAAGGTCCCAATTAGTCCCTTTATAATTGTTTCGATCGCAAAAAGCTCGAGGATAAACGCAATTCTTTTTCCTAAATTCATCAGGTATATCTGTCATGTTAACAGATTCAATGTCGGCTCGAACTCGAACTCTGGTCGAAACACCTTTAACAACTGAATCAATTGATAATTGCTTTGCTGCTCCTCGCTGCCTTTTGACAGAAAGATTGAGATCAGCATTTCCATCAAAAGCATCGCCATCACGGGCAGCCCTTTTACGTAATGTTCCATTTAATATTTTTTCATTTCTGACAACTCGTCTGGACCTCATATTCGGATCGCGATTTCGATAACTGTCAACTGCTCGCTGAAGTAATCCCCTTTTTCCGGAAATATCAGCGGAATTGAGCCATGCTAGTTTCCAGCCTAATATATTACATTCGTTCTCATATGCCCATCGATTTCCTTGATATTTATCTTCTGAACAATTTGCACGGGGATATAGGCAATTATCGTTTTTGAATTCTTCACTTATATCATTAAGATTAACGTGGTCCACATCAATGCGTATTCGATATTCTTTATTGTTGCCCTTCACGGAATAAGTAAATACCACAAATTGCACACCCTCGCGCGTCTCGATAATAGGATCAGTGGCGGGTAATGCATGATTTGGGGAAGGATTAGAAATCAGAGGTTCGGGTTGTTTAAGAGCACCCAGTGATTGTTGTTGATTTGGAGATGGAGAAGGGATTTGATGCTTAGTCAACTGATCTTGTAATTTTGGTGATTTTTGTTGCTTTGGCTGTAAAGATTGTGTTAATATTGGTAATAAATTTTGAGGATGTTCTTGTTGTTGTTGAATGTCAGGATGTTCATGATGTTCAGGAAGTTTTTCATGTTGATCTTGATTTTGTGTTGTTTCAACATTAATATTGGAAGTTGATGAGTTGTCGTTGTTCACATTTGTTTGTGCAGATGACGGCGATGATGATGATGATGACGATGATGATGATGTTATGGAATTAATAGTTTTTTTTTTAATTAGCTGTGGGTTGCTAATAGGTTTTGTTATCATTGTGGAGACATTTGGTGATGGGGAAACTGTTCTGTGTGGGAGCAAGTTATTACTACCAAAAAGGACACCAGTATTATTGGTAATATTAGTATTATTACTATTGATAATCTTTTTCTGTTCTTTAGCCTTTTTCTTTTTCGCTCTTTGTATTGTCCTTTCGAGTGATAAAAATTGTTCAATTGAAATTGTCGTAAGAAGTTCTTCGGTGTGTTGGTCTGGTCTAATGAGAGACGCTAGTGTGATATGAGGAATAGGAGGTTGAACAGTTTGGGGATTCGAGGTAGTTGCGACGTTTTCAGGTGGATAGCGTAAAACATTTTGAGCACTTGATAAAGAGGAAGTTTGAGAAGCTGGTTGAATTTGAGTTTGTGGAATGTTTGAGGACTTATCACTTAAATTGACCCAAGTTAATGCCTCAGTAGGAGACTTGGTTTTTTCGGTGCTCGTAGGAGTTACACTAGAGAGAGGATCAGCCTTAGGTGGAGAGGAAAGTGAGGTTGTTAGTCTTTCCGTTTGTAAGTTTGATCCGTTCTTTCGAGTTTCGCGTTGGGAAGGTTGTTGCATTTTTCTTTTTGTTCAACTATCGGTTTATCGCGACAGGGGGTCTATATCCCTAACAAACTTCGCGAGAATTCACCAAATTATATTGTAACCCCTGAGTGTTTCTAAGTTTGGTTTTTTGACGAGGGTGTAGTATTTACCCAGTTGTTTGTTGGACATTGAATCAACTCCCAGGAGTTCTCCCACCCCATGGCATGCATAAGGAATTGCATGTCATCCTGATCAATTTTAATTGGTCCTACGGTCAATTCCTAAAAAATCTGACAAGACTTCCAATTTTGGTTTTGAAGTAATGATAAATTTAATCATTCCCTCTTATGAACGGCGATGCCAACAGGAGGCGATGATACCTAAATCACTTCAAAAAGGAGTTTTTTTGCCGGTGCAGAAAAAATGCGAGTAAATAGGATGCAGCCTGTGAAAATCTTTTTTCGCAGAAACATCTTTGTAATAATAAATAAAGAAATTCAATAAAAACAGGTAAAAGTCGAGTTCTGAAATAATAGCTAACAAATAAACTTTTTTAATCAAACTTGATAAATTTTTTCGACTCCTTATTATGATCAGGAATAATCTTTTTGAAAAAATGATAATTATGAGTGACAACAACAACAATAATAATAATAATAATTTAAAATTACAAGTGTTCGAAAATCTCTCCTAATAGATATTATGTCTATGAAATAATAGATTTAGAACAATTTTGAGGTTTGAAATGAAAATTGGTTCAAGTCTATTATCATCTCAAGCTTGCTTACATTTGCAATAAATGTAAAAATTACTTAGGAAAAACTTTTTAATTAAGTGGCGTTTTGTGCAATGGGAAATTTTCAAAATTCGGACTTCTGAAAGAAAAGTAAAAAAATTAAACAAGACCCAAAAACAATTTTTTGGGAATTCTTCATTTGTTTTTTTTCAATTGCAAAAAGATTTTCCTATCAATTTAGAAATGAGGCAAAATTATTTAGCGTGAGCATATTTCATGAATGAAACCAATTTAAAAGTGAAATTTTCCAAAATGCACATATCTTTATTAGCTGACTTAAATGACCTTCTGTTTTAGAATCAAATAAATTATTGTAAATGAAACTAAATTGAAACATAAATAACAGTAATTTGAAAAATTAAAAAATTCACACTAATAATTAATAGCAAAACAAACCTTTCTTATTAATATCTGATCTTAGTTTAAAATTTATTCTTAATAAGAAGCTTAAAATTTTGTTCTTTTTGAGATGCTTGGAATAATTGAGAAAACAACAAATTGGCTTGTCCAATTTTAAATCATTTCAAACGTTATTTGTAAACACAATTATTAATACGAGAGAAAGAAAAGATTTAAAACAAACAAAATCTTTTTTTTGCAATTAAGTTCTATTGTAAGAAATAATAAAGGAAATTTAAAATAAATGTGATTTGTTTTAATGATAACTTTTTTCAAAGAACATTATATAATAATTTAACATCAGTTAATAAAAGAAAATTAATTCAATTTTTTATTTTTACAAAGTTAGCATGCTTAATTAAACCAAATAAGAAAAAAGAAATTTTAAAATTGGTTGAATTGATTATTTTAAAATGTATTATTTTAAATTATTATATCATATTTTAAATTATTTAAAAATACAAAATATAACTGTTATATTAAATTCTTAAACAATTTTTTATTTATTGATTTATAGCTTTCGATTACATATTTTAATATTACATAAAATTCATTTTTATTATATTTTTAGTTTTTGTTAGCAAATTTGTTACTTTTTTAAACCATATTATTTGTAAAATATTTTAAATTGTAATCCAAAAATCAAATGTTTAAAAATTTGCAAAAAGTTCATAATATTTAAATTTTAATAATAATAAATCTAATTTTAAGTTATTTTCAAGTTAATTAATTTAGGTTTTTAAAGTTTAATTACAATAGTATTATGTTTAAAAATTAAAAAGTAAATTTTGTTGTGTTTAAAATATATAGAAAAAATGAAGTTTAATTAACTTAATAGCTAATTAACTTTAGAAAATTAATTTATAATGCAATAAAATATATTAAAAAATGGTTTAATAAATTATTGTTTTTTTAAAAAGTTGAATTTTTTATTTATTGTAAAAGATATTTTGAAAAAAATAAGTTTTTTAAATAATTTTATTTTAAATTTTATTATTATTAGTTTTAAAAAACAATAAAAATAATACTAAAACTTTTTTTTTCTATTTTTATAATTATAACCAAAGCAAATAGTAAAATAGTTATAATTTTTTTATTGTCTAAAACAACTGGTAATATTTTTATTAGTAAAACATTTATAACTATAAAAACTATTTAATAACACTCTGTAAAAATGTTTTTTTTTAAATAATAATAATAATAATAATATATTTACTAAGATTAATTTTAATTAATTTTTGGCTATATTGTTTAATGTATTAATATTTAATTAATCTTTAACAGTTATAAAAGCATGACAAAACATGTTTTTATATGTGTTTTTAATTAATTAATATATTAAATTATTTAATTTTAAAGATTAAACTAATTAAATAAAAACCAAATTATTCTTTTTTTGTTTTTTGATACTGTTTCTGGTAATGTTTAAAAAACAACTATTAATTATCAAAAATTTGCTAAATAAGTAGTTTTTACTTTAATGTTTAATAAAACTATTAAATTAAAATAGTTTATATTAAAGCTGTATTTTAGTTTTTGTATAGTTTTTTTAAATTGAATTTAATTATAAAAAACAATATTAAATTTATTATATAAAGTTTATATTTAAATTTTTTTAAATATTACTATATAAATTAAATTTTTTTTTTATTAATCAAAGAAAATTTATTACTTTTTAAGATATTTTCAAAACTATATTGATTAATTTTTTTTAATTATATAGTTTTTAAAATTAAAAAATTGGTTTTTTAAGTTAATAATTATATTTGTTTTATTTTTTACTTTTTTAACTTTTTTTGTTAATTAAAATATGTAATTATTATTTTTGGTTTTAAAAAATATTATAATTATTAAAACTAAGTAAAAAAACTTTTGAATATTAATACTGTTTAAAGATATTAATATTTAGATTATTTAATAATAAATTATAAAAATTTTTTACTTCTATTTCTTAAGTTTTTATTTAAATTTACTAGATTTTTAATTCTTAGTTTGTTAATATTAAGACTTTTATTTTATTAGTTTTTTTTGTTATTATATTTTTAATTGTTCTTATTATTATTATTATTAATTTTGTAATTAATTTTAAGTTGAATTTTTTGGAATTTTAAATCTTTGATTTAACTGTATTAATAAAATTTATTGTTAAACTAATTGGTTTTTTAATTGTTTTAATAATTTTTTTAGTTAAAAATAAACATAAAAATCTGTAAATTTATAAGTATTATATTTAATAATAAAAACAGTTTTCTAACAACTTTTAGATCTATTTTTACTTGTTAAAATTTAGTAATTAAATTAATATTAAAAAAATAGTATTATTAAATTAGTTTAATATTTTATTAATATTGAAAAATAAGATATATATTTTTTAATGATAATATTTAATAACTAATAATTAATATAAAAGCATAAAATTTTATCTTTTTAAAAAATTATTTTTATTAACTTATTTATTTTTAGTTTTTTGTATAAATTTAAGTTTTTTATTTGGGGGTTTTTTTTAATAAATTTATTATTATAATAATTAACAAATATATTTTTAAATAAATAAAATAAATTTTTCTGGTAAAATAATATAATATAATATATTGGTTTATTTAAAAAGTTATTTTTTTAAATATTATTAGATTAATAAATTTTTAATGAAAAAATTTTTAAAAATTTTATTTTCAAAAAACCTCCTTATTTTTTTATTTTTTTTAAAAATATCAAACTAATAAGTTTTTAATTTTGGTAATAAATTCAATAAAACATATATTTATTATAAAGAAAATACAATTTATTAATTTTAAACACAAAAATTATATAATTAATATTTGTATTTGGTTTTTTTGCCAAATTTTTTATTAAAAATTTTTTGAAAATATTATAATAAAACCAGCAAATTAACTTGTTATTAACTATAATTTTTTTTGTTAACTTTAATATTGTTTAAAAAATTTTTATTATTAGTAAAAATAATATAAATAAATTTATTAAATTTTCTATATTTTTTTATTTTTTTACTATTTTTTTAACTTTGTTTTTAACTTTGGTAAAATTGCTTTGTAATAATACTTAATTACAATAAGCTTTTTATTATATTTAATAATACATTAATATAATTTATAATTAAATTTAGATTTTAACTTTTTTAAGATACTTATTGTTAATAATAATAATATATTACTTGGTTTTGATATTAATTTTAATACAAATATTATTAATATAAACAAAAATAGCTTTAATATATTAAAATTTTATTATTATTATTAACAAATTAGCTTGGCAAAAACATTTATTAATTTTAAATTTTTTTTTTAAGATTAAAATTTTTATTAAATAAATTATTATTTTGCCAAAAATAATATATATTAAATTTTTTTTATTTTGGTTGTTTATTATTTTTAATAACAAAATTAAAAATTTGATTTAATTTGGTTTTAAAGTAAAATTTATTTTGGTTTGTTTTTTTTTCTTTTAAAATTAAAAAAATTAATAACCAGTTTATTTATTTTATAATTATTGTTAATTAAATTAAATACATATTAAATTTTTTGGTTAATTTGTATTTTATTGTTATGATTATATTAATAAGTTAATAATAAAAAAAAACAATATTATATAGTAATAAAATAATTAAAAGAATAATTTAACTTTAATAAGTAAATTAAATTAATAAAATTCAATATGTGAAATTAATTTTATGAATATTTTAATTGCTATTCTTTTCGAAAAATAACAAGAAAATTTGAAAATAGAAAGATAATCTATACTATTAATAAAAGATAATATATTAATATAATTTTATGCTTTATATTAATGCTTTTAGAACTTAATATTAAGTATTAACTGTATTTTTTAGTAATTATTTTTTTAATTATTTTTTACTTATTAAATTATAAAAACAAGGAAACACTTTTTTAAATTAATTCTAACAATATAAATCAAGAAAATAAAATATGTAAATACTAACAAATAATTTTTTATTTATTAAATACTTAATAAAAAATTAAAAAAAATAAACAATATATAAAAAGTTTAAATATGTTTTTATTATATTTAATATTTAGTTTTTATTATTTAAATTTCATATTTTTTTACAATTAAACAATTTATTTATATAATTACAAAAAAGAGTTAATAACCAAATTAATAATTATTATTTAAAAATAAAACAACTAATTATTATTTTTTTATTATCATTTTACGAGTGAGGTCCAAACGCTACCTAGCACTATACATCATACAAATGATCTAAACTAGGTGCGAATCATGCACTTTCTACACGTGACCAGCCACTCGGGCCAGTCAGGACAACACTACACACCTATATGCACAGAGACTGTGTCCCCAATACCTAATTATATGATAACAAATAGTTAATATATGTAATATTAATAAAAACTATGGCTTTTAATTATAAAAATAATATTGCACTTAGATATATAAAAAAAAAGCTTTTTTAAAAAGATTTTAATTTAATTTAAAATTAATTGATTATTATAAAGCAACAAAATAAATCTTTATATTAAAAAACCAAATTATTTCTTAATTATTTATTTAAAAATGAAGTGTTTTTATATAATACTTTAAAATTTTTTCGTTATTAAATTTAACAAACTAAATTAATCAAATTAAATTTAAAGCAAAATATTGTTATCTAAATAAAAAAACCAATTAATTACAAAAAAAACTATAACAAAAATATAATAATATAAAATAATATACAATAAATAATAATAACACAAAATAATTTAAAATAATATATAATAATAAATTATAATTAGCAATAGTAAAATAATATAAGAAATAATAAAAAATAGCAAGCTTTTAGAATTACGTTATAAAACAAAAAAATATGTATATATATAAATAGGTTTAACTCAAAAAAAAACATCTTAAAATAGTTTTAATTATAATTAAAAAAATTTTAATTAAATTATTTCTTATTTTTATTTTTCTAATTAAATAAAAATATTTTTTATTTTAATAAATTATGAATTGAAATATTTTAATTGTATTTAATAGTATCTTATAAATTATTTTATTAATGTTAGATACAATTAATATAATCATGTTCTAATAATTTAAAAAAATTGCTTTTAATTATAGCAATTGATAAAAATTCTAATTATTTTATTTTAGAAATTATTAGTAGTTTAAAAAAGTTCAAAAAAGTACAAAAGTATTTTAATTATTGTAACAACATAATTTGACATCATAACAAGTAATTTAACTGTTATAAATGAGTAATTTGATATCATAATTGCTTAATAAAAGACAGAAGTATATTATAAATTTTAATTTTACAACAAATTTATTAGTTTATTAAAAGAGCAAAAAACCAAATACTAAGTGTAATTAAATAGCATAAAATAAACTGAAAATTATTCCAATTAACTATTGTATTAAAATTAACAATATTGTTACCAAAACACTTTAATTTTTTTGTTTATTATAAAAAAACATCTACAAATAAAACATAACAGCAAATTTAAAATAAATAGTGCTATTAAAAGTAATTATTCTGTTATTTTAAATGTTACTAAAAAGTTTTTATATATTTTTAATTATCGTTAAAAGTTGTTGAATCTTTGACAATGTATTTATCTCCAAAGTATCTTTTTATACTTTGAACTGTGTATGCTATTGGGCTTATGGAATGGCCAATTCTATGCCAATAATCTTTATGTAGTTATTTTGTGTTAAAAGTTAACTTTTCTACAAGAATCTTCCTTCTGTAGGATTTCTAAAATGAGTTACTTTGCAGTAAAGTCAACTCTTCTACAGGAATTCTTCTTCTGTAGGCTCTTCAAAAATTATAAAAATAAAAATAAAATGTGTTTTTCCAATATGAATTTCAAACTAGTTTCGCGAGTTGTCATTTTTCTAATTATGAAATCTCAGTTTAAATCAGAGCTTAAAACGAAGTTTCAAAATTTAAAATTCAAAAATTAATCTAGCAGAGATTAATTTTATTGTCTATTAGTATCGAGAAGAAACTTATTGCAAGGTATTTATTGCCTGATTTCTATTGTCCGATTTCTATTGTCAGATTCTATTTAAAGATTACATTTCTTGAAAGAGAAAAAGCTTTTCTTTTATACAAGTTTTCGTTGTACTATTCTATGTTTGAACTTTTTGTTTTTACTAGAATATTTGTTAATTTTTGTAAATAAATATGAATTTTAATAAACTATTCATTATTTCGAAAAACTTTGGTTGATTTACTTGAAATCTACCTAAAATACATACTTTCTGTAGATCAATGCTAATTTTGTTTAATATTATTAACTAATAGTAATTATTAATTTCAAAATAAATAATTAAATAACTAAATTAAAATATTAGATAATTGAATAACTGGGTAATAAATAATTGAATAAATAAATAAAGTAACTGATAAATAGTAAATAATATATTATAAGAAATTAAAATATTTTTTTAATCTTTTGTATTCTTATTTTTTTACAAATAATACTAATTGTTAAAAACAAATACTATACTTAATTAAAAGTTACAAGAATTTTAACTTATTTATCATGATTAGCATACTTAAATATCAGCAATTTGTAATTACTTTAAAATAATTATTTCCTAAAAACAATTTTTTATTAAATTTAAAGATTTAATTAAATAGTCTTTGAAATAGTTTTATAAAAAAAAATACAATACAATTAACTTAAAATAACTTGTCATTTATTAAACAATACAAAATTAAAAACACTATTTTTGTTAACTATTTAATTTTTACATTAATTACAAAAAATTTATATAGTTAATTAACAAAATACTATTAAATAAAATACTTGTTTTTAACAGTTTACTTTTAAGATTTATTATAAAAAAACCAAAAACACAAATATTAACAGTTTGTTAAAAATAAAACAAATATAATTTATTGTTTATAAATTATTAAATTTATTAATATTTAATATAATATTTATTTATTTATTTATAAGTTTGAGAAAAAATAATGTCAAAAAAACAAAGCATTATTTATAAATAATTAAGAAATTATTTTATTCAAAACAAAATTTTATATTATCAAAATTATTAAAACCAAAATAACAAAATTACTAAAAATTATTTTAATTAAAAATTTATTAAATAAAATAGAAATAAACTTAATAAAATTTCTATTAATTATCTTTAAAAAAATCAATATATTGCAATAATAATTGATTATTTTACTAAATAGTTTAAAGCCAGAATAATTTAAGTAGTTAATATTAAATAAATAATCAATTTATATATTAAAAACTAATTTATTAACATAGATGTTTCAAAAAACTATTATTAAATTAAGAAACTTATTTTGTTAACAATGTTTTATCAAAATTAAGTTAATATTTTAAAATTAAAAAATCATTATTATTATTTTAACACAAATTATAGTTTATTATTTGTTTTAATTTAATATTAATTATTTAAATTACTAATTAATAGTATTATTATTTTATTTAAAATATTGCAATCTTTGTATTAATTTTATTAAGTAAAAAATTTTATAATGGTTTTATGTTTTCAAAAATTTTCAGCATTGTTTTTTTAAAAAATTTATTGAGTTTTAATTTTATTTTCCAATTTTTTGTTTTATTTTCATATTTAAATTTAATTTTTTATTTAATTAATTTATTATTATTTTTTAATAAAAATAAATAACTTTTTAATTTTAAATAGCTGTAAAAGCTTTTAAAACTATTGTTTGTTTGTTTTTAAAATAATTATATAATAATTTAAATATTAATTGTTTTGTTTTTATTTAAATGGTGCAAATACTTCATTTTTTAATAAATAATTATTGTAATTATTGTTTTGTTAAGTCAATATAATAATCAAATTTTTTATACTAATAAAAATTTAAATTATTAATTTTAGTTATTAGTTAAACATTTAAAATTTTGAAATTTGCTAATATATATTTTTTATAATATTTATTATAAAAACCAGATTTTAATTTCTTAGTAAATTGTTACAAACTTAAAGTTATTATTAATTAGTACTAAAATATTTTTTGCTTAATAATTATTACAATATTAATTGGTTTTATTATTATTATTATTATTTTTTGCAAATTAATTTGCTGGTTGATATATTCTTTTATCATCTTTCTAATTTTTGTTTTGAGTTTTTTAACTTAGAGTTATTCAATAAAAAATTATTATATTAAATTAACTATTATATAATTAATATAGTAATTAATTAAATTAATATGAATTTATGTAAATAATCTTATTTGCTACATATTCGATTATTTATATTGTTGTTTTTTAAAATTAAGAAAATAGGTTTGACTTTTAAAAAAAAAGTATTTTTATATTAAATTATTTTAAATTTATAATAATTTGTTATTTGGGAAATAAAAGTATTTTGACAAATACAAATTTTAATATCAAATTTTTATTAATTTATAGTTGTTTAATTAATTATTATAATTAATCTTGGCAATTGGAGTTTTTGTAGTTTTTGGCAATTAAAGTTTTTTAGTATTTTGGATAATTTGATTGAAAAAAAATTAATTTAAAAGTAAAAAATTGTCAATAATCAAAAAAGAATTAATAAAGATGCAAAAGTATTTAGCAATTTAAAATAAAAAACATTTAAATAAAATTTTTTTAATAGTTTCAATAATTTATTGGCAGATGCCAAAATATAATTATTGTTAATTTTTTTCAAAATTCTGAAAATATTGGTTGATTTTTAATTTTTTTATAGGTAACTTATTCAAGTTCTTTAAAAATATTATTAAAAAATATATTCGAGTCAAACAATATTTTTTGCAACAATTTCTAAGTGAAAAAAAGTTGTTATAATAAAAATATTTAATAATTATTACTATGTATATTTTACAAATTTAATAGAAAAAAAATTCTATTAAACTATTTCTTTATGACAACTGGCTTAAATAATAATACTAATAAAAAATTTGGGACAAAAAAATAGAAATGATTCTTTTTATATGATAAACAATTATTTAAAAATCTAAATATATGTTTTATATCTAAAAAATAAACGTATTTATTATTATGTCTGAATATTTTTTCTAATAAATTTGTCTTGATAATAATGTATAATAAAAAATTTATATATTTTATAAAAAGTTTAATTATTTGTAAAATCAATATATATTTTAAAATAAAATAAAAATAAAAATATTTTTAATATGAATTATATGTTATTATGCTAAATTTTATTATTATTATAATAATTTATTGAGTTTTTTATTAATATATTTATTTTTTAGTCTTTATAAAATTATAAATAATATTGTATATATTTATTATTATTATTTTAATGCTTTTTATATTTTGACATCGTTAAAAATTTTATTATTTTAAAATTCGATATTTTAATTATATATTTCAATTTAATAGATAATATTCCGAATGGCTGGTCACATGTAGAAAGCGTGTGAGCTACTCCTAATACGTAATATTCCCTGTTACGTACTTTTAGGTTGTAGTTGGATCACACTCAGTTGAAGCATATAAAATATTTTTTGAAAACTAATTTTATTTTATTTCTAAAAATTTTATTTTGTTTTAATAAATTTTATTAAAATTATAAATTAAACAAAAATTAAAATTAATATTTTATTATACTAAATAATAATGAATTATTTAAAAAAATTTAAAGCAAATACAAACAATAAAAATAATATTTAACATATATATATACACATTAAAAAAACATATTATATTATTTAAATTTTTCATTTTCGCAATACATTTAAATAGAATATTTAAAACCAAAAGTAAAAAATAAATGAGTAAAATTATAAAAAACAGTTAAATAAAAATTAATTATTTAAATTTTAATAATTTACCAAAAAAAATCAGAAAAATCATGTAAATATAAATATATAATTTCTGAATACAAATAGAAAATATAAAGTCTTAATGAATAATTACCGGTGTCTGGTCACGTGTGGAAAACGCATGATTCACATCTATGGTAGATTTTGCCACTGGTGTATGTAGTCAAAGGACTACATTTTGTTAAAGTACGATAAAAAAAAATAATATAAAAAAACCAAAAAGACACAATAAAATTTATTAAATATTTAAATTTAATTTAATTTTATTAAAATTGGTTGAAAAAAAATATTATTAATTATTTAAAGCATTAAGTTGGCAGTACCAAGACTTATTTATAAATATAGGATAGTTCCATGTGGATGATTAGCTGTATTTGAGAGAATTTCAGATTATTAAAAATCCCCCGTTTTATCAAACATAACCAATGCCTAAATGGCCAATCAAATTAAGCTCTATTCTTCGAATAATATAACAATGAGAACATCAGACAGGAGGCTTAACTTCGTCACTTTTGAAACTTTGGCATTTCCTATATGTGCCATGCTACCTATGGACTATGGCAAAATTGTTATAGCGATCGCTTGGGCTCTAAGCTCCTGGACTAAAGGTTTTTCTTCTATATTTCTACTGTTTAACATTGCAAATTATGCTAACCTGATTGACTGCTTTTTGTTACAATCAGCTTATTTGGTTATGCACAGTGCTCGTGGGGGAGCACCTCTACTTTTTCGCAAAAGGCTCGCAGAGGATGAGAAAAAGTTTATAGCTTTAACACATATGATGGTAAGTCATCAACTGTGCTATTCTTTTATTTCAAAACCCGCTAGAACTCCCGCATGGTCCTTCTCTTGTACGCGTTGCCAAATCGGTTTCTAGAACTGGAAAAAGGAAAGGAGCAATCAGCCAGTGAGGAAAGTAAAGATTATTGAATAGACTGCTAGAAAAAAATTTGAATTCAATATGAATTGACATCGCAAAGGTCTAGAGTATAGTGTTCATATTTCGTATGTCCTAATGGCTATATGGAGTAGCTAGTAAAAGAATTGTTGATGTAGAAGATCAGGCCGAGGAATTTTTCTGAAAAATTGAGCGAGTAGTGGTATGTGTTTGATTTAACTCATATATTCCTTCTCATTTTTGTTTTAAAGATTGTATATGTACTATTGAAATGGCTCAATGTGAAGGTGAGGTAAATTTGTTACAGGTTGATTGAAAATGCCATTAGAAGTACTAACCAGTCCTTTTTAACTTTCACTCTAGCGACTTCCTTCGCCACAAACCACCAGACTTCCTTCCTTTTTTTCTTTCATCCCAAATCTGTTTTGCCTTTATTTTCCTACACTTATCATCGAAGAGTTCGTGCACTTTTTGCTTTTAAGACATTTCTTCAATATACGTAATGCAAATAGTTTTACTATCAGGGGACGTTCACCACCACCAGAAGCAAAAGACGAAGATTGTTGTGTATGCTATGGTGTTGGCATAGGCTCTCTAACTACAACATTTCTTACTGAAATTGATGAAGAAGAACATACCGACGAAGAATATCTAGGGATTTTGGAAAATTATTGTAATATATCACATCACGTTGCTCATCGGCCCTGCATGTTTAAATGGTTCACTCTTGGCCTTACGAGGACTTCAGGAGTTTTTCAGGATTTTAACCAAAGGTTGAATCAGATGCCTTTCTTAAGACAAGCTCCAACTTGTCCTTCTTGTCGCGGAGATTTGGCAATAGATCTTATTACTAAAGATTCTCCCGAAATCTTTCCGCGAGTTGGTCATAATTGGAGAGAAAGAGCTGCATGGGAATCAAAAATAAATGGATTAGCCAAAGATTGGAAAAAAGTCATGAATTGGAGATGGATATTCGCACGAGGCGAATTAACAATGGCCTATATTATAATTGTTTGGAAAATTCTAAAATGGAGAGAAAAGATACAAGATAAATTGTTGAGGCGTTCAACATAATTTAGATTCTTGATCAAAAATAGATTTCGAAAATCCTCACCGAAAAGACTCACAAAGGATCGTAAGCCATCAATATCTGATCATTTGCTCCCCCAGCAAACTATAAAAATTAATTTGGAAAGAATATGAAGGTGTGGGTAAATCAAAATTACGAATGCAATGCGGCAGTGAGGTGTGGCTCAGAAGCCAAACATAAAAATTATTTGTTTGTATGCCATTGAAAATTTTGGATTGGCAGTTTATCACGCATGATATTATTCGGTCTATAACGATAAATTATAATCCCTAATCATAACAAGTTTTAATTACAGTAGTATAAAAAGCCTGACTATCTTCGGGAACTTCCAAGTTTATCTGCACACGGAAAAAAAGTATTTCATGTTGAATACAGAAATCTTCAAGGAAAGAAAAAAATTGCTCATCACATCCGTTAACGATGTACTCGTGTAAACTTCAAAAAATGGCAAGAAAGCAGCAGCTTCAACAGGGTGCTAAATATTATTTTAATTAATAGCGATCTAATCGCTATAAAAATTCCAAGTTATTCTTATCAGGAGTAGCCGAAACTCACGGTTATAAACTCGTGTTTGATTTTACGCTTTAGCCTTGATCTACAACGTGTGGATTTCATTTATTTGTTGTTACATTGTTCATCAATACCCTAGCACGAATAGACTGAATATGCTCATATTTCCACATGCCTATTGGTCACACTCAAATTTTTATATATCAACGGATCTTACTACTTTCGCCTAGTGTTTGCTTAGTCGACGAATGGTATATTATAAACAAGTGGAGTTGTCCAGCATTCGCCTTCCAACCTCCTCCTCTAACTGTCCAATCAGAGACGGTGGTGGAATTTTTGCTCAACATCTAACTACTGGCAGTAGTCTTATGAAAACTACTTTCTTATTAGCAACAGCAGCAAAGAGTCACTTTTAAAGTAACTCACTTATCGGTCCAAATTTCTACGTGGATAGATTTTAAAGGCCTCAAAAATTTTTCTTTTTCACGTTTCTATCATACACCTACACCAACTTCCATTTTCATAACGCAAAAATAAAAATGCTTCACCAACAATTTAACGCTACTTATGTATTTCCTTCGGAAACAACTCATACAACTGCAACAAGCTCAGGTAGGTTTATTTAAGAGGATGTTAAATGGGTGGAGTTACGCGTGCAGAAAGTGACGTGTCACCTTGAATAAATAAGTTAAAAAGTATAAATGGATGGAAATTATGAAAGAATATTTTATCAATATTGTCTAATTAAAGTAAAATTACACATGTTTACAGAGCCACACTTCGATTGTCTTCTAGTACCTTTAAGCGCGTTAGGAGAAAACCCGCCTTCACAGTTGCTCTCTCCCGCCCCTTCTTCACCCATGTCTACACTTGAGCTACGCGATTCTCCAACTGCTGACGAACTGGACGTTCCTGAATTTTTTCAGTACAGTAAAGAAAAATATGAAAGTGCAAAATCAGGAAGTCGTAAACGACGTAAATCTGCACGTGATGATTGTGATACAGCATCATCTTTAGATGGTGATGAAGGGGATGACCCAAATAGGCGAGTCTTTAATAAATTGTTGGTGGATTTTCTCCAGTCCTTTACCATGTGAAATTTATGAATTAATGAAGTTCGTAATCTTGGACGCGAAATTTATATCCTAACGCGCATTCAAAGCGCAAGATTAGCTTACACGCGATTAATATCTCATTTAATATATGTATGTTTTATAGTGGTGTCTCCCATGCTGAATATCGACGACAAGTGCATATTCAATCTGAGCAGAAAAGGCGCGCAGAAATTAAAGACGGGTTTGAAGAACTGCGTAGGCAATTGCCAATCGGCTCTAATGGTCGTAAAATGAGTAAAGCTGCCTTGCTTCAAAGAAGTATGTGTCCATATTTTTAATAACGTTATATGGTTGACCACGCGTCTTATGAATGATTGTGAAAATCCAACTTGATAATAAATTCCACATGTTAACGTTATCTGGCTGTTCCTTTTTGCTCACTTATCATAGCCGTGACTCATCTTAAAAACATAAAGAACAGGGAAGCGTTCCTTGTTGATGAAGTCACTCGTCTCCATCAATATTGTACTTATTTGAATAATGAACTTGACAAGGAGAAAAAGTACTTATTAATTTGATTTGCAAAATTTGAAAATTATTGGTCTTGATGCTCATAACCTCTTTAAATTTTTTAGAATGAATGCTGTCTATCGACAAAAAGAAACGCTTGATAAGATTTATGCGATTGGACTTTGAATTACTTAATCGCATAGTTTCAAAATTCTGCCAGGTTTTAAACAGGAGGCCAAGGAATTTAAAAAATCAAGTACCTATTGTTTCTTTCGTGATCTCTTTGTACACATTATAGCCACTTCTTTTATAGGCAATGTGTGTTGCCATTTCGCTGTTTATACGAGCACCCTCTCATAAATTTCCAGCACATGCCCGAAAAATTCACAAAAAAATTAATTTGTCGACCGCCTTTAGTAACCCTTTTATAGTTTTCTTTTCTTTTTTTTTTGGATCCCGCTGATTTTCTTTGCGATCTTTCACTTTGAATATTGACCGAAACGTACTTATCGCTCTTTCTTATCATGTTCATTTGGCTTTTTCAGATTTCCCGTAGTGTGTTGATGTTTGTTTCAGAAATGGCCATTGCCTTTGGGTCCTTGATTGGCAAGGTCGGTGTGCAATTTGGTCTCGATTTTCTTTTTCTTATATCGTTTCTGTTGTCTATATTTTTTCCTTTCCCTCTTTGGTTTCGTTTCGTACATTTGTAGATTTTTTCACATTATTTTCTTTTTTTTTCTATTCCCTTTTTATAAGATTGGGTGACTAAAAAGTTTATTAGGCTTTCTGTAGTGATGGAATGTTTGGGATATTTCAATTTGTCGGCACCAAAAATATGTTGCTGGAAAAGACAAAGCGTTGCCGAATCATCTTGCACCGTGTATATGTCTAATGTTCTACCTTTCAAATTCGTTTGAAATTGGTTTTTTTTGCAAAAGGATCTTGCCAACTTACTATAGTTTTGCTGAAATCTGTCAACCTATTGACTCCTTGAAACAATCTAAGAAAGGAAAATCTTTTGAATCATCGCCTAATCAGAGACCCTAGCTGATAAATTAAAAGGGCCCCGACATTTCATTGTTCTAAGCTTTTTACTTTTTGGAGGCAAAACCCAGAGGACTCATGATTTTGCCCTCTTTACAGCCGAGATTCGATAAGCGTTATCGACTTCCTCAGCTGGGCAGTTCACAGCGCGTCCTCAAATTTGAGTTTCGATGATTCCAAATAAAACAGATTTTTCCGACCAATCAAACAGTATTAAAAACGTGCCAAATGTTGTAATACGGTGGCGTCACATCACGCGATCTTTCAAAAACTAAGCTAACATTTGATAGTGGTACCGAAATAAACGAAACCCAGGAAAGAGCTTGGCGATCTAAGATGTTGATCTTCAAACATATCAAAGTTCAATGGCCAATCGTGTGCCAGCTTTGGATGTGCAAAAAAAGATTCATTTCGGAAAAATCTACATTGGTCACCTTCCATTTCGGTCTACGTGCATTTTTTTTGTCATTTCAAGAAACATACGTGCATCACCACGTTTTTTGGCGGTCACATTCCCAATATAATCATTCGGCGGTCGATCATTGATATTTCAATAATTCGTATCGCCACTAAAAGAATTACACGTTTTTTGGAGCACGTTAATTTAATGTTCAGCACCTAGAAAATCGAACAGAATCTGGTGTTATTACAATGGAAGCTCGAGGTTTCTGAAAGTTGTATATGTAAACCATTCACATAATTTTTTAAAGTTGATTGGGGCTTTTTGTTATGTTTCTTGAAATTGTCTATCGGTAATATAACAAAATTCCCATTATTACGAGTTTTTACAAGAGCAAGTGGTACATGTACATAAAATTATATATCAAAAGAGGAAATTTACATGAGATTTTCAATTTTATACCAGCTTTGGGTTAGTTAATTCCCATGGTTTCACTATTCGGGAACAATTGAACATCAGGAAAATTTTTAGAGGTACATTTTTGCTAAATTCAAAAATTTATAAATTCTATGCCTAATCTAAACTTGACTATTTTAAGGTAAGTTCAAATTTATGTTTGTTGTTACAATTAACTGGAATTTGAGGATCCTCTACTTAGCGCCAGATAAATAGAAGGCAACTCAGAAGACTAGAAGGTCTTTGTTTCTTGATGATTTTATATTTATTTGTTTCTGTTGATGCAAATTATTAAGGCTCGGTTTTTTGCGAGATTTTTTCCAAGTTTTCATTTGATGTGATGTAGATGATTGTCAATGTATGATCAAACCAACGGCGTATTATTATTTAACTAAGACAAAAACCATTATTGGTATGACAAGGGAGGACGTTGTACAGGCACAACAAAGAAAAACCGACTATTTCACAAAGAGTACAGTTAATATAAGGTTTATTACATATTCAAGCTTTAGCCACTTCCTTGTACACCTATGTGAAATGCCAAAATTTTTTATTTACCTTGCAGTTCAGTTAAAAGAAAAGATCAACGTGGTAACAAAATTTTCTGTTTTCAGAACCACGAGTTTGAATTTAATGATAATATTTATTGTCAAGTTTTATCTTGAAAAAGTATAAAGAATATGAGTCCTCTATGACTTAATATTGCCTGGTTAACTTAGAAAAAAGTTAATAAGATTATGACATTGTATAGATGTAATATTTTGAGCAAAGCAATTAGGATCAAGACTAACCCTAAATAAATCATCTTCATCGATGAGAAGGTTTCACCAAACAATTTTACCTTGGACCCTTGATCATTTTTATTTAATAAAAAAGGATAAGTTTTTAAAACATTTGCGGCTTATGACCAATGCTTCGAAAAATAGATTTTCAACATCTCAAATTTTGGAAGATTTTTATGATCAGAATGTATTTCAATTAAATGATGCTGTTTAGGTAACGATCAAATATAAAGACTTGGTTTACTTTGCCTATTTTTGATAGATGAATCATAGTCTCTTTAATTTAGGGAGAGAATATTTTCTATAAGCTGAGACTTGAAAAGATATTATTGAAATTTGACGATATCTGCGAGAGGTCATGTGGAATTTGAAATTAAGGTTTCATAGACTACTTCAGGGTCAGCTGGTTATTATTATTATGATCTAGAAATTGAAACCAATTCCAAATTTAAACTAAATAAAAATTTGTTAAGCTATAATATGGAATGAAATCAAATTGTATTATTTGTTAATTTCCTTTTTAATCTATTATTAATAATTGGGGATTCAAATTATATAGTTCTGACAAAAAGAGAATTGGTAGTACTCTGTACGAGTCAGGAGATAACTTATTGAATCAGAATATTCTCAAGAAATCCTGTAAGGGCCTGAATTGATGGAAAATCAAAGATCTTGAAGACCCAAATATTTACTCAATTTAAATGACCCAACAATTTTTTTTGTATACTAGGTACAAAGTCAGATTCTGAATCTAGCATGACATTTAGAGGTTAAAGAAATAATTTTTCTTTGAATAAATAAATTTACTAAAGAACATTGTGAGCATTATAAACCTTTTCAAAAAATAGAATACATGAGGTTTTAAGTGCACATATCATTTCCAAGATTTTTGATTCGATATTCTTGGGGTTTTGAAAAGCAAATTTAAACGCACTTTGTATTGCCATTTAACAGAAATGGAAAAAATTTAAATATAAAATTAGTTACTTTGACTGAGGCTCTAATGATTCCGCTTGGATAAAAGGTTTATAATAATTACAATATCTTTCATGGAACGTCCAATTGTATAAATCACCTCTTCTTAATGGTGACTATTCTATATTGTTTATCTAAAATTAGAATTCTTTGAGAAAATAGGGCTTTCTCGAGTTTTAATAAATTCTTCATGTCGTTTTTTAAGAAGAATGAGGTCAAGTCTAGCTATCTAAAACTTGTCTAAAGACTTATGAGGCCATACTTTCCTGTTGTAACTCCACATCATCACACTTTTTTCAACTCAAACACATCGGGTAGCATGAATTACTTGCTCATTTCGGAAATTCTTAACAAGTTCGAGTGCTATCAAAGAATTGACATTTCTTATTTTAAGTGATAAAAATTCAATCGAATCTTCAAAATTGATGGGATTTCAAGGACAAACTCTCAACAATATCAGATCAACGAGCTCTACCGAGTAATAAGCCTTCATTGATTCGAGAAAATTCGAACCATCTCAACCCCATGCTTGACCTAAAGTCAAAAATATAAATATGGAAGTTTATTTCACCTATAAATTAAAAAATATTGGAAGCTCAAACTTTCATGTGAATTGATCAAAATAATATAATAAACGCTTCACATTGTTCAAATTCTTAAGTATTTGCAAAAGCTGCCAAGAAAACCTCATTAAAAGAAGTGAGACTAAAACCATGTTAAAATATATTGCCATTTGTGTTAATTTCTTTTTCTTGTCTTTGTTAAAAGAAACTTATCCGTTGACAAATTGTAAAGTCTCTAGAAATTTAAATTTTTCTTTAGGGTTTGTTCCAACAAATGGAACACTGAAAAAACGATACTGCATAGTAATTTTAAAGGATTTCTCAAACTAGCGAGCTTGTTAATGGTCTCGTGGTGGCCGAAAAGATGGAATCTGACAAAATATTATCACGAACTCTCGGTTTCTTCTGAGCGTGCAGTATTCTCAGCACATGGGCTTTCATATTTGGACAATCTGATTATTAACAATTTGGGTTTACATTTTTTCTAGATTTCTAAATTATGAAAACTCTTCGGTGACGTCCAAGTTTTCGCATTTGATTACTTTATGTAGTGAAATTTCCACCGATAAGTACTATTGCGACCCTTGATAAATGGTGCATACTTTTTAAAGCAGGGTTCAATATCAGCGATTTCTTGAATACCTTTAGTAACAGGAAAAATTATTAAACAATTTTTCTTTTCAACAGTCAGAAAATTAAAAAATCCCAAAAGCAATGGGGTCTTGTAATTTATAATCAATAAACAAGATTAACGTTCTTTGATTTTTGAATTAAAAGACTTTAATAAGGATAAAAAAGATTTTGAAAAATGTTTCAAAGTATTTGGCTGATATTTTATTTTCCCAATTTTGTATCGTGGCAAAGGTTCAAAGATAAAAGCGTTATTTTCCCGTACAATATCATTCCAGATAAACTGTCCAAAAATTCGATAATGATTATATTACACTGAAAATGCTGATTAAAAATAAAGGAACATTTTTTAGGAGTCAACAAGTAAAAAATTGATTACATTAGTGAGAGAGTTCCTCACTTTAGAACTTTATGTATGATGAACAAGGGATGATTTAAGAAAAATCCCGAAGACATTAATGGAAATAACTTTTATTTAGACAAAGGACACGATATTTATAAAAGCACGATCGTCTGGCTTCCCGAAGAAACAATCTAAACATCTGAAAATTCAAACAGCACAGCTTGGGTAAAAAAATTCAAATCTAACATTCAATAATCAAACTGAAACCAATTATAAGCATTAAATACATTTCAAAGTGAATCGAGATGTCTGCTTTTGAAACCCCTAAATTTAATCTTGTCACTGTCAACATTTCGAATGACGACAGCAAAATTCCTCGAATGAAGGCTCAGACCCATCAGAAAGCTGATTGTGGCTTGGGTCCAGAAATCCGGTTTAGCGAAACCATGAAGCAAGCGAACTCCGTCTTGACCGAAAATTTTTTACCTCTCGCTTACTTTGGTTTAGTTTCTGCGACCCCTATCGAAGGTGGCGATTATTGCCACGAAATTAAATGCGAGTTTGGGGAAGCTTGGGCAAGAGCTCCTATTAAGTCTGCTTTTAAATGGAAGAAATTTGATTCTAAAGCTCAATCGCATAATCATAAGTGTGACCAGGAGCTGGTTCAGAATCCTAGAACAATAGCAAAAAATGGCGCAAAAAGTGTCAGCGAAATTGTTCAATTTTTCGAAAAATTGGCGAATGACGTATCTAAGCAGAATATAGAGAAACTCCATCAACAGAAAACCGATATTGTGATTCTCCTAGAATCGGAAATTAAAGTAGAAATAAAACCCCACATTTCTACAATCAATGAAGACGATCCCGTAGCCAATATTGTCGACAAAGTCTTTTATGTTCCTCAAGAATTTCAACTTGAAGCTGGTATAGACTTTGTCACCAACAATCATAAACAAATTAAATTAGAAAATGCTGAATGTAACGAAAATGAAGATACGATGCTTGCTGAAAAGTGCTCAGTAAATGAGATTGACAACCTTGACGAGAATGTACTCACCAGAGCCCAATTAATCGAGAAAATTACTGAGCTTGAATCTGAGAATATTCACCTCGAGGCTAAACATAAAGTCATTCAAAAGAAAATGAATTCAAAAAAGAGCCTCAAAAATTTCAAACAAAAAGGACTTTCCAAATCGCTCAAAAAAAAAATTGATGATTTTAATATCGAAGAGTGAGTAAAAATTTGTTTGACTATTTTGTCTCATTTAAGCGTTTAAATTAATGAAACTATTCGTCGGTGGAACATTAGGACTGAAGGATGGGCTAATATTGAAGCTTTCAACAAAGCAATCAATAAAACAAATCCTAAAAATATTGGTATTCTTTCTGATATTGATTTTTATGTGGAAGAGTAAGTTATATTATTATGCCACCTTTTTAAAAATCTTGTACTAACTATAACTCCACTTTTTTCTAGACTTGAAGGATGGGACAAAATTGATGCTTTTCATAAGACGTTAAACAAAATTACCAATACCGATTCGTTTATCGCCTCAGCAAAAATAGAAAACAAGAATACTTATAATTTCAGGCCACTTTTGACCTTTTCTGCTATTTGCTGTTGCTCTTTGTTTTTGGCCTATCAATATGTTTTTTAATTGTGAAAGGTTTGAAGCTTGAAGCTTTCTTTACACATTTAAATTTGAGGTTATGCAAATTTTTTCATTCTCAAGTTTTTTACCCATTTTTTAAACCATGACAAAGTTTTCATTTAAATCTATTCAACTTTCCTCCCAAAATTTACACTATGATTCAAATTTTCCACAAACTTTCTAAGATTTAGTTTAACTCTTTGAATTGGAATAATACAATTAACATTCAAACTTCCAAGTTATTGTAGATATTGTAAATAAAAACATGTTTCAAAATCTCTTAAATTATGTCTCATATTTTCAATTTTGAGAATTTTAAAACAATAAATTGTTGATTCATGATATTAGCAAGATTTATATTATAAATTCAACTTAATGGAATATAAAAATTAAATATTTTGGAAAATCTATCAGTTCTAAAAATTAGCAAAAAATCTAGACTTATATGTAAAAATCATTTGTTTTCATATATAAGCAATTTTTTTAATTTTAATTTTTACCACTAATTGCAATTTAGTTTTAATTATTATTATTAT
Organism: Geosiphon pyriformis; assembly: GCA_016748015.1. NCBI lineage: Eukaryota > Fungi > Glomeromycota > Glomeromycetes > Archaeosporales > Geosiphonaceae > Geosiphon > Geosiphon pyriformis. The sequence goes on from JAAOMT010000226.1 coordinate 970,602, forward strand.
TATTATTAAGAATCACAACATTTAAGATTTTTAGCATTATAAAAATCTTATCTTTTTACATAATATTAAACTGTTAACTAAAAATATTCGACTTTTGGTAACCAATTTAATATATAACAAATTATTACTACCAATTAATTAATAAAAAAGTATTAAATCCAATATTTGTATTTAAATTAAAAATAATTATTTATAACCAATATAATAATATAAATAAAATTTAAATAACTCATTTATTTGGTTTGATTGAATGAGAAATTACTTGTAAAAAAAAAATACATTTTATCTTAATTCTTTGTAATTATACATTATTAAAACACAGATTTTATTAAATAAATGATATATTAAATCAATATTTCAACAATCAATTGGTTTACATTAAAAAAATTACTATGAAAATTAAAAATTAAAATTAAAACTTAATCTTGAAATTTACAAGGTTTTTTATTAATTTAACATTTTTTAATGAACTTATTATAATATAAAAATTTATTATTTTGGCATAAATAACTTGCTAATTCCAGTGGTACAATATAAATTGAACTTTTAAATTAAGAACAAATCTTTTCAAAAGCCATAAAGACAATCTAGCAGCAATTATTATGATCAATTAATAGTAATATTAATGATATAAACATTAGATAATATGAAAAACCCTTTTATTGTTCGGAATGTCAAATTATTTTACTGCCTTGTGATCAATCTTGAATAAATCATAATATACAAAATAAAAAGTCTGTATTATTAAAATAACATTTTTGCTATACGCTTTCAATAATTAGTCATTTTGTAACGAAAATTTTATTTATCTTGGGGTTCCACAAAATTTACCAACATAATTTTTTAAGTAATGAAAACCTTTTGTATAAAACCTGGACTATTGTTGAAAATTTACTAAAGTGTTTTGATATGTACATTATCTACAAGCAAGAAGCGTAAGGAAAAGAAGACTTAGATTTCAATCTTCAATCTTCAATCTTAAATGGAAATTTTGGGAATTGAGTTTTGGTGAAAGCTTTTAAAGATCATCAGAGAGTATACCGGCAAAGTTAGAAAAAGAAGGCGCTTAATAAAACATATAAGTCTACAGAAAATTTTGTAGAATTCTTAAGCCCAAAAAAAGGAATAAATTAAAACTGCAGATATAGCCAATACATTTCCGATGACATTGGACTCTATGGTTGATGTAATTGCTTCAGAAGGAAAAATTAAGGGACCAGTGAAAATTTTATCTACAGACTCATGTAAAGTGTTCATTCTTTCATAGTTGTTATTTCTAATTTGAGGTCAATATCAGAAATCAATATTGAATTAACCATGTTTTTTGAAGGGTTGAAAAAACAATCGATAGCTTAGCTTACTCTTCGGAAAAGCATTCAACTGGTGCAAGATACTTGATGTTTTTATCTGTCTTTCTAACGATATTTTTGTGAACCTCTTGGACCTCAGACGAGACTTTTCTTCTATAAAGAAAAATTTGCATTATCAGTTGAGTTTCTTAAATGAATCATAGGTCTTTTAATTTACTTACTCTTGAATAATTTCGTCCATACTTTGCTTTTTTGTTTTCTTTTTTGCTTTTTTCATAGTAGATTTTGATTCAACTTTTTTCTGCAAAGCCTTAATCCTGGTTTCGAGATAAATTTTTTCACATTCAAGTTCCATGATTCTCTGGAGTAATTGCTTTCTGCTGGGAACCCCATAAATTGAAAGATAATTCTCATTGGTTTCAAAGAGGCCTTGTTTCTTTGGGACAGTTAAGGTGATTAATTCGTTGTTTTTAGTATTCGTGTCGAGATTTACAGGGATACCGGATGGCTGTTGAAGTATCTCCTCAAATTTCTGTTCATGAAGCTCCACATTGTCAGATTTTTTGATCATGAAATTCTCACTTGAGGTATTAACGTGAATACATTTAGATTCTTGAACCTTGGCGATACCCTTAAGCTGACGAAATTGAGCTTCAGGGGCAAATCCTTTCCATTTTAACGCAATTTTAAGAGGAGCTCTCGCCCAAGCGTCTTTTGGCTGATTCTTAATTTCTTGGCGACGTTGATGGCTGAAGGTGGGAGTTGCAACAGCAAGACCAAGGTAAAAATTAAATGTTGGTAAAGCTTTATGTTGATTTTGCTTTGTTGGTAAAGCTTTATGTTGATTTTGCTTTTTTGGTAAAGCTTTATGTTGATTTTGCTTTATCGGCACGATATTCTCGAGAGTGCAGACCTTTTCTTCAAATCTTAAATTAGCTGTCTTTTGATTTTTAAGAGTTCTAGGAATTTTACTTGCAGATCTAAGATTGGTCTGGGAAGAGATGGTAGAATTAACATTGATTCTTCCTTGCGAAGACATTTTTAAGTACTTTAATAAGGTTTCAGTTGATAGTTGTTGAATTAAGAGTTTTCTTTGCTCTTTCTTAGAATCCTATCAATTCAGATCTTGCTTTTTTTGCAGTCAGGAAGTTGCCTTTTTATACACATCACTTTCTTAATCTTCAAGAATAAATGCAACAGATTGGTTATCAGCAAAAACTTTAGCTTTGTTACAATTCTTTGAATTTGAATAACATTATTACCATATCACGAGTATTTGTGATTGTTATTGTGATAATGCTAGTGTATTGTGTGATTTATTCCAATGTAATCATTTAAATAGACAGTAGAAGTGAATGCTTTTTTTGGAATAATGAATCAAGTTTGTTTTTTGTAACTCTAATTTTGGTACGTGTTCTTAATGCTTTTGATCAGGTATATAAAATGATAAAAATTAAGGTTTGTATTCAAAAGAATTTTTAAGCTTGAAAAACAATACATGATCTCAGATTTCAAGACAAATAAATAATACATGATGGTATTGAATATTAAGAAAAAAAGAGTATAATGAAATAATTGATCGATTGATTTAATTATATAGGTAGCTTGGTAAATACTTTTTTAGTTACTATAATAGAAGTTATAAAATTTCAAAATAGAATTGTTTTTCAAAAAAAGGAATATTAAAATTTTAAATGTTTTCCTTCACAAAATTTGAAAGACAATTTTTCTAATGAGAAATAAAAATTGGTTCATTAATTGTAAAAAAATTTATTCACCAAAAAAAATAATTTTAATCTAATTTTGGAAACACCAAAATTAAATAATAATGAATTATATTAATAAATTATAAATAAAAATCGAAAATACTTGGCTAGAAAACAGAAAAAAAAAAGGAAATTTTCTATATAGTAAAATTTTATATGTAAAATAAAGGAAATGGATTTAAAAATCTGTACAATCTTGTGCAAATCAAATTTTAAGATTCAACACTTATAAGTTGGTTTCAATCCTGTTTATCCTGTTTATAAGATATTATGGATTGACAAGTCTTAAAATATATTTTATTTATATTTAATACCTCTACAAATTTAATGATAAAAAAAATTTTTATTCTCCAAAGCAAAATTTCTAGAAACATGATTGTTTTATTTAATATAAAGTCACTTGAAATTTTTTGAAAATGATTATAAAGCTCTGTTGTTTTGACCATTCATTGTAATTAGTTCAAAATTAGGGTAAACGTTTATTTTTTAAAATTTATTTACCATTCATATTTTAAATGGTGGCAAGTTTATTGAATAAATAGTCTATGAGAAATTCGTAAAGAAACAATTAAGAGGGAAAAGTGAATTTCTAAGAAAATAGGTACAATTCGAAATTGTTGACAATCTTGATACTAATGGTTTCTCAAAAAAGTATTTTTTATTCAAGTTTCTAAAAGTAGAAATGATATTCTTTTTCCAGTTTTCAAAAGTTTGTTACTTTGAACAAAACTCAAAAGTGTAATTCAATAAAACATTTCCTAATGTGATCAAAAATCTTAAGCTCCTTTAGATTTTTGAAAAAAAAAAATGAATCATGGGATTTTAATCATTCTAAGATATTCTTGACGCGTTATGTCATTATTTGGTTTTTTCTATTTTGAGGGATGAATGCATAGTATTATTGATCAAGTTGGAATTTTTTTTCTATTTCATCAATGGAAGAAGAATTTTCTACGCATTTTGTTAACATATTTTTGCAATATAGATGAGTCAAATAGAAAGAAAATTCAATGCAAAATTTAATTGCATATCATTGTAAACTAATTCGAAGTTTAACATTTTGACAACAATAAGATAATATCCCTACATTAAACAATACATTAAAAGATACATGAAAAATTAATACATCACGCGTTCACACTCCTTTGAACCTAGAATGGACATACCAAAACAATACATTATAATTTTTCGATATGATTGAAAGTGTGATAGGAATCTTTGGAAATTTACATTCTAATGCAACTGACTACATTTAAAAAAAAAATTTGAAAAACCTTAAAGTTTCTGGTAGCCAGCTGAACAAAAACTGTATTGTTTTTCATGTATAGATGCACGAAGGGATTTGACACCTAGAAATAGCATCAAAATACTTGACTAAAATGTATAAAATGATTTGCTCCTCGGGGCATTTCAAAAAAATCAGAAATCCAAAACACAAAGTTAATACAAGTGTATTTGAGATACTAATCACCCAGTTCACAAGCATACTACTGTTAAAGAACCAATTAAAAACTTTTTTTTTTCCAAAAAAATTTTTAAATTTCAACAAGATGTCTCTTGCAGCAATAAATACTCCTATTCAAAGCTCCTTTAATTCCCAGAAATCACCTTCTAGTACAAAAATCTTAAAGCCCAAACCAAGTAAGGTTCACAAAAAACGTGATTCAGGTTTCAGTGAAGAAATCACTCTAGGCTTGAATCCTGAAGCTCAAACTTTTAGTGGTAATTTGAAAGAGATCTCCTACTCTTCAAATCTCACCTTGACTGCAATTGGCAATGGTACTACTTTTAAAAATCGTCAAGAACTTCTCAATCGTGCTAAAACTCCATGGGAAATTGCTCCTCTTCATATCGCGTTGAAATGGAAAGGTTTTTCACCAGAAGCACAATTCCGTAAACTTAAACCAACCAAAAAGGATTTCGCTACTCCCTTAAAAAAATGGTTGAAGCCTAAAGATTGCAAATCAGTGGCCGTTTTACCCAAAGAATCCAAACCTAATCATATTATTGAAGCAAAAGAAACCATAAAAGTTGATGTTATTCAAACTCCAATCCTTAATTTCATCTTCCAAGAGGTTGCGCCCAAAGATCTTGAGGTTCAAGATGAAATTAATCTGCGAAATTTATATATTGAAAAAATAGTTCAAATTAATTGTGAAAACCTTTACCTTCGAACAAAGAAAAGAGTCTTGAAAACCAAGGCGTTTACAAAATCCAATTCTCGAAAGAAATCGGTCTCTAGTAATGAAAAATTGATTAGAGGAAAACCTGATTTTGAACATGAAGAGTAAGTTTTAATTCAATTAACAATTTTTTTTAAATTATGACTATAAAATGAACCAATTATTATTTTTTTTAATTAGACGAGAAGGATGGAAAAAGATCAAGGCCTTTAAGGATGCAATTAACAAAACTACAGCCTCAACTTCAAGAATCCTCGATGATATCGATTTTTATTTAGAAGAGTAAGCAATTAGTTTGATTAGTCAAACTTGTACTTTTTTTGAAATTGAAACCAAATATGCTAACTTTTTTTAAAACTTGAAACTAGAACACGAGGTTGGGACAAAATTGATGAATTTTATGCAAATTCATCCAAAATTTTTCAGGAATCCTTTGAATATCAACCTGAACCTACTGAGAAATCTCCGAAAGTCTCCAAAACTTCAATTTTGAAAATAATTGCCTATTCCTCTTTTTTGATAGGTTCTTATTTTTTTGTTCAAGCACTTCAACCAGCCATTTTCTCTCTTTCTTAGTTACCTCTTAAACGTAAAAAAAAATTACTTTTCCTTTTCCTTTTCCTTTTCCAAGTGTTTTGAAACACCTTTATGCCAATTTCAAGTCAACCTTACCCATTTGACTCGTCTAAACAAAAATATCCTTAAATCACATAAGCTCTGTATTTTTCCATTGAAAATGTCTAATTAATAACCTTTCTACCACAAACTTTCAAACATGCCTTCCTTGTAAATTTAAAATAATACTTTATATATTAAACTAAGTTTCCTCTCATACCTACAAGCTTAATCTATAATCTCGAATTACGTGATTTCATTGTAAATTGTGTAAATAATATTTCAAAAGAATTTTTTCATAATATAATTTTATTTTTGAATAAAATTTATTTGGGCCAAAATATTTGCAAAAAACTAAATAATAATGATACTGCAAAAAAAAATTTCAAAAAGACTTGAAAAAATGAATAAAGAAATTCTACGTTAGAAATTAATTTTAAATTCCCAAAATTTCAAAGCTTCCCATCAATTATTTCAAAACTTTTGAATTTTAGAGCGACTAATGGGTAAAAACAATCCCTTCCATCTAATACTTTTTCAATCGTTTCCAAACTCAAAGTTTTTGAGAAACCAGTACCCAAACTTAAGACTTTATCATAACCCGTAAACCCACTTATCCAACTACTAATTCCAATATTTTGGTTTGCTGCTGTCAACGATACAATCTTGAGCGTATTGGTTGGTAGTTTGAAATTTTGGTTTTGAGTGCACTCTTACTTCCTCTTGGAAAAAGAGTTCGTATTAACGTTGTTAACTGGTAGAAATGAATTAACATTATCACATCGTTTCTCAATTATTTGTGGCAGTGGTGTTAATGGGATGTAAAGCGTTTCAATGATTGGTATAGCTTGTATAGAAACCAAAAAAATTGATAGTGCTAAAATTGTAGCAGCTGAAAAAGTGGTAAATGAAATAGAATTGAATTTCATCTTTTCAAAAAAATTATATATATATATATATATATATTATTTAGTTTGGTTTTAATTTTTGAAAAAATTTTACAGTTTTGTAAAATTGGCTGAAAGAAAATAAATAAATAATACCAAAGATTAAATGTCTTTTGATACTTTTATATAAAAATTTCAGAATATTTTGAATATATTTTTCCATTATTTTAAAAAAGAACCGATCTAATAAAATTAAGAATTTCGGATGGGTTTTAAATTTTTCCACACCATCTTTAATCAAAAAGGGGGGATGGTTAATCCTTTTTTTTTCTGGAATCCAAGATAGTTGAAAGGGTAACGGGAAAAACATTAATTTCATGATATTCCAGGTGAATAAAAATAAAGATTATTCAGAAATTTTATTTCAGAATAATATGTTTTAAATAATCCAATAATGCCAAGCTCAAATTGCTTCTTTGAGAAAGCGAACCTCTTTGTCGGATACGATAAAAAGTTTTAATATATCGGATATTTGCAGATTCCGTTTATCGTTCATTGATTATATATTCAGGAATCGGTATTATTTTGATATTTTTTTACTGTTTTTGATAGAGAAAAAGTATATATACTATTTTTAATGTAAAATATTTAATAAAATAAAATGTCCGTTATACTACCAAAACCAAAATACCACAAACATGAGATTATGAATAGTATTTTCATTTTCTTTTGCTCTACATTTTTTTAATTACCTAATATATTAAAAATAAGATGACAAATTTAAAGTATAAAATTTAATAATGTTTGAAAGAATATATTTTCTTTTGTGTTTAAAAGTTCCAAAAAATTTTATTATTATTAACATGTTTACTGTTAAATTTTCAATTCAAAATTTTTTTAATAAATAATTTTTTATTTTTAAATGTTTCTTAACATTTTTAGCTTCATCAAAAATGGTTTTGATTTTGAACAAATAAAATTAAGAATTGCCAAAGACATTACGTTGTTGTTGATGTTGTTGTTGTTGTTGTTGTTATTGTTGTTTTTTTTTAAAAAAATTGAACAATAAAGTGTAAATATCAATTATAATATACTATAAATCTTGGTCATTTTTCCGGTCAAAAATTTCAATTCTTTTTAAAATCAAAAGATTATATATATTTTTTTAATAAATACTATAATTTAATAATCAAATACAAAAAAAATTTAATTGGTTAAAAGCATAAAGCATAAAGCTTAAAGTATAAAGTATAAAGTAAAAAGTATAAAGTATAAAGCATAAAGTATAAAGTATAAAGTATAAAGTATAAAGTATAAAGTATAAAGCATAAAGTATAAAGTATACAGTATAAAGCATAAAGTATAAAAATTATATATTTTTCTAAAAAATTAATATTAATCTTAATTTTAACATCAATAATTAAAATTATTATGAATTGAATATATATTTGAAATTAGATTTTAAAAAAAAATATATAAATATATATATATATTTATTTATCCATATATATATGAATTAAAACTTTTTATTCTGAATTTTGAAAAAAAAAGCATTGAAAACAAAGTTAATTTAAAAATTTATCTTTATTTTTTATTATTGATAAAATGCATACAAATTTTTTTAAATTTCCAGATTGTGAGTGAGTATAAACTATTAGAACTATTGTAATTAGTTGATTAATATATTCCATATTTCACATAATAATAATAATAATAATAATAATAATAATAAATATTATAATGAAGTTGTTTATTATTTTTAGATTTCATGAGAGCGTTTGTCGAATATCAACGAAATTGTTAGAGAAAGATTTGGTATGGTTCATCTTGATTGAAATTGTTCTTAAAGTTTAACATCTTTAAGATTTGTCTAAATATGATATAGATTGAAATAATTAAGTGTTAAAAATTAATTTAAAACATGTGATTATATTTTATGATAATTTCTTACCTTCAGGCAAATAGACTAATTCTTTTAAAAAGTAAAAATAATAATAATAATAATAATAATAATAATAATAATAATAATAATAATAATTATAAATTAAAGGATTAATCAATTGAAAATCTTTTATTATTTATAAATTAAGTAAACAAACCTGTGGAAAAATTAACCTTTTGAGCAGTTAAAAGACGACTTGTATAAATTGCTCCTGGATGAATGCTCGTTATCACTCTTGAAATTTTTGTTGTCATTAAATCATTTTTTATCGAGTCGTTCTTTTCAATTTCTTTTACGTATTTCTCCGATTTTAAAAACTGTTCCATTTCAGGAATTTCAGGTTTAGACACTTTACCTATAAAAATTTCATCTTTAGTCTCCCGGTTAAACCCTAGATACATCTCCCGAAGGTCCCACAACGTCTTTCTAACTTCCTTGGCCGTAGGACGATTCTCAGGATTAGCGTACCAACACTTTTCAATTGTTTCAGCAATACAAGGTGGAATAAGGGGGAAAGTAATTTCAGGTCTTTTACCATTTAAAATATCCATTATAAGGTGGTCATGAGGAAGATCATAAAATGGAGGGTTTCCTGTCGCCAATTCCCATAATGACATGGCAAAACTATAAATATCTCCACTTTCTGTAAATTTTTCTCCTCTTAAAACTTCTGGTGGAATGTATGGAATCACTCCATATATCTTTTTCTCTTTTGTTGCTACTGTTGTTACTGTTGTTACTTCATTGATTGTAGGTTGACATAATCCGAGGTCTCCAATACTTACACACATAGAGCTATATTGTAGAATGTTGCCAGAGTGTAGGTCACAATGAATCATACCAGAAGAATGAATTGATTCAAGTCCCAGGGCTATATTCCAGGCGCATAATAATTTACTAGACCAATTTGTAGGATGAAAATTTGTTGATAAATATTTTCGCATGTCTCCATACAAGGCAAACTCCATCACAACTCCGTACTCGAGTGTTTCAGTGTTTTGCGTAATCCTATAGATGAAAGTTATATTAGCTACGTGGCTACGGTTATTAATAAACATAGCTGTTTGAATATTGAACTGTCAACAGTAAATAAATAAGAATTAATAAATAGTAAATAAATAAGAATTAATAAATAATAATAATAATAATAATAATAATTAATAAATAAGAATTAATAAATAGTAAATAAATAATAATTAATAAATAATAATAATAATAATAATAATTAATAAATAAGAATTAATAAATAGTAAATAAATAATAATTAATAAATAAGAATTAATAAATAGTAAATAAATAAGAATTAATAAATAATAATAATAATAATAATAATAATAATAATAATTTTATTACCTCTTTATACACTTCTTCACTGTTCTTTATAATTTTTATTACTACTTCCTTTTTTTCCATTCTTTTATATTCCATTTTACCATGATGGTTTATACTACTTAAATCAATTAATCCATCAATTAAGGTTGCTTTATAAATTATACCGAAGCCTCATCTAGCAATTTCGTTGATATTCGACAAACTCTCCCATGGAATCCATTCATAATAATTCAAATCACCATAATATTTATTATTCTCATCAGATGGAGCATAGGTTGGATTCTTAATTATTTTATCAACTACTTGATTGCCACTTGAAAAGTCGTGATAAAATTTTTCAAAAAATATAAACCAGCATCCTCTACAATAATTATTTTGTTCGTTTTGAATACTCTCTTGACAGAAAGAACACAGGTTGCAATCATGAATTTCAACGTTTTCCATGACGTGAATAAATGGTAAAGGATAAAGGATAAAGGGTAAAGGATAAAGGGTAAAGGGTAAGTGAGATAAAATGTGAATATGTGATTAAGAGAATGTTGATAACATAGAGGTTATTTTTGAAAAACTTTATTTGATAGTAATTTTTTTAAAGGCGGAGTATTTATTTATATTGGTTCTCAATGTTCACAGTAAAATTTACCACTTTTTTTAACCTTAATAAATATCGTTATTGCAAATCATACTAAAATTGATTAATATATGAATAAATTTTAAGTGACTATAATACAAAAAGAGCCAAAAAGTTTTCCCCCATTGTCTCATTGTTTAATAGAAAAACCGTAATAAAAAGATTTAGGGTTCTTGTGATAGATAAAAAATATTGTATACCTAAAATTCTTTTGTACACCAAAAACAGAAAAAGGGGCTTTTAAAAAAAAAAAAAATTTTTTTTCCTTAACTCTCACAACTAACTCAGGCATAACATAACTGCACATTAAGTTTAAAATTAGATTTTTTCAAAGAGGTTTTGACCCAAAAATAGATTTAAATTTAATCATCTACATGTATTAATTTTTCATAGACTGATTCTTTATGAATTACTATTACTCAGCATGATGATTACTTTAAAAATGTTTGTTAATTAACTTTTTGTATTTTTTCTATAACTAATTAGGATAAAGAGTATGGTTTACTTTTTTATATTTATTATTCATTTCAGCCATCAATATCGTTATTAAAAATAAAATTCGATGACTACTATTTTTAATTTAAAAGGTTTAAGTAATTGATTTCCTTTAGAAAATATTTTGAATAAAAAGTAATTTCATTAAGATAATAAATTTTTCTATTGAAAGAAAGAAAGAAAGAAAGAAAGAAAGAAAGAAAGAAAGAAAGAAAGAAAGAAAGAAAGAAAGAAAGAAAGAAAGAAAGGAAAGAAAGAAATAAAATCTTTATTAAAAGAATATTAAAAAGAAAATTCGAAATTTAATAATAATTCACTTTCAAATCTTGAAAAGAGAATAAAAAAATTATTTGTCAATTTCTTTGCTCTTTTAGAGATATTCCCTATTTCTATTTGAAATAAAATTTCATTATCTAATCAAAAAATTCCCTTTTAACTAAAATAATCAATGAAAAACATTTTTTCAAATCGATTTTTTACTGGAAATTAAGAGATTCCTTCAGAACCCCAATTTAATTTGAACTAAAATTAGGACTAATTGCAACCAATAAAAACTTAATCATTATCAGGAATGTTCTATAGAGAACAGTAATCAAAAAATCTTTTAACCAATTTCACTCTTATTTCCTTTGCCATATGACCATTTAACTCTAGATTCAATTCGAGGCTATTATTAATCTTTGCATAGTGTAACAAGTTTTATCAAGAGAGAGAGAGACTAAAATTATTTTTTTTCACAAAAAGGCAATTCACTTCAAGATTTGAAATGCAATTAAAATTCATTCTATTGGTGAAAACATTGAAAATTTTATAAATAGAACGAGGAAATCTAATGTAGAAAGAAAGTTACTGATTGAATTGTATTCCCATCAAAAGATGAAAAGTTGGTTTTTGATTTAAAAAATAATAATAATAATAATAATAATAATAATAATAATTCTTTTTTAAACTGTTCACAATCATTTTTGTATCAAAAGCAAAAATGGTTCATGTTAGATATCTCAGTAAATTAGAACTAGTAACTCGGGTTTTCATAATTACTTTGTTAATTGCTATCGTGGTCACATGTGTCACTCAGAACGCAATAAGAAAAGTAAACGGGGCACCATTATTGAAATTTACCACACTGGACTCTACAATCACTATAGCACCGACGTTACAATTTTGCCTTCAAAATTTAAATCTTCAAGGTATTGGTCGACTGAAAATGGACTCATTCTTGGGTGCCCCAGGACAAAATATTTCTTCTCTGAATCAATATATCACTTATTATTGGGATGAGAATGAAAATGAAATGTGCGCTGTATTTCGTGGTGATCAGTATCCGGCTTATAGATCGGATCAGGCTCCATCATTTGGGTTTTCATTAGTTTCAACTACAACTAATAACTTGTATACTTACTCTAACGCAATAATTGAAGTTACTTGCTTCGAAGCTGGTGAATCAGTGATACAACATAATATTACTAGTAACATATTTCAAGTTCCGTTTGGATACCAATACGTTTTACAATACGTAGAAAGTCGAACATTCGAAATTGGAGCTTCCACATCAATTCGTCAATTCACATTTGACCCATTTCTACCACTTGGTCAAGCAAATGAAAATAGTACCATATTTTATTTTCGACAAAGAGGGACTGACGTGGATCAGCGTATGGAACAAACCTCGTTCACATTCTGGGATTTCGTCACTGGTCTCAGTGGATTAATTTCATTCTTGATGGTTGTTTATGTTATGTTATTTGGTAATTTTCGAATTGATCCTTGGGGTGCTGCTACTCGATTCATATTGTATCGACAACAAAGTAAATTTTATAAGAAAACTTCAAAGGAAGAAAATCAGGTAGAGATACCATTCTTGAACATTAATGAAGATACACACGGTACTGAGTATAAGACCATAGAACAAGAAGTAAAAGCTTTAAGGGAAAGATTGATGGCATTGGAAAATGTACTTTCTAATTACGTTATAAAGACAGATGTTGTCAATACAATGTATAATGTATAATTTATAATTTATAATTTATAATTTATAATTTTTTGAAAAAGACATTTTTGACGATTATAAATTAGAAAAATAATTATATATATATTAAATAGTTATATTAAATTGTAAATATTCATGAATAAATAAATTTTAATAAAACTAGTAATTCACAAGTTAAAAATATAGGTATTCATAATTTCAGAATTGTAGAGGTTGAGTTTTTTACGTCATCAATGAAAAATTTTCTAAAATTTTTTATTTTAGTATCAAACTAATTTCAATACTCCCCTATTAACTTCTGTTTAACTCGAGTAATTAAGTGAAGGTACATAATGATTAATTAAACCATGAATATAATTAATCAATTTATTATTATTATTATTATTTATTTTTTCCAAGATCAAATGGTCAATTCTTTAGATAAGTTATCATAAACGTTTATATACATACATACAATTTTCTTCTTATTTGGAAATTTCGATCAAATTAAATTTATTTATTTTTTTAATAATTTTTGATGGGTTATTATAAAAAATGTTATAGTTTAACTTGTCCTATTACTAATTTTCCCCATAATATTCTATTCTTTAAAATTATTCTATTCGTCAGAAAAATATTGTACCTTATGTTTTAAACTTTCAAAAAATTTTCTTTTTTTTAAAACTTTTAATTTTAATAATAGTAAATATTTGATTTAATTTTGAAACGTAAATATTAAATATTTGATATTTAAACTGGAGCTCTAAACTTCTAAACAGTTTTTAATGTTTGATCAATGTTTAATTTAGAAAATTTTAGGGATTTAGAAAAAAGATTTCAAAAATTTAATATTTTAAACGTAAAAATTCAATTTTTTATAATATATTAATAAAAATTTACAATTATAATTATAGGATCAATAAAAATAAAAAATTTGTAAAAAATAGTAAAAAATTTAAAAGATTCTTGTTCCACCTAATTATATTTTTTATTTACAAAAAATAAAGATTTCCTGGTCATTATCAAAGATAAACAATTTTCTAGAATTTTTTATTTATTTTTTTCTCATATTTCTCTCTTTTCAAAAAAAAATATATATATATGAACAAGAATAATTATGAATTATAATTTTAATACAATGATCCGTGAAATTGATTATGCAATACATAAAAGATAATGTCACGGAATTTTGATATTTGTGTGTGTCAGAATTTTTGTTAACATTCTTCCGAGACCCCCCCCCATCCCCATCCCCATCCCCATCCCCATTCCCATGTAATGTTACATTATTTTTGTCGATCTCATAATGGCAAAAACTTTGATATCTCAGTTCCTTTAACCACCACCACCACCAACACCACTACCATCATTACCACCACTATCACTGTAGCGTGACATTGACACATTCCTTTCAATATACAAAACTTCAAAAAATAAAAATAAAAAAATCAATAAATATCAAAGAAAGGTGATTGATCGCTAAAATTAATGATCACAAAATTTAATCCCAAATTTATTGATAAAATTGATAATTAAATTTGTCATTCATTACAAAAAAGTGATACTCATCACGCTGTTTAAAAAAGATCTTTTTTTGGTAGTTATTAAACTTATTTTAATCATATCTTTGAAAATCAAATTTATTTTATCTCATTCTTGACAACTTTCGAAAGAAAGAAACCTTTTTTTTTTGGTAAATCTTTTTCTCTATCCTAAATTGAAATTATTTGACCACAATTAATTAAAAAATCTCCTATCAAATTTAACTTAAAAAAATTAAAATTGAAAGTCTTTACCGAATGATAAAAATATTGAAATTACTCCAAAGAAAAATAACATCAAAACAAATCACAACCTCTAGTTTATAATTGAAAACTTATTGGAATAACATTCATTAATTCAATCAATTCATTAATTCACTCACTCACTCACTCACTCATTTACTTACTCACTCATTTACTTACTTACTTACTTACTTACTTACTTACTTACTTACTTACTCATTTATTTGATTCAAATTAAAAATTAATCTTATACTGGTGTTAATCACCTGCCAAGATTTTGTTCAATGATGAGAATCTATCGCCATACCAATAACTTAACCCCGTTTATCCCGAATTGCTGCTCTCAGATAAACAAATTTTTTTTTTTATGAAACATTCGATCATTGAATATTTGTTCTCACATTGTTGTTGCCCAATTTAATGCTAAAACTCGTGGTTGCCCCTCTTCATTTAATTCTCGCTGGATCTTTCCACCGACTTTGAATTTTTTTTATAAATAGTCTTTGAATTGAAGGTATTTTGGCTCATTCGTCATCAACGTTTACGTCTACTTACCAACCTATCCCTACTCTTCTCTATAATTTCTTGGCTGTGCCAGAAAAATTTTATAATATTTATCCTCCATTAACATTTCAAAATCTTATTTGCCTCTTTGTTCAAAAAAAAAATTTTCGTTTCCAATTTTCTACTTATTTCACATTAAAAAAAAACTCGTTCACTCATTCTTAAAAATGCGATCATTCTTATACACTACTCTGATAACTGCTCTTGCTTCAATAGTATCAGCTTATCCTAATGGTGCCCCAGTATGTGGTTCAGATCCAGCAGTCATCGGTGGTGTTGCTAACGCGCCCATGGGTCAGCCAGGCGACCAAGGTGTCACTTTCTCGTATAATTTTAAGAATGGTCAATATGAACCAGGGAAATCATACAAAATTACTGTATCAGCTAAACAAAAGTGGAAGGGTATTTTACTTTATGCATTGGATGGTCAAAAAGATCATCCTGGACAGTTTACCTTGCCGACTGGGTTCAAATATGTAACCCCGCAAACTGGAAGTTGTCCCGGAGATCCAAAGGGAACCATTACCCATTCAGGCAAGTTACATTTCCATCTCCATCTCCTTTTTCATTGTTATTCATTTCTTATTTTTTTTGTTGGCTAAGCATATGATAAGAAACTTTATCTAACCTACATTTCAAAATCACTTGCTTTTTAGACGCTAATCCAAAAGGACCAAGTGTTGATTTTACTTGGACAGCACCAGCCAAAGATGCTGGTCCAATTTCATTTGCCGGTACCGTTGTCACCGGCAAAGCGGCAGGATTCCAAGTTTTCAAAGACACCAAACTCTTCAATGCTGTCGGTGGTACAACCGCTAATGGATCAAATTCCACATCTACTACTAATACTTCTACTACGGCTTCTGCCGCGAGTTCAAAAGACACTGATACTTCTACCACCTCGTCCAGTAAATCATCAAGCACTGGAGGGGCAAAAGATGGAAAATCTAGTGCTACTTCTTCATCCGATTCATCTTCAGCGTCAACAACCGATGATTCCAATCCTAAATCCTCGTACGGCACTAGTGATTCCAATTCATTGTTACCTCAATGGTTAATGATTGTGCAATTGTTCATTGCTACTATCGGGGCTAAATTTATCTTCTCCAATTATTAATTTGTGAATAAATTTTTTCCAGGATAATGAAAATAATTTGAAAATAACTTCTGAAACTCAATTTTTTGGACATGTTAAACTCGGAATAGAGTAGAATGTATATCATTTTTGGGGCAATCCATTGCTAGATTAGACTTGTATTATTTAACAGTAATTTATGGTTAAAATTTTGCATTTATTTAAATAAAAAAAGCTCATTACCAAAACCTGATTACTTTTCTACAAAAACGAAAAAGTTCATCAATTCGAAAATAGTCAATAAATTGTAAAAGGAAAAGGCTCAAGGTATATATATATATATGTATATATGATTGACTTTAACAAGGCTTAAAATAAAATTTAT
This sequence comes from Geosiphon pyriformis, assembly GCA_016748015.1. Lineage (NCBI taxonomy): Eukaryota > Fungi > Glomeromycota > Glomeromycetes > Archaeosporales > Geosiphonaceae > Geosiphon > Geosiphon pyriformis. The sequence continues at coordinate 987,540 of JAAOMT010000226.1, forward strand.
CTATAAAATGACTGAATATAATAACAAAGAGTAATCGAAACTTTTGAAGCTAGGGATGTTTGATGTTTAGAATCTTTGTCTGAATTGGCAAGACATAGTTTTCTTTCTTTCTTTCTGTCTTTCTGTCAAAAAGTATTTGTTGAAACAATTAATGAAAAGTTCTGAATTTTCAAAACAAGGTTTTAATAAGAATTTTTGTTCTGAAACGATTAAATGACAATTTTAGCAATTTTAGAAGAAATCGTTACCTTTAAAAGTTTTATTTTTATTTTAAAATCAGTCAGATTTTATCACTTTTTTAAGAACGAAAATCATGAAACTTCAATTCTCCAAATGAAAGTGTCTATTAATAAATCCAAATCAAACTTGTATGTTATTTTTTAATATATATATATATCATATTTCTTTTTGATCAATAATGATAAAATTTTTTAAGATAACCGCATGTATACCCCTAATATAAATTTTCAATAAGGAATTTTATTTTTTGGATTTAATGTCTTTCCAAAGGTTTTTTTTTGGTTTAATACAGGAAACTAGTTTCATGGGTTTCCTGAATATATTGGCTATGAAAAATATCTTTCACCTATATTAAAAAAAAAACTCGGAAAATTCTTTGAATTGTTATCACCGAATAGAAAAACATTTTTTTTCTCTTTTTAAAGGTAACTAAACATTTATATATAAACCAAAAATGAGATCTTATCTCCTTTCTGTAACATTAGAGATTTTATCTCCTTTTTGTAAAATATATGATGATTTGAAAAAAAAAAAAGAAAAAAAAAAAAAAGATTTCTTATAATAATAAACGTTTTATTAAGTAAAAATTTCATTTATAGGATTTAAAGAACATTTAAATTATTATAGTTTTTAAATCTTGTTTGACTTTCAAGAAAATAACTGGTTCCTTTTATTCTTTTTAACCCAACTCACTCATTTATTATGTGAGAAATGGTCTAAATCCATGTATTATGGAATCTTTTGAAACACGTATGAATTTAAGTTATGGGAAAAGAAACAAAATGACCAAAGCAAACAGAAACAGATAGATAATGATGATGATGATGATGATGATGATGATGATAATGATGATGATTGAAAACATAAAGTACTTTTAATTACGCAATTTTTTTCCAGGTTCACAAATTTATATTTATCAAAAAAAAAATCATGGCTTCTAAATTTATTACTTTAGAAAAATTCAAAAACAAAAAAATCAAAGTTTTTAAGCTAAAAACTTTATTTTCTCTCTTCTATTTTCTTTTTTTCATATCATTGTATTTAATTACCTTTTCACCAAATATATATCCTAAATTATTCGAAGCTTTTCTCCGAAATCAGTCAAACGTGACGGAACTCTTCCAAAATTCTAACAACAAAAGTCTCGAGAATCAAACCTTTTATATAAAATCATCAGGAGAAATTGATCTTTCAAGTCATTTCAAATTCAAAAATTTTACAAACTACGAAAAATATCCGATGATTTCTTTACAAAAACGAACCACCAAATTTATAACTAAACTAAAGAAAAAGTTTTTCAAAGATTCAATACAACTCAAATTTCTCCAAAAAATGGCGGACTATATAAATCTTGCTTATTGTGGTAAAACAAATAATGAGGTTGGAGTAGTCGTAAAAGGAGGAAATGTTTTCGGTAAGTTTACCCAGCTGTTATTTAAAATCTCCGTTTTAGAGTTTAGTCATATTAAAAGGAACAATCAAAACTTTTATTAAAATATTTATTTCCTTAAAGCTGATGTGCACTATTCTCGTTCTAAAGAAGGAAAGCTCTACATTATATCTTTCTTTAAGGGCCCTGACTATATTCGAGATCGACAGAATGTGAGCTCAATCAAAATTACTCCATATGAGATTGAATATCCTAAAAAAACTGTAACATATGTTCGGTCAACTTGGCTTGAGCATGTCAGACAAATGATGCCCGTACTCTTGGATAAAATAAAAAGGGTTTTGATCGCAGAACAAAAATCAATTAAAGATTCGCCAATGTACTTTTTCACTGGACATGGAATTGGTGGAGGTTAATGAAAAATTTTAACTTTCTTTTTGGTTTCATCTTTTGATAAAATATCCTTTAAAAGTTCAAATTGACTTTTGAAAATTTAATCTTCCATCCAAACAGCATATGCCCTCCTCGCAGCTCTTGAATATCAAAAATTAAGTCCAACGCAAAAAATAAAATTGCATGGATCCACTTTTCTCATCAAAGAATGGCCCATCAATGTTGTGACATTTGGTACCCCAAGAGTTGGAAATGAAATTTTTGCGGATAGCGTGAATAAAGCTTTCTACGCTGGGGATTATATATATCGTGTTACCCATTCCAACGACTGGGTTCCCAGATCTTTGAGCAAAGAAAACTTTGTTCATCATGAACGAGAACTTTGGATAACCAAACCAGATGATTGTGATTGCCGCAAGATTAACCGCTTACATCAAAGTTATACAGCCGATAAAAATTATGCAGTTTATGAATGTCCCGGTTTCAGAGTTGGGAGTGATTATGGTGAAAATTTGGTATGATTCATCATTCTTTTCAAAGCCCTTTGATAAACCAACTTCGAAAAATTTGCTGAAAATTTTATTTTTCATGCTTTTTCTTTTCTCCAGAATTGTAATGTGGGTACTTTAGATGGAGAAGGGGACGTTGCCGCACATTATGGACCTTACTTTGGAATCACAATAGGAGATTGCAAGCCAATGATTACAGAACAGTTCAATTTACCTCGAAAAAATGTTCGAGGTCTTGTAACCCAGAATTAAATTAATTGCTATACTGTCTCACATTAAATATTTATTTTGGCGAAGAATACTTGTATTATTTGTAGAAATCCCACTTTCAGATAGAGGTTTCATCAAAATCAAAAAAAAACAATGTGAGAGCAAAAGTCATATTTTTTGAAATTATCAAGATTCCACTCGAGAGCTTTTTATGTTTCCAAAATTCAAATAGGCCTTATTTTTATGAAAAAATACGCCGGCAAACTCATTTTTCCTCACTGTTTTATTTTTATTGGAGATGCTAAATTCTTGAATCGTTTAAGTTCTTGAATACAATTAATGGTTGAACTAGGTTCTAGAAAAAAATTGCGTTTTGCTTCAAAATAAACCTAACATTTTAGAGGCTGATAAATACTATTTTTGGTCTCTGGATAATTCTGTTTGATTTATCATTATTTAATAATCCAAGATAATATTGATAACATTGAAGTCAAAGAGATTTGAACAAAAGAGTTGACTCTTGAAACCACAAATTTAGCTTCAAGTGAAATAATAATATTCCCGTTTTGATGCTGTAAAACAAAAGCTTCCTAATATAATTTTATCAAAAAGTGTTATACAGAGTTTAACTTTGTTGAAATATATATATATATATATATACCATCAAAAAGCAATTTTTATGGACTATTATATAAAAATGATAAAAATTTCTTTAGCATGCTATTTTTATATGATACATGTATGTATTGTAATATAAAAGACAAATGAGCTAATTGCCCCAAAACTCTATTGAAATTGAAATTTTTAATGTAAAGGATTTTCGAGCAAAAAACAATCTAATCATATCCTTCCACTTTAACATATCTTTCAAATGACTTTTATCACAAAGTGAAAACTATTACTTCTTTTCACAAATGATTTTAATTTGTTACTTCGAGGCAGTCCAGACGGATTCATTCTAAAAGATAAAAGAGTAACAGTTACCATGATCAAAAGTGAAAGTAATTGGTCAACTGATTAGTGGCTATAAAATATAGTTTAAAAAAAACCCCCAAATATTTTTTTTTTCCAAAATCTTAGCATTCTTGGGATCAGCAGCTAAATGAAAAAGGAAGTTTTATTATTTTTCTTTCAAAAGGTGGGAAAAGCTGGAAATGCCAAACTTGGCAGCATTAAATTGATTTGGCAATTATTTTAAATATCATTAAATTCTAAATTGTTTTAATAAAAGTGGTCTTTTGAAATAAAAATTTTTATCACAAATTATAAAACCATAAACGGGGTTTTTTTTATACATGTTTATTAAAATAAAATTAAGAAATATGTGACTTTTGTATTTATATTTGTGTTTAATTACAGTTCCTCGTTAATTAAAGGTATAAGTTAGATGGTATTTTAGTTTTTACCAAACAAGAACACCAAAAAAAAAATACTTTTAATAAAAAATTCAATAAGGAAGCTCCTAATTGTGTGTTAAAAGCAGTAATATTCTGCAATATATGGTCTTATTTTCATTTTATATGTCTATATTAGTAATTATATCATTAGTAGTTGTGTCAATATCTTTTTCATAAATAATAGTTTGAAAAATATTTGAAAGTTTAACGAGGCAAAATAAAAGTAAAGTTTTTGTGGCTAAAGAATTTCGAGTTTCGGATATGTTTTAATCTAAAACATGAGATATTTCTATGTCCCATCCCTTAAAAGTTTGATGAAGGTGTCTGATCGGATAATAAAAAAATTTTCTCGAAAGATGTAAAAGATTTTTATATAATCAGGAAATTGGATAAAAATAACAGTAAGCAAATTATTATGTTACGATTTTGTCTTTTTAAAGATAAAATTTTTGCAATTTGTCAAGGCAGTTTTCACGTCAAAATAAATATATATATAAATGAAAATAGTTTACATTTTTTTTTTGGTTTACTTTGATAAAGATTAAGAATTATTAAGAATTTAAAATTAAATGAAATAAAAGGTAAAATAATTTTTGTCATAAATGATACAATGATATAAAATTTATTCAATTTTAGATTATGGAAACAAAAAATTTTCATATCTCTGTTCTGTTGAACAATGTTGACTATTGTTTTTTTTAAAAAAGATAATTATCAAAAAATATTTGGAAAAAAGTATTTGGAAAAAATGATCAAATATTCAATTTTTTTTTACAAATTAAAGTTAATGAGTTTTAAGATTGGTTTGTTGTATTATATGTATTCAAAAATAATTTTTATTCTTTATGTTTTTTTTTTTTGTTTTTTTTTAAATAATCAATAGTTGAAAATAATTAATATATATATATATTTCTCATAGATTGTTATTTTTTACCAAAAAAAATCTAAAAAGATACTAACTATACACATGTAAAAAATCTTTTTAATGGCTGAATTGTACTATAGTTATGTTGAATGGGATATAATGTTAAAAACAATACATTCTTTATGTCTTTTTTGACTGATAATCAATTTTTAAAAGTCAATATGCTTTTTTAGATCTTTTGTGTTATTGTTAAAATATTTTAACAATGCATCTGTTGAAACAATAATTAAAAAGAATAATAAATTTAACCTTTTTATAGTGATTTTCTATCGATTTTTGCATTTTAACAATTCTAATTCAGTTAACATTGTTTCTAATAATATATGTTAACCTGAAGGCTATGAATTTTTTTTTATAAAATTGGTGGTGCTTTTGCAAATTTTTTTTTTCTCAATCCAACCAAAATAAACAAGAGGAAAAAGCAAACCAATGATATTCAAGTAAATCAATTAATTTGAAAAAATGTAACCAAAAACCAACAAACAATCTTCCTTCAATTCCCTCTCGATTATCAATCCTGGGTAATGGCTTTATTAAAGAACTAACTAGTGATCCAGAACAATTTGAAACTTTGATTCATAAACATTCAGAAAATTGCTATTTACGTGACAAAATTTTAAATCTAAATAATAATAACATTATATAAAATTTTACAAATTGAGGAATTGAAATTCAATTAATATTATGTAATTATAAATCATTTTGACAATTATTTTTTATATTTTGAATTCTACAAAAAAAAACTTTTCTTTTCAAGACTTAAAACAACTATAATGACTTTGATTCTTTAACTAAAAATTTCCATTATTTAAGTAAGTTTCTATCAAATCTTTATATTTACTTTTAAATTTTAAATTTCACTGCATATTATTGAAATTGAGATTCAAAAAAAAATGAAAATGTGTTAGCAATTGAGATATATATTTCATTAACAATGTTTCTGAGACTACAAAAATTCAATCACATTAATCTTTTAGAATTGAACTGTATATTCTTTTTAGCCAATTTTTAATAACAAGCTGTGATTACTAGATGGCAAATAATTTGCAGAAAACTTTAAAAGTTTAGAGTTTTTTGTTCTAACTTAGAAAACTGTTCCCACAAATGCAAATGTTATTTGTGTGCTCATATTAGCTGTGTCTTTTTGCAATTTGGACTTGGTCAATGTGTTTCATCTGGTCGCTTTGTTGCAATGGTTCAAGCCAAGATCTTGCTTTCGATGATCATAAGATTAATTTTACGGATGGTACTAAATCAGAAAAAAAACATCATATCGCTACATTTAGTGGTGGGATTTTTGAGAAAAGGTAGCCTAAGGCTATTTAGGGTTTTCAGCATCGACTAATTTGAAAATTCTTTCTTGTTTGGATTTAATTGGGAATCTAAAACATTTTGGTTCTTACTTCGAAAATTCTGATTTATTTATACATGAAAATCTAAGAATCCTGGTTATTTGAGTACTTTAAAAAAGAAACTTTTTCATAGATTCATGTGCAAAATTCTCTGATTAACTTTTTTTATGAAATTCTTTTAAGAATCCAAGTCATTCGAGATTGCTAAAATGAATTCAACATTTTTGGAAAATATTTTAATGGATTGGAACCACTTTTTTTGAAAAGATATGACACACATATAGAGTTTTAAAATTTCCCATGTTTACAAACAAAAAAAATCTTTAACACCAACATTGAAGACTTATAAAGTATGTTAAATATCCATTTAGTGTAGATTTTGGAACTGATATTAAAATGAATTCATGTAGTGTCAAAAGTCTAATTTCATTTTTTATTTTATGAAATGGAAGATTTCAAATCTAGCCAAAAGCTTTAACAGTGTGGACAAGTGCATGATCCTCTTGAAAGAGAAATTTTTTACACTGAAGAGCATGTGTTTTAGGGGGAATGGCATGATTTTCCAAGATTTATTGGTGTACTGCTGCCTTAACAGAATCAATTATTGAATAATAGGCAAAAGCCATCATGAAAAGCATGGACGAATCACTATGATTTACTGTTGAAGCAATCCTCATCTGATTCAAGATTTTGTTACTGAGAATCTTTGCTTTCGAGTAATTTGGTCTTGAACATTTGTCCCTTTGATGCATTGATGGCCCTTTTTTTTGGGAACCTGATTGAATTATGGGCCTTAATAACACGCGTCCAGTTGAATTAGAATGGCCAACAACTTTAGTTATTATGATTCTTTCTTTTCTGCTTGAATATGATCTGTTGTGCAACCTATATTGAAAATTACTTATTCCTTTACGTATTAAAAAAATGAGTGCAACGTTACCCTACATGCATTTACCAAACGGTTTTTATATTCAATAGTTAAATTTATATTTTTCGCGATTTCCTAATAATCTGTCTCCTGCTATATGAAGAGCCTCTTTGCTTTATAAATAAATACATACATCATTGAAGTGAAATCTTTAGAGAGGATACAAGTAGCATTCAACTTATGATTTTCATACTGTTTATGCCTCAATTTGACTGTTAAAATTTTAGAATATTTGTACTAATAAAGAAGCATGCGCAGAATATTTCTCATGTAGTTGACTCAAATTTACAAACTTCTCTTTTAAAACGACAATTATTTCATTTAAGTGATAATAATTATTTTTAATATAAAAAAATATTGAAACCTAAGAAATAAGCATGACTCCAAAATTTATAGGAAGTTTATTTATTTTATAAACATTTAATGCTTTAAGAAACTAGCACAGTTAAATCCGAAAAATCAATTTAATATTAGTGATTTTGTATCTTTTCTTGGCAAATTCAATTGTTGTTGACGTTAAAATTCTGAATTTCTTTTTTCCAAAGATTTTACAGGTGTATACAATCCTGTTAATTTTTAAAAGTTTTAAGGAAATTGTTTTGATAAAAAATTAAACAGTTAAAAAGAATATAATATATATATATGTATATAACTGAAATTCACTCTAAAAAGAAAGGCGAATGTTGAAGAAGAGCAAGGTAGATGTATTCGAAAAAATTTTATTTGTAAAAAAAGTTTAAACTATTCTTTTAACATGAGATGGTATCGATTCCCAATCTTAACTAGATTCTCGCACTTCTCAAATATCGTTGTTGACATTTAACCACCATTTGAATATTTTCCCGGAGCCTCTCAAACGTCGTTTCAAAATGTTTTCGTTGAACCAACTCTCGCTGTTCTTCCAACGTCATCATTGGCTTTCCAACCAAATTGTCATTGTCACTTTCAAGAACATGAATATCATTCGGGGTTGCATTCACCAATTCCTGCAATGAAACTTGAAATCGTTCTCTTAACGCGTCTAATTGTGTTGGGAAAAGACAATCTTCGTATGGTCGAATTAAAGCAGCAAGAACATGTTCTCGGTATTGAGAGAATGTGTAGTTATTTTTTGATGAATAGGCTGCTAGGTAGGCAGATCGTGAGAGTATATCGTCTGCTTGGGTTGTAAATTGTGTTGTAGACATTTTGGGGGGTATATTATTTGAAATTAGTTATGATGATGTTGAGAATCGAATTTGGAGAAAATTTATTTGGAAATAAAAAGTTTTTGGGTTTTTTTATCGTTGTGATTTTGAACCTGACTTCCTTTTTATATTATTCCAGAAATATACCAAATACATCTATTTAATTGTGTTCTATTAATTATTTAACTCTTAAAATTAGGCTAATGCATTTCACAAGTTTACTCATTCATTAAGAATAGGTTACCATTAATTTTAATATAATAAATTGCTTTAAATTAAGCTCTCGTCCATCCCATGTAACCATGCGTTCATCAGGCGTTAAATAATTTGTTCAACAATTTGATTTATTGCAACCAGCAAAAAGGTATGTTGAAATTTCTGCAGGTTGTAACTCCTACTCCGGGCCTCCTCACATTTTGGGAATAAATAGAATGGTCGTTTAAGATTGAATAAACTTTCTCGGAATGAATGAAAAAAAAATAAACTCAATAATTTGCCCCAGAACATGAGCTTGAAGTGAGGTGGCTGTGAATCGTCTGTTTAGGTGTCATTTTTCATGTTATTCTTCGCTAAAATGGTATTCTAGGCAAAAAGGTGAACAGCTGAAACGAGAAAATAGATGATTTTTCTCACGGTTTATCCGGGCCCTAACCACGGTCCTTGACTTTTTGGGAATAGTGATGCACTGAGAGCATCTTTTTTTTGGGAGTTCAATTTTTTTTTTCTTAGAAACATATAGAGGATACAAGTGAACATGATGTATTTACTCCTAAGAATGCACAACAGCTGCTTAATAATTATCGGACAGCATGCATGGAATTAAATTTCAAGACATTGAGAACCCGAGCGAAGATTTGTAGCGGGCTACAAAGGTTACAAAGCTTTGTACAATTTCCTAAAAAAATATATTCTTACTGTTTTTTTTTGATCGTGAACATAAGAAACAATCTAATTGGTTATTAGAAAGTTCAATCATACGATCGTTATTAGAACTCTTGGTTTCAATGGTGCCAAAATGAGCAACAACTAAAATGATAGTCATAACGCGGGGGTTGATATTAGTAACTAAGATCACAGCTAAACTGCTCTTCTAAATAATTATGACTAGTCTTCAAATTCACAATCTCTTAATTTCATTTCACTCTGGCTCATTTTGTTTGTTTTGCCTTAAACACTTTTGTTTTTCCTTTGCTTTTAAAAAACACAGCATGTATTCACGATGATCTATTATTGTGAAGCTGTCATTTTAGATATTAGGTTGCCATATACGCATGTGTTTTCAACACACACACAAAACAACACCTCCCTTTTTACCAAATACCCCTTTCCCACTCATTTTAACTATTGAGATTTAGAAAATATGAACACTGTAAACAATGTTAATTTTGTTTATAAAGCATTGATTGTTAAAAATTAAGAAAAAACCAGCTTTTTTGTTTTTATATTCCAACTTTTTTTATCTATATTTTCCAATTTAACAAAACCTAAAAATGGTTAACCTTTTCAAATAGAAATATCGCGTTCTATAAAAAAGCATTTTACTATCAAAAAATGGTTTATACGCTAACTTAAAATAAACTAATAAAAAAATTATTTTGCAGTGAAATTTAACGAAAAAAATGGTATTAATTATTAACAAATAAATATTTAATAATAATAATAATAAATTGAAATAAATTTGAAACTTAATATATAAAAAATATTTTTAAAAATAAATTAAATAACAATAAATGTTTTTAAAATTGATTTTATTAATTGCAAGAATTTTAATATGATAAATATTTTAATAATTTATTTTATTTAATATTCTTACATATTTGTTGCAAAATCATGTATCATAAAATTTGCATTTATAAATGTCAAAAAATATTTAATTTAAAGAAGTAAAAAAGTCTTGATTTAAAGCTTTAATGTTGAATCCAGTTAGTAGGGATTGGGTTAATTTAATATAAATATTGAAAATGATCAATAAAATCTTAAATATTCCTAGAGGTATTCATATGTCTAAATGTTCTACCGAAAATTGGAGGCCAAAGGAAACTTTGGTGTACTACTAACCTTAAAAACTTCATATTCTTTGACTCCAAAACTTTTATGTGTTTCAAATATCGGACGTGTATAAAAGTTTGGTTTAAAGGTACAAGAATTTAAGTCATCAAATGGTAATCCTGAAACTCCCATCACTAAATCTGATTTGCCGAATCCCAGTCCATGTGGATTCTTACAAATTTCAGGCCAAGATTCTTTGATACTGCTGTAAAAAAATTTCCCTGAATCTTATTTCTTATTCAGAGAAAACAAGAAATTCCCTGAACTTGTTACATGAAAGCAGCCAGTTGTTTTCAAATCCCAAGATATTGAAGTGTATCCACCAATCCATTGATTTGATAATTTCAAGTTCAGTAATATTAATGTGGGTCCTTGATTGCTGCATAATCGGTTAAAAGTTTCCACATCAAAACCGTCTCTCGTTCCTTGAAGTAGAAGATCAAATTTGTAATGTATAGGCCGGTTTTCTGTGTTATGAATCCATTTTTTAATCATTTTTAAATTCTTTTCATCGAGTATCTTCGAATAATTGGATATAAAGCGTGGAATAACATTGATCCGAGCATCCGGCTGGCAATTAGTTAAGAAATAACCTTTCAAAATACTTTCAAAAACTTCTTTGGGCATTGCTTTTTCAAATGGTCGTACTTTATAGTAGACATCTCTGGGACTCATCTCAAAAAACCGAATTAATGGTGCACATTTTGTTAGTTTTGGCTTCAGTGCTAATAAATCAGAGTCTAGAAAATCTGAAGTCGGTTTCGAGGCCACACTCGGAGTTTGTGCAATCGCCCATTTTAACAGATTGGCCCATATTTTAACTTCAGACATTTAAAGATGATCACGCTTAAGGATCGAGGTGAATATATTTTCATCCTAAGTAAAATTTTTAGCCAGACATGAGTATTTTAATTAATAAATTCATTTTTACAAAATATATTTGCTTTGTTTACTTACAATCGTGAGAAGGAGATCAGAATCAAACAAATTTTCAGGCTTATGACATATATTGTCTATAAAAAATTCATGGAATATCCCTAACGAAGGACATAATAAAGTACTAGTCGAAACTAGAGCAGAAATTTTCTTATTCAGTCAAAGTTGTTTCTGAGATATCAAAATTTTTTTGACCGAAATCCACTAATTCTTCCAAGCAAAGCTCCGCTGCAAAGATTAAATTCAAAATTTGATCTGGTTTTTGACCTTTTAGTGATACATTTCCTGAATATATATAACTTTGATGAGTGAGAAAAAATCATGACATTTAATGAGAAAATAATCAAGCAAAGTATAAAAAATAATGGTCACTGGATTCAATAGTTACCCAAGAATTATCTCGAAAATATCCGCAGAAATATTCGGCTTGTTGAATACTGCCAATTTCTCATTAGTAGATGACATTCTAATCCAATCATTAGAAAGTGCTACACGGAAATACATACATCTTGCTTTCAAGAGCTTGAAACTCGCGTTGTTCCTCGTCTTCCCCACCGATTTTAATCACCAAGTCATAATTATCAGCCGATTTCAGCAATTATGAAAAATCGTTCGCTAGACATAAAGGAAATGAATATGTATCCTCTTTTGAACTTGTCATATAGGAAAGTAGTTTTGACATTTCAAGGTAATATGAAAACGGAATTTTAAAATAATTTCAAATTATACAATAGTGGCTATCCTTTCCGAAATGTTTGTTCAGTAATAAAATAAAGCTTTTTAAGATTAAGTCTCTTGATTCATATAAATTTAATATCAAAAAGTTCATTTTGTAATTCTTGCCACAAAATGAGAAATTCTAATTTTAAAGTGTTACAATGATCTAAGCAGGTCATTGATAATTTTTCAATATGCTGAGAAAAAGAAACTATCACGGTCCGGAATTACGTAAACAATTCGAGATGAGAAATAATTTTTTCACTAGCATCGGGGAGAAATGTATTATTTCCACCATTGTAAATGTACTCTAGTTATTATACACTGTATTGCAATTTCATTGGACGATCAGATACATCAAAAAGGGGGGTGACGTCTTTCTGTGGATTTCACTTTTCAGATGTACGCCCGATTCAAAATTGAACACAAAAATTCTAGTTTATTATTTTTAGCAATTTTATACATCAAAACTAATTAATACTCAATCGGCCCTCCATTGAGGCAATAACCTCTTCAAGAACAGAGGCATCGAATTTCAACCAAACTTCATGCTTCTGGATATTGTTTTTCAACAGCTTCTAAATGTTCTCAATTGGATTCGGCGCGTTATCTTGCTGAAAATTTACGTTTTGATATAATAACAAGTTAGTTTTTAAGATTTCAAGTTAAGTATTCACATTTGTTTTTTCACTGTTTTTTTTTATTCATCACAAAATACTAATGATCCTTTTAATCCCTCTGCAAAACACCCAAACCATTACGGATATTCGTCTACTTTTGAAAGTAGGCACCAAGCAATTAGCATTAAATTTCTCTCTAATCTGCCGTCAAATTCTTGGTTGTTGTGATTGCTTCCCAATATTCACGTTTGTCTCATCGTAGGAGATAATTTTTGCTTGTCCAATAATAAGCGGTTTTATTTTTATTTTCCTCGCACCACCACCTAACACGTATTACTGAGATATAGGGGTTTTTTGTTTGCTGCGATACGTGAATGAAGTCCAGAGTTGTACAGTGGCTGTCCGAATCTTCTCATTTCTTCAACTTCTTTCAAAGACTTAAATTAATGAAATCATTGTTCGTTTTGGATGTGAGATCAATAATATCATAGTATGCTTAGCTGAAATTCCCAAATCACGTCAGTTAGTGATTAGTTTTTTGATGCATCTGACAAGCCAATAGTAGTCAACTTACTCTTCATGTGATTGCTCTTTAACATTTTGTCAATCCGTTGTATTCTGTCAACTGCCGTAGTAAATGTACTGCCTAAAGTTATCCATAATGATATTAAGAAGTTAGATACGAATATGCCATGCTGGAGAAAAAATTTTGCTATTTCATCGAGCGTATTTTAGAATTATTTGATCAATACACCTTTCATTGTAGGTATTCGACTTCTGCACCCCATTCGAAATAGACTTTCCAATATGGGCGCCAAGAAAACTTCTCGATACATTCGTTCCGAGAGGCTTTCATGAAGAAGATCGTTTCCCTGATTAATTGAATTCGCACTATCAAACAAGAGAAAAGATCAAGCACAGAAAATTAATGTCCCAAAAAAAATCCTTACATTTAATAAGCAAAGTTCCATACGAACTCTGCTCTGTCATTGCTTTTCGTCAGCGAAAAGCTCTCATTAACTACAGCATGGAAAATTGGATATCCTTTTGTAAGGGATAAATGATATGTATTGACTTTGCTCATTTAAAAGGCAAATGCATTAATTGAACTTTATTAAGCAGTGAGGTGTGCTTGTTTACTTCGATGGAGGATTATGATTTAAGAAAAAATGACACTGAGAAACTGCCATACGTGGTATTTACCTTGGTGACCCAGGAATAGTTCTTTACTGCTGTAGTCACTCATAGCAATCACCTGAGGGTCACGCCACCAAAACTTGCCTTTCTGTACTTTGCAAGTAGCGCGTGTAGAGGCTGGTCAGTCAAGTTGTTTTAGCAAGTGGACCGTAGCGTTGGGAGAAATATTGAACTCAAGCCTGGGTGGTTTTGTTGTCCAAATAATGTCACCGTCAGTGAAGTTAGCAGTTCATCTAATCGACGTTAGCATTCACAAAATAAAGATCGCTAAAATGTTAAAAGTAATGCTGAACAGAATTGTATGAATGTATGTTAGCCTTAGTCTGTTGAAGCTTTATGGGGTGCAATTTTAAAGTAAATATTTTCTTAATTGTTGTTTTTTTTGGCTTTATATACGAGTAAATCTTTTCCTGGTGGCCAAGAAAGTTTTTTTTCAGTTATGGTCACATGTTCCGAATCTTTTGTTAAGAATGACGTCATAACAATATTATAATGTTGGTTAAAAATGGTTACATATAAATCGGGCGTTACTTTTTTGGGGGTAATGAAAAATTCTTTGTTGAGTCACTAGGCCTAGGATTTCTTAAGCTTTAAGACAGCAAGCTATCCATATACTGGGGGGCATTTGCAATGGAAAAATTCAAAATTAATCACACTCCCATTGTGATTTCATCTCAAATACTTTTGGTCAAATTCCATGTTGGTTTTATTTTCACAATTATGACAAAAATTAAAAACTCACAAATACCCTGGTCCTATGAGCATGGATTCACATTAATAGGCTTATTTTTCTTCAACATTAAAAATCTCTTCAGTAAAAGTTCTTGAAATATCGAGAATTTTTCCAAATAAGAAGTAGTAATTACGCCATTCGAATCGTATCTGGTAGCAAGTGCCTGTTCACAAACCAAAAATGATTCATCTCCTTTCAAAAATCATACTCAAAAAATAATCAATTATTGAAAATTTTAACTAACCTTAGCCAATCGTACTGATGTCTTAATCTCCCTCCCATTGAGCGGTTGCAATTTCAATTTTTCAATATCAACTTGACTTTTGTCTTTACCATCAGGGCGATCCAAAAATGTTCGCCAGACTTGAGTCCGTGCTACTTCATCAAGTTCTTGATATCTGAGAGCCATTGAAATGCTAGAATGGAAAGCCTTGTCAAAACACTTAGCTAAGTGGTAAAAAAAATAATAATAAAATTAATTAAATTAATTAAACCAAATCATGCTAATTACATATTTCGACATTCGGTAAAACATACCTCGGTTGGTTGTGAGAAAGAGGATCCTTGATAATATTCAAGCAAACGCAAAAATATTCCTACCAATGCATTTCGATGTATGTCATTTTCACTTCTCCGTTCCAAGAATATATCCGCTGGAAAATAAAAATTTTCCCGATTCATAATATAGTTTAATAAGGATTTCATCAAACGTTTCAATCAAAACAATAGCATTCCAGATACTGGCTACGTCAAGGATTTCACCCAATTTTGTCTCTAGCTGATCAGTTGTTGTTCCCAGTTCACTAACACTAACAGCGTACAGTGGACGATGTAAATACTCTGATATCGCCTCAGCAGTAAGTGTTTTCCCAACTATTTCATGATAATAAGTTTAGAACAATAAATTTTTCTCGTAATTAAAATATATATTGGATAATTAGTTGACCTCCAGGGGGACCATGAAGCAAGAAAATGCAGCCGCCCCCTTTTCCAGTAATTAAATCTACATTTTGAGTCTGTTGAGATTGTACCAAGCTACTAATGATATCTTTTTTAAATGGATCCAGGACGAGATTTTCAAATGCATCATCAAATTTAATTTCTAGAAAATAGTAAATGAAGTTTATGAATTATGAAACTTATTTTCGAAATGGTAAAAAAACCATTTTACCACTTAGGTGATCAACATAAAATTCTCCCCATGTTTTCGCAGTGAAGCTGAACCCAAAGACAGTTGGAACGCATATAAATAACTCATCATCAGTGAGAGTCTTTTCGGTGAATTCGGATGGAGCCTTTGAGTCATCATTCGATTTTCCAGCAGTGCCCATAAAGTAATTTGGGTTGAGGAGTGCAAATGAAGAGTAATCTAACATTATACGACCGTCTCCTTTGTAATACCTAGAACCATACCATGATGGACAAAAGAAACGACCACTATATTGTAGGTAATGTGTGCCGAGAGCAAGTTGAGTGAATCTTTTACCACGAGCGACTAACTCTTCCCAGACTGGACTTTTTTTTGACAACAGCATCACATGGAGATTCAATTTGGCGTGTCCCGTCATATTGATATAGGTAAAATGATTTCGTACCACGTTTAAGAGTAGTGCTGTCTGATAAAGTAGCAGTAGAATTGGGCAGTTTATTAAGCGAAAAAACCTACCTGAATTAAAATTTTCTATCTCAATCTCAAAATATTAGTTCCAGCAAGATTGAGCGTATTTGCAATTTTTCACTCGGGCACCATTTCTTTTGTTATTCAAATCTGTAGATATATAAGATCCCGATTTTTCAAAGGAATTGGAATTTAGAGATAGTAATTAAGGAAATTTTCAAATTGTAAGGGCGAAGAGAAATAAAAAATATCTTTGGAGAAAAAGTTCACTTACCATTAGGAAAGAGATACCACAAATAATGATAAATTATTTTGCCCTATAAAAAAAAGTTTATGATTTGTTTTCAAAATTATATGTAATGAATTTAATTAAAATAAATGAATCCTAGGTAGTAACTTTTATTGAGAGAAATATTTTTACGGAATCAAATTGAGCTTTAAGGTGGATTAATGGATTACATGTATTTTTTCACTCGCATAATAAAAAACCCTACTAATTCACTTAACCTTACCTTGGGAGCCTCGGAAAACAATTGCTCGTTCGTAGAGAAGGTTTGGAGAACTTTCGACAAAATCGGGTCAA
The DNA here is from genome assembly GCA_016748015.1 of Geosiphon pyriformis. NCBI lineage: Eukaryota > Fungi > Glomeromycota > Glomeromycetes > Archaeosporales > Geosiphonaceae > Geosiphon > Geosiphon pyriformis. The sequence goes on from JAAOMT010000226.1 coordinate 1,004,524, forward strand.
TCGACTTAACATAGACAACTTCAGCTTGATTTTCCTTAAGTTTTTCAATGATACAAGGTTTTTCATTTTTAGAATTTTGATCAGGAATTTTAGGTTCTATGGATTCAACAACAGTCATTAGGCAAACACCAGACGCCTTGCGAAAAATAGGGATTTCGCCAGCGAGTTTTAAAATTCGAACTTGATATCATTGTTAATTAATTGTCGACGATATGTGTAATTACTTTTTATAGTTTCGAAAAGAAATGCTTCAATGAGAGAAACTAAAAGAGGGCAGATCAAATAAGAGAAGACAATTGTCCTTTTCCATTGATGAGGATATGTTTAGTTGTTTTTTCTAATAAGACCTATTGAGCATATAAAAAAGGTGTCAAATTTTCTTTTTCCAATAATAGATCTATTGAGCAAATAAAAAAGATGTTGTATTTTCCTTTTTCCAATAATAGACCTATTGAACAAATAAAAAAGGTGTCGAATTTTCCTTTTTCCAATTAGGGCGCAGCTTGGCACAAATTTTCATTCTCAAACGGAAAACATCGATTCAGCAAATTTTAAATGACATAAGAAATCTCAACAAATATTATCTAAATCCAAGGATTGTTTGGAATATCTGGATTTTTGATCAAAATTTCACTGCTTTACATAGTTTTTCGAGAATCTCGGGTCTCGATATTTTTCTTTTATTCCTAATTTCATTTAGATTATTTTTTATTTAGATTATTTAAAATTGACTAGGTTCAAAGATGAAAGTCCTAATACCAAGATTTTTTTTAAATTTTTAAATCAACTAGGTGCAATATAAATGTGTTGGAAACGAGAAAAAATTTCTTGAAATTTTTTATTCCTTTTTTTATTATTATTATTATTATTATTATTATTTATGATTTCCAATAAAAAATATGCGTTCCCAATTTAAAATTTTGACGTAAGGTTCAACAACCCATTTCTACATTTCGTTTCTCATGTTTCATCTACCCAAAAAATCTTTGGCGTTCTTGAATCAAACATGATTTTGGCCGCAAAAAGAAATAAAGACATAAGATAAAAAAGCAATGATAAGAAAACATCTCAAGATCTAATAGAATCTTGATGATTGAAGTTTACCTTATTTGACCTAAATAATAACAGTAAATTTGTTCGAATGATGGGGAGGTTTCATGTTTCAAAAATTAATCTAAATCAGGAACAAAAAATTAATCAAAAATTTGAACCCTTTAGCCCCCAGATCCTCTGATTTAATCATCTTCCCTGGTCTACTTCTGAATCCCTAGAAATACACGATGAACACTAAAATTTAGAATTAAACAGCCGTATATGAGGAAAGATAAGCTTGTTTAATCATTTAGACTTTGTAATATCATTTCTGATATTATTTATTATTTGATTATTTAAATAATTATAATTTGTCTTTGCCTTTGTTCAGTGTTATGTTTCTTTGATCGATTTCAAGGCAAGTATATACGCTAATTGTTTCTAAATACATTATAAATAATAAAGTATCGCCTTAATACATTTTGGTTATAAAAATATTTTAATAAAGAAGATGCTAGAAGCTTTAATGATAAACCAAATCAGGCCAATCAAATATTGCATGCTGATATGAAGAAATCAATTTTTTCTTTGAAAGTATTTTGTCATGGATTTAAAAAAAGTTGAATGCACAAAAAAAAATCCATTTATTTGAAACCCACATAAAAATTATTTGGTTTGAAATGAGAGAATATTGTTGGTTAACTTGGTGTACTTTTAATGAACCAACATGTTATTTTAATAGTCAAATTTTGTAATGACAGATTAATAGTTTGAAATTGGTTTAACAGGCAATAGTAATTGGAATTTTTATAAATTGATGAAAAAATATATGAAAGAATGATTTTGGTATATTTACATAATATAGATTGGATAAAAATAATTATATAATCTTTTAAAAAGACTATATATTGACAAAAAAAAATAAAAAATTGGTTTCATAAATCTATTTGATTGAATATTAAAAGTCTTTAAATTTCAATTTACCAGATTATTTGTGAAATAAAATTGACAGATATTATGGTTTTATTTGGTCCCATCTTTGTATAAAGTAAATGATATGATAAGAGTTAAAGAGTAAATATACAAGATGGTAATTGAGATTAGTCACACATATTATAAAAAAGAAATGTAATAAACTAGGTAAAAGCAAATTTATATGATTTCAATAATTAGATATTAATTTAGCAATTAAATTTTAAAATTAAATAATTACTTTTTAAATATCAATAAGATGGAAATCGAGATGGGAAAAGAGGCTTTTGATTTATTTAATCGATGAGCGTTTTTCAAAGATTATTTTTTTTCTTTAAAAAATTGTATCCATCGCTAAAAATATTTTTTAAGACAGACTCATTCCAATTGGCACAACATCATCATGTATAGTATAGTGATACCCACGTTTGGCCAGTTTTCTTTTGCGTAAAAAACTGAAGTAAGCTGTTATCTTAAGGGTAAGTCTGAATTAATAATTACTTCATCAAAATTAAAATTTTTTTAAATATATATCATAATGAATATTTTTTATTAATTTTTTAGTGGAGTTGTTACTGGGCGTGAGAATTGGTGATATATCCTCAATAAAAGGTTGTTTGGCGATTCAAACAAACCTTTCCCAACGCAATTCTAACCTTTTTTGTGGATAAAAAGTGCCAATTATCATAAGAACTCCATTTATTCATTAGATCAAGGGGAACCTGAGAGAGCTACGTAAGCATGCTCAAATTTTACGGAATCAATCGAATGTTTGAGTAAATGTGTGACCCCCCCCCCCCCGATAAAATGAGTGTTAAAAATAGAGTTTGGATGATCTGATGAAACAAAAAATTTCAAATTTCAAAAAAAAAAAGTTATTTTAAGTAACTTTAAATTCATTAACGAAAACAAATAAAAAGCTTTTTTTAATGTAGTATGTAAATTTTTCAAAACTAAATAAAATTATATCAAAATATTATTATTATTATTATTATTATTATTATATCTGGTCTTGGTATGATTATTTACTTTTTAAATAAGAATTTTATTGTAACATGATTTATAATATTAAAAATAAAAAAACATAAAGTTTGAACTCATATTATTTTAACTATTAATTTAAAGAATTTTTAATTGATAAAAATAAAAACAAAAACACACAATACCCAATGGTATAATTTTTAACCACAGAATTATATTTTTTAAAAAATTTTTAGATTATTATTATTGTTATTATTATTATTAAGAAATGTAATTTACACTTGAAGAATTTTGAAAAAACTTAATTTAAAATAAACCCCCATCTATTCTTTAAAAACAAAAGTTTAATGACGCTCAATTGGAATCCCAAAAATTATTTCAAAATTTTGATTTTAAAATGAAAAAAAAAATGTTATTTATTTATGAAATGTACTACAGTGATAACAGTAATAAATTAATTTTTTTAATTTAATTATTTACTAATAAACGCCTATGCGTCTCAAGAAATCCAGCGATAATTGCAATACCTCTCTCGGTTTCTCATCCTGAGGTAAATGACCACATTCCTCTAAACACTGAAACTCGAACACTGTTCCTGGTGGAGCACCATTTACCATCTCTTCGTACACTTGACGATGTAAATCTCCTGGCATATATCTATCATTTTTGCCCGCGATATAAAGTACCGGGGTTTGGTGTAAGATATTACGATTTTGGTAGATTTCCAAGGGCCTAAAATGTTTCATTAAATAAGAGACTGATTCGTAGAAATTTGGGAGGGTTAAAGGAACCCGGTAAGCTGGTTTTACGACAGTTTCCCAGTTTGGAATTGATTCGGCATGATGATAAAATAGTGTGAATGGAAGGTATTGGTAGAGAGCTGCTTTGACGAATAAACGTCCTGGTGCTGAGCCTAATATATGACATGCTACTGGTGGTGGGCCTGGATTTATTATAGATAATAAAAGATACAATTAAAAAAGGTATTAAAAAACGCATTATCACAACTTTATATTTTAAACTTTAAACTTTTCTGCCTACCCTGATCTTGAGGCCTAATGGCCGGGCACAACAAAATCAAAGCTTTAATCCATCCGGCATATTTAATTGTGATAGCTGAACCTAATGATCCACCACCAGAAACTCCAATTATCACCACCTTTCTTCCATCAAATCCCAAATTTGATAAAAGTGTCATAGCGAAGTCAACAGATGCTTGTTGCGTGTACGGGTTTTCAGCCTCATCCCACCGTGTCAATCGTTCAGTGAACCCGAAAGCGGGCCGGTCATATGCGACCACTGGTATTCCGGTGGTATCGGCGATGGGTTGCATAAGATGTCGCCATGTATATAAATTACCCATAAAATGATGCAGTAATAATATGACTGTTCTATCCTGTCCTAGTTGTTGTGGCTGTTGTTCTTGATTAATAATGTGGTTAATGGATCCCGGTTGATATTGTTGTTGTTGTTGCTGTTGTGGATAAGCGATTTTATAATAAGTTTGGATCCCTTTGACATCTGTGAATTGACCATTTGGATCTTCGGCTGCCACCGAACGTAAAAAGACACGCTGTATTGAAGGAAGAGAAGGTAATGATTCCTGCTGGTTCTGTGGGTTGTTGGTACTACCTATGGCTGGAAGTCGATTTTGAAACCATTCCATAATTTTTTATATGATTTAAAAATGAGTCAATAAAAATGATTATTTTTGTAATATATAATTTATAAATTTTTTCTTTATCAAAAGTTTTATTTAAAACCGTCGGAAAATTTCTATTCAAATGAAAATATTATTCACAATTATATTGTTTGAAATAGTGAAATTAACAAATGTAAGGATAGAAAGTTCAACAAGCACGAAAAAAAAATTTTACATTGGAATTTATTCTTTTTTAATTCAGCACAAATTAGTAATCATCGTGTTAACGGGATTGAGAAAAGAGGGATAGTTTAGTATGGTTGTGGTTGGTTGGTAAGTTGGTTAATTAAGTTTTCGTTAAAATGGATCCGCTCGTTGCAGAGGTTGAACAATATCACCGCGTTTTACCATAGATTAGCAATTTCCACATTTCGATTCATCGTAATGCTAATAAATCGAGAAAAGCTTTTAGTGCGACGAAAAAATGCCCGTTAATATTTGGTAAGTAACGTTTCACGATCGACAACTTGAGATTTTGTTGCTGGATCTGGAGCTAGGTAAACGTCCCATGACAATTTTCGAATTCTTTCGACAAAAAAAAATCTTGGAAACTTGACTTTAGCGAAATTGTATCCAAAAATGCATCAAAATCTTGATTACATTGTGTATATGATCCAAATTTTATGGACTAACTAAAATTCATTGTGTGAATAAGCAAATGATTTCACCGCATTACAATGCAAGATGCGGGGAAAACAGATGTTATCTAATCACGTGATTTTACTAAGAAACTAGTTTATTTTCTCCAAAAATCGAGAGGTTGGGATTAGAGTAGCAAGATGGGTTAGGCCATGAAAAAACCCATTTGAAAATCCATAAATGGCCGTGGTAATAATAATAAAAAAGAAAATTTTCTCGAGCATCTACATACTTTCAGTGTTTTTTCAAGAACGTTTTCGTAGTTCAATTTTAAGATGGCCATCGAAATTTGGCATCTTTTTTTTTAATCCACTCCTCGTGCTAGATAACTTCGCTGTCAAGAGCGGTGGACAACATTCCCGATTAATTGCCGAAACCCATTAAAAAGCTAGAGAAGCTTTGTTCGTGATTTTAAAAGGTATCCTTGCAATGACGAATTTCTAATATCATATTTGGGTGAAATCAAAGAATAATGACATACACTAATATCATTACCAATCATAAATACCCCAGTTAGAGAACAATCATAATCGGTACAACCAGCTAAAGGAAGTCATATTAGATTTTTAAGAACCAAGATCGGTCAATGTCAAGTATGTACATTGTCTTTCGTTGGACTTCAGTTTAACGATAGAATCAAGACACTCCAAGCAAAACCATAATTTGTTAAAAAATATCAATCACATCAAGAAAAGAGGGAAAATAAAGTAGTAAAGGGTGGCATAGAAATAAAGAAGACTTTGAATAGCACAAGGTGAAATACGGTTCAGGATAGTATAATGCGTTGGTAAGCAAATTGTTAATAGTTACCATAATTACCACCGCCGCTATAACCACTATTATCACCATAACCACTATTATCGCCATAACCACTGCCATAGCCACCACCGCCTCCACCACCACCACCGTAGCCACCCCCATAACTACCGCCACCTCGGCCTCGACGACCACCACCACGACTACCACGGCCACCTCCATATCCACCGCCACCACTACTATATCCACCGCCACCACTACTGTAGCTTCCGGAACTATAGCCACCTCCGCCACCAGATCGAGGTTCACGTTCAGCGGCCATATTTACTGATTTGAAATTTAGACAGGGAGTTAAGATGAAACAAGATCAAAATAGAAAGAGAAAAAATACAGGAATAGCATGCTACCTTTAATGGTTCTCCCATCAAACTCTTGATTATCCATGCTTTGGATAGCGCTGTCAGCCTCATCGTTACTTTGAACCATAATATAGGTGTGAATTAAAAATTCAATGAACCATTATAAAATAAATCAATAATGAAATGCTTACTTGGAATAAGTAACAAAACCAAAACCACGACTACGGCCTACATAATAAAAATCTGGTTTGCAAATTATTTTCTCATGATGAAACGCCCAACGCTATGTTTATGCACACAAACAGTCTGCGAAACAAACAAAGAGGCATCTTTTGTTGAAAATTAAAGTGTTGTGTAACAAACTAACTTATCAAATCGAAATCGGACCCAAGCTTATTTTTGTCAAGATACCGGCAGACTTTTTTTTTTCTTTAATCAAGTAACTAGGTTTTGCTTACCTGTTTCACGGTCACGGATAACAACAGCGTCTTGAACTGTACCGTATTCGGCAAATTTTGAGCGAAGGCTATCGTCGTCAGTGCCCCAGGAAAGGCCACCGATAAAAAGCTTGACGGACATGATTATTTAAATGAAATAGAACTCGTCGTTTGCACACTGCGTCCGGCGTCGTTCAGTTAAACCAAGTAGATAGTAACCAGAGGACTTTTCGTCAAAGGACTCAGAAATACACAAGCACCAACAGAAACGAACGGTGCAAAGAAACAAAATAGGGTCAAAGGAACACACACACACACACTGAATGACTAACTGCTCTATTTGCAAGAGTGGGATAGGGAGAAAGAGGTGTAAAGAGAAAAAGAAAAATTTGAAAAAAAAGGAAAGGTTTGTCGCTATTTATTCATTTTAAGAAACCCCATTTTTTTCATCTGTTTGCTATAGAATAGTATTTGCTACCAAGCTCAAATTACGATGACCTAGTAGCTGCTGCCCCAAGCTGATAAATGATGATTCGATTGGGTATTCTAAATTATTGCGATAATTTCATATCTTTTTCCCATCATTGTTGCACCTTTGCGTCACAATTGAGCGTTTGCCGTCCCCCAAATGTCGATAAATCATAATATGGTAAAAATAATATTTTGATAGACTGATTGATCTTTGTCATATGATGAGTTTCTTTTTTTTTTCGTGATCAGCAAGCTTAATAAATTGAAATAATACAAGCCACATCTTCTAATACTAACGGTGGTACTAATATTTCAACTATTTATTAATTTTTTCTTGCTCATATTGCGATGGTTGAACAGTATTCTCGCCACAGATCTTGGCTTTAAAGTAAGAAGACATGAAATTTTGTTGCTGCTACAAAATCTAGCCAATTTCTTAAGTTCTAGCCATTGCAGTGTCTTACCATATGGAACCGCAGCTAGTAATACCAACATATATGTCTATAATTTTTTTGGGTGTAATTTTTTTTGTAATGCTAAGATTCTAATGGGAGTGGAATCAGTAAAATTAACCTTTGCGAACCTATAGTAAAAAAGGCTTCAACCATTTTTATAAATAAATTTGGTTCAATTTTATATACTTGAAATATTTAACTAAAGAATTCTAAGAAATTAAATTAAATATTTATGATTTATAAATATTTTTTTCATGTTATTACAAAATGTGATTCAACCATATTCCACATATTATAAAATTAAATTTCTATAAATAGGTACAGTTTATATGTAATTAATCATCCAAAACAAATATACCAATGTTTTTATTTTACCAAAGTAATTTGCAAACATTTGTTTATTATAAATATGTTTTTGTATTTACCTTTTAGTCTTTTTTTTATAAAACATTATCTTTTTTTTAGCTATATATTACATATTAAAAAAATGAGCTTTTTTTCTGTTTTTAAATTAATTAAAACTTTTAAACAAGTAAATAATTATTTTAAACATGTTTTTAATCTAAAAATTTTATAAAATAACCTAATTTTTATATTTATAGAAATATTTATTTAAACTAATACAATAAAAACTTTTTTTTTTCTATGTTTCAAATTTCTGAAAAAGTATTTTATTTTGAAAGAAGTTTTTTTGTCTTTGTTTATTTTTACTATTCAGTTAAATATCTTAAAATCTTTTTTGTTCAAATATAAAGCTATTAATATTAGTTGTGGTTTAAATATAAAAAAATTTAAGAAATCTGGTGCTAATTTTATGGTCTTAGATTTTTTTGCCAAAAAAAAGTGCAAAAATAGTGTTTTGAAAAAACCTATTATTAAAGTCAATATTAAAATATCTCAAAAATTGTTTAAAATTAATAAAATAACTGGTTTAAATATTAGTAATACTACTAATATTGAAAGTATAGATATAAAAAAAAGAGTTTTTTGTTGAAAAGACCAGCTTTTAGCTTAATAATGATAATAAATCAAAGCTTAAAAATATTAACATGATTTCTAAAAAGCCAATTAAAGTTATTAAATATATACTTGGAAAATTTCTTAAGCAAATCAATTTTAATATTAATAGTAATAATAAAAATAATATTTTAGATAAGTTTTTTTTCTTTTAAGCTTTTAGTGAATATTCTAATTTGTAAATCTTTTTGCTTTGAATATTGATTTTTTATTGTATTTGAAAAATTAATTCAAAATAAATTGAAGATTATTAAAAATATTTTCTATAATATAAATAATTTTGAGAGAAATTTTTACTTCTTAAAATTTGGTAAAATAATCAAAGTATCATTTACTTTTAAAAAAATAATATTAGCTATAATAAATTTGGCAAATAATTATGATATAGTAAATACCAATTTTAAAAAGTCAGTAAACAATTATATAAATCAAACAATAATCATAAAAAAAATTCTTGTAAAAATATTTATAGAAATTGTATAAACTCTATTTATTAATTATAGTATTATTAAATCAAATAAAATACAGTTAGTAAAACTGTGACAAAAAATAATCATAAAACTGAAAAATCAGAATTAAACTAATCTTTTAATATTTGAATAATTTATTTTTATTGGAAAACACAATTTATGTAACTAAAATTACTATTAACAAACAAATATAAAATTTTAAAAATAAATTTAGAGTTTTGTTTTATATATTTTCTATAAAAACAAATACTTAAAATCTTTAGAATTTTATCAGTTTAATTAAGAGAAAAACTTGTATAATTAATTACAATTTTATTAATTATAATTGTATTAAATATACAACTGTGTATTTTAATTTAAAAAAGAGCTTAATTAAGATAATTATTATAGTTTTTGTTATAAAAAGTATTGTGTTTTATTAGTTTTGTCTGTTTTTGGCTCTTTATTCAGTTTGTTATAAGCTTAATTATATTTTTTTAAATACAGTTTAATTAATAGTTAATTGGTATTAAAAAAAAAAACTTTTTTTTCAACTTTAAACTAGTTTAAATTGGTTTAAATCTATATAAAAAAATCTGTTTTTGTTATCTGTTTAGTAGTTTTTAAAGATAAATTTTGGATATCTGTTGTTAATAGACTTTTTTTTTAGATGTTTTTTAGTATTTTTCTTTAGTTTGATTTTTTAAACAAAGTTAAATCTTTTTTAATGATTGTAAATAATTTAAAATTGTAATTTAACAAAATTAAAAGCAATTTTGTTAATTTTATAAGACAAATTAGTAAGTTGGCTAAAAAATTAAATGTATTTATACTAGCTATTTTTTAGTTTAATCTTGAATAATAGCTACTAGTGATTTTTTTATCACAAAATTAAATAGATAATATAATAATAAGACTATTACAAAACTAAATTTTTTAGTATTTTCAGATATAATTAAATTAAAAACTTAATTAAATGATTTGTTTAACTTAGTTATAATTTTATTAATAAGATTTAATAATTTGGTTTTAGTTTAGAATATATCTTCTTTTTTAATTCTTTAATAAATAATTTTATCTATATAAAATTTGAAAAAAATAAATAATTTTACTAAACAAAATAATATTATCAGATAACATAAAAAATTAAAAATAATATTTTAATTATTACTAAGATTAAACTTTGTTTTAATGTCAAATTATGAGTTGTAAATAAGTTTGTAAATGTGAAAATATTTATTTTTGGTTTAAATTCAAATTATTTGAATACTAGTATGATTTTAATTGTAAATAAATATTTAATTAAGTATAGTATTAGTTTTAAGAAATGTGTAAATTTAAATTTAATTGATTTTTTGGTTGATAATTTATTTGGTAAATTTTTTATATAAAAAAATTCAAAAAAGTCAAAAAAATAATTGATTATATTTTTATATCATTAAATTTGATTAATGTTTTTACTAATAGTATTTGAATTTGTTAAAGTTGATAAATTATTTGTGACTGTAAGATTTAATAAATTACTGATATTAAAGCTTGATATATTAAAAGTATATATATAGGTTGTTATATTATTAATTAATATAGAGTTTAATATTAATATTGTTCCTAATTCTGAATATAATTCAGAATTTGAAACCAATGATTGGAGTTTCTATATTGGTTTTTTGATTATAAGTTGTTAAATCTGAAATAATAATTTGTTTTTAAATAGTTTTGTTTACCATAGTAGTAGCAATTATGTATTTCTTATTACTATAATAAATTGGCTAATAATGATAAATGTAACTGTTATTAAAAGCAATTGGAATTTTTTTGGTTGTTATAATATTAAGAAGATTAATAGATTGCCTAATTGTTAATTAAATATTTTTCTAATTTTTAGTTAATCAAATTACTAAATTGTTTTAGCTTAGAATTCAATTCAGATGATCTGTTATAACTAAATTTACAGTTTATACATGGTTGGTTTTGAGTTTAGCTAATTCAAAATCTTTGGCATGTGTAATTACATCTTAAAGAGTATTTGAATATATTAAACATACTTATTGTAATAAGTTGTTGCATAATTCACAAATAAATTGATTTAAAATCTGTAGTATTATAAAGTAGTCAGTATTAATTGCTTAGATTTGACACAGATTTCTGTAGAAGCATTCTAAATAAGTAGTGACTGCTTTAATATTATCTTGTTTAATAATAATAAAGCTAGTTAACAAATAATTTATGCTATTATTATTACTGAAATACTATAGAAATGCAGTTTTGAATACATTAAAATCTTGAGATTTGTTGACAAAATTCTGGTATCACAAGTTAATTGTGTTTTCTAAGAAGTAAAAAATGACTTAAAAGGCTTTAGTATTGTCTTATTTGTTGGCTGCAATGGTTTTTGCTATATTATTTAGTCATGTTTGAACATTGTTCTTTTTGTTAGTAAATTTTTTAAGTTTTGCAATTGGTATATAAGCTATTGATACAAGTAGTAATTGTTGTTGTGGTTATTGCTAAATAGCAATTGGTGTTATTGGCAGTTGATTAATCAGAATAATTAAAGATAAGTTTTGTAAAAAAATAAGAGCTGAGTTTAGATTATTCGGATTTGGCTGGATTTTAACAATTGAAGTTTGAACTTCTGAATTATTTGAAATTGGATTTTGATTATTATTTCTTTGATTACTGTTTTTTTTTTGATTTAGTATTTTTCCAATAACTGGTAAATTCGAAATTTGGTTAAGATAATAATAATCAAAGTTCTAATAGAATTTTTGGTTATAATTTAAATCTTTCAAAAAAATTATCATAGGTCTTAATAGTTTGGTTTTTTTTTGATTATTTTAAAACAGTACTCTGAATAATAGTGTTTTTACTATTGATATTAATGTAAATTCAGATGATATATGAATAGTACTTTCTGGTATATAATAATAAGATAAATGTATAAGTAAAATAATTCTTGGTTTCTTTCAAGTAAACAGTTGTATTTTCTTTGGTGTTCTTGCTAAAGTTTATAACTTTCTTTTATTTTTGTCTGTAAAAGTAATAAAAAATTTCTGTTGAGTATAATTCTTAATTTCTCGATTTATTTTAGTGATTAATAAAACAAACAAATTATTTTGTGAAAGTGTAGTGCTTTGGAATAATTTACTATAGAAAGTTTTAAGTGCAGCTTTTGAATTTTTTTGGTTTCTCAAGTAAGATTTAATTTTTTTGTTAATGTAAAATTTGAAAACTAATTCTGCTAACCAATAATTACTTGTTAATTTGAAATAAGTTTGGTAATATTGAAATAAGAATTTTGCAAATTTTAAATAGTTTGTTTTTGTTACTTTTAATTCTGTCACTTTTTTAGATAATTGATGTTAATACTGGTTTTTTTTAGATTATATTTTATAAGAAGCACCAAATATTACAGATGATTATTTGGGGTGTTGAAACAAATAACAAACTTGTAACTTAGTGCTTAATAGCTGTTGATAATAATGGTTTTTAAAAATTTTGAAGTTTGAAAGTTTTGGTTAAGTTTTTTGTATAATAAACAAAAATTCAATTAATGGTTTTATTTTGTGAATTTTTTTTTTCAGCATGATGGTCAGTTTATTCTGACAATTATGCTTTTTTGATAAACTATTCTTAAATTTTTATTTTTTTTTCTGGGTTTTTTATTAGACTATTCTTGATTTTAATTATTTAATACCTAATCTTTTAATTAATTAGTAAACAATAAAAAAGTAAAATAAAATAAAAATAAAAAATTAATATCTTGTTAATAATTATGATTAAGAGTTATTAATCCAATATAATTAAGTATTGAATTCTATCAACATAGAATATTGATAGTGTGAAATAGATTAATATTTCTTTAATCAACTAATAATAATATAAATTTAGATGATAATAAATATTTTATTGATATAAGTATAATTTTACTTTAAATTATAAAAAACTATTTTTTAAAGAAAAGAGTATTGTTATTTTAAACTAAATTGTCTGTTTTTCTTGCTTTTAATACTTTTACTATATATAGAAGTTTCCTACCAAATACAGCACTTTCTTAGTGTACCAGTTTTAACAACCACAAGGTCTAAATCAGCTTAAAAGCCAAATGTAATCAGAGCAAAGCAAAAACAATGACCAGAATTAGGAAACCAAAGAATAAAACAAGTCTAATTACCAACTTGAGAAACCATATCACTGATTTCAAAGACAGTGCAGCCAGGAAGAAAGTTGACTAACTTGGTCTTAAACCTATCACAAAACACAATTGTTTCTTGTTGATTCACAAGAAAAAGAATCCAAACACTATTTTTGTCCACCAAAACTGATCAGTAATTGAAAGCAAATATAGCAGCAACCAAATTCTCAAAATGGACCACAACATATTGCCAAATGCCAGCAGGGTTCAACACAACATAAGTAATCATACCAAAAACACTGAAAGCTGTCTTAATGTCAGCAGTAAACACATCCAAAGGCACATTATGCAGTATAACAGCAGCAAAAAGAGAGCCAGACTCAGAAACTACCAAGGACTTGGCAATTTTGAGAGTGGCCAAATGTACAAAGCTTGTAAGCTCAACCAAAAATGCAGCTTTCAAAAAGACTTGAAAAGCAAACTTCACATAAAACAGCTTTACATTGTCTTTTGACACTAACTTTGCATCCAAGAAGCCATGTACTGACTAAAAAACAGCCTTAACATGAGCCAATTTGATCTTAAAAGTAGCATCAGGCACCAGAATAGAGGCCATCCACTCAGCAAACCTTTAACAACTAGTAATAGTTTTCCAAGCACTATCAGAAATAGTACCAGAAACTAGAGAAGGAGATAATTCAGTTTCCATTTAATTAGTCTAGTTTTCAAGAACAAGTGACTCAACAAGAGAAGATTGTTTTGCTTCTAAAACCAGCGATAATCTACTAGAAGACACCATATTTAGCAACACAGCCAGTGGTTGATCTAGGCCTATCTTGGACAATGTGCTAGATGATATTATGAAAATCTCATTTAAGATCTCATTGAAAACCACAAAGAGGTTTGGTGTAACAATAGCAGAAGCAAGCAACTGCCCTCATTTTTCTAAACTTTTGGTTTTTTTGACCATTTTTTTGAAGAAATAGTGCTAGCAGCACCAGAAGTTGAATCTATGAAGAGGAAAACCAGCTTATTTACTGGTCTATTATTAAAAACTTTTGGGCTTTTAGTTGGGGTGGAGACAACACTGGAACTAACCCAAATGTGTCTCTTTAAGAAAACTTTAACTGGTGAGAAACCAGCCAAAGATAAGAAAGTTGCTTCAGTGGCCACCAAAGGCAGCTTATTATAATTACTGAATAAAAGGAAGGCTTCTAAAACGTTTTGCCTAGTTGCTTTCACAACAAAGAGAGCTCCTCTGGTTGAAATTTTATTAGATATTTCAGGACAGATATCAGGTGTAGCTTTTTTACTCTTTGCTCTGGTCATAGTTATAAAATTAAGGAGACAAAGAATTTTTTTTTCTCTGAAGTATTTAAGCATAATTTATATTTAATGTGGAATATTAGAAGACTTTAATTATATATTTTCATATATACATAATAGTAATATTAAAAAAAATTATTATTGAATATTGTTCTAAAATAAAATAAGTTATTGAGCATATTTATTAAAAATAATATAATTGTTTAGTCTTTATATAAAACTAGACTGTTTATTGATTTATATATATTATTAGTTAAAAGTTTCATGCTAAAGAATTAGATAATTAATACAATACAATATTTAAGTACTAGATTTAATGGTAATATACTGGTTATTAAATTGGTTTATAGTCTGACTGAAAGTTACGAGTCTGCTATTTAAATATTAGTCACTAAGTTAAGATCTTACTATAAAAAACATAATCTTTTACTACATAATAAATCAGTTGTTTTTTCTGTTTTTAGTTTATTATCTTTATAATCTTTTGAATAAATTTACAGTTTTAGTATTAAACTAGGTATCCATATTTGTTTTGAATTGCATTTATGTTTGTTTAGTGTAAATTTTGGTTTTTTAAAAAATGTTTCTTTAGTAAACAATTTAGATATATAGTATTGTTTTGATTGATCTAAATGGTTGATTATATATAAAAAAAGCATAAAATACACATAATTTAAAATTTTGTTCGATTTTATGTACTTAGATAGTGATTAAACTGTACTTGTAAAAAAAAATTATACAAATTTAATTATAAAGTAGATAATAATATTTAATAATTAAATTAAGAATAAAATCAAAATAATTATTTTAATTAATAATAAAAATTATAAAAATAATTTTATGTTAATTAATAATTTAAATTTTGCTTGATAATAATATTATTTTATTTTATAAAATTATTTATTTTTTTATATTATAAATAATAATTTTTTAAAATAAAATAATTATTAAAATAACAGTTTATAAATCTTAAAAATAAACCAAATTGTTTATTTTTTTTAATAATTTTATTATTATAATTAATAAAATAAGATAAAATCAAATTAATTTAATTTAAGTTTATATTTTTAAAAACATTTTTTAAAGTTTTTTTGAATTTAAAACAAATAATTACACATTTAATATAAATATAAAAAACAAAATTTTAATTAATAATACAAATTTATTAATTATATAATATTAAAAAAACAGAAAAATCATAAATTATTGTATTTATTAACAAAGTATAAAAAAAATTTAATGTTAATTTTTTAATTTTCATGTTTTTTGTTAATATTAATATTTGTTATATGTATTAAATTTTTCTTAATTTATATATATATTTATATATTTTAAATTAATATTTATTATAGTTCTCAAGTTTTATGACTGGAAGGATGTTTTAACAAATACACAATCTATTGCTCTTATTGAAATAACTAGAAAAATTCTTTCTAAGATCCTATTTAACAAAATTTTGTCTGCTTACACTAAACACAATATCTTTTAAGATAATAATTTTTCAGTTCTAAAAGATATTTTGACTCAGTTTTTAGTATTTGTTATCAGATCAATAGTAAAAGACACTTTAGAAAAGTGTAGAAAAGTTTAACTGGTTTTACAGAATATGTGCAAGGCTTATAATTTAATTGAATGGCATTATTTAAAGGCTAGCTTAAAACATATTAGAATGTATAACAAATTTATAAAGTTTTTTGGTACATATATGCAAATCAGATTAACAGAGTAATAACTGATTTTGGTCTCTTAGATAAATACAGAGTGTTAAATAGATTAAATTAAAGTAAAGTTTTTTTATCACTTTTATGGAGAATTTTTTATGATCCTTTATTATGTGAAGTCAAAAAACAGAAGCATTTATGTGAATACAGAATTAATATGAACTTTATGGCTAAGTTAAACAGAATAAAAATAGGCAAAGATATATTTTTATTTTTTACTACTAGTGCATTTATTAATAATACAATTTAAATAGATAATAATTAGGCTTTAACACAACATATTTTGAATATTATTAGTGAATTTTTTGAGATTAATAACATTTCTATTAACAATAACAAAACTATAACTATTCTTATTAATCAGAGAGTCATAAATGCTTCTTTGTGCATTAATAATCAGCCAATTTCTATAATTAAGCAAGTGAATTACATTAATATTTAGGTATCTTTTTGTCAATAGAAAGTTTGTCTAAGTTTAGTTTTGCTAAAATGCATTTGAACATCAAATTTTTTTTTAATTTGGTTTACAGAAAAACTTTGTTTAATAAACAATTTTCTTATTTGATTTTGTTGGTCTTATAGCTTATTATTAGTTATTATATTTAGTTCAATTTTGTTTCCAAAAATGTGTGTTATAAGTAGAATATAATTTTGAGAAAAAGGCTCAAATTTAAGACTAATCTGCTTAAAGATTTTTCTGGTAAGGCTTTGTACTACCTTTCTTTTTATAAATTGAAGACATTTAAGAAGATACAAACAAAAGAGAAAATTTTAATACTTCTAATATCCTTGGCTACTTGTTTAAGTATTATTTTTTGGATTTGTAAATTTTAGAATGGGCCTTAATAAACTTTTTGCAATATTCTGTTAAATTAAAAATCAGTTCTGTAAACAATTTTTTGGCAGGTGTTGTAAAAATTTTTTTGGACAACAGATTGTTTTTGATCAACAACCTGTTTAATGTGTTTAAAAGTGCTGGTTGCTTTTCCATGTCAACAATTCTAAAAAAATTTTTTTATTATAACATGGCTTTTTTTTTGAAATAATTTAGTATTGTCTTTGATAACAGATTATTAAACAAATACAGTTTAGTATTGAGTTGAAAAACTTTTCACTACTGGAAAAGATTGAGTCTTAAAGATCCAGTGTCTTTGTAATTTAAGAAAGTTTTATCTTTTATGATTGAATATTGTGTTGGTTTTTATAAAATCACTTTTGTTCTTGTCTCTTTATGTTTTTTTCAGTCAAAAAAATTTTTAGACAGTTATAAATGCTTGCATAAATTATTGACTAGTGTTTTTAATATTTATACAAATAGTTCTTTAAAGAGTTTGAATACTGTAAAGATTA
This sequence comes from Geosiphon pyriformis, assembly GCA_016748015.1. NCBI lineage: Eukaryota > Fungi > Glomeromycota > Glomeromycetes > Archaeosporales > Geosiphonaceae > Geosiphon > Geosiphon pyriformis. The sequence continues at coordinate 1,022,326 of JAAOMT010000226.1, forward strand.
CCAGTAGGATAGTGGCTTATTTTCCTAATGTAGAAGTAGATGTGAATATTAAAATACATGGCCTGCTATCTTTTACTATGTTAGAGTTTCAGGTGATTATATTAATATTAAAATGCATTCCTTCATTTTGCTCAATAATTATACATACAGACAATCAAGTAGCTTTAAATGTTTATATATTAGAACTTGGGCTATATGTGCCAAATTTTTAGAACAAGTACTGAATTGAAAGACAACATATAGTTAATTTGGTCAAAGATAAAAACATTTTGATTAAGTGAGTTAAAGTCAAGAGTCATTCAGGGAATATAAACAATAACAGAGCCAATGTTTTTACTAATATTACTGCTAACTTTGATCTTGTTTTACCTAATAAAGTTCATAAAAGATTTATAATGACTAATGATTATGTTATTTTGGGTAATATTTATTATTTTGTTTAAGATATTCATAAGATTATTTGTTGTGTTCAATAGAAGGGTAATTCTGGTATGAGTACTGTAATTAAGACATTTATCAGGAATATTGATTGGGTCTTTACTGTAAAAGTGTAGTATCTAGACTCACATATGCTTTTAGATTTTATAGATAGAGCTTTGGCTGTTTTCTAGATATATTTAATGAAAGCAGTTCATAGGAGACTCTCAGTTGTAGTTAAGAAAAAACTTTACAACAAGAGCTACCTTAGAGTACAATGCTTAATGTGTAGAAATATTGAACTGTCTGATTATGCTTTTACTTATTCTAAGAAAATGCTAATGTGTTCTGAGATTTTAATAGGTTATATTAGATTGTGGAAATCTTTGATTGTTGACTGCTTACTGACAATATTTTTGGTAATATATACTCTCTTTTCTAGGTTATTAAATATTAATATTTATATAATCTTGTGTAAAAATTTTGTTTTCAGAGATTGGACAAAGAAAATATCATTATTTTTTGGTAATAAAAAGAAAGCTGTATTAATAGTTGTTGATTTTGCTTACCATTTGACTAAAAGGCATCAAGTCAACTTGTGGTTATATAGAGTAAAGTTTAAAATAAACATAAAAAAGAGTAGTTTGATTGTTAATGTTGAAATGATTTTTGTTTTTTCTAATGTTGGGATTAATTGTTTATTTGTGAGTATTATTTATCTTTTTGATATTGATAAATTATTTGCAGTGTGTTTTGGTTTGCATAGATCTTGCTTGTTTTTTTTTGGTATTTGTAAAAGTGTAAAAGTATATATAGGTACATAGTATTGTTTTGATTGGTCTAAATAGCTAGTCATATATAGTAAGTACATAAGTTATATTTAATTAAATTTACTTAGTTTGTTTTTGTATACTAGATAGTAATTGGGCTATACTTATTAAATAAATAAATAAATAAAATTTATTATAGTATTATTTAATTTAAATATAAATATAAATTTAATAATTTCCTAAAATTTTAAAAAGATAAAAATTCTTAAAACTATTTATTTAATAAAAAAATTTTAACTATATTATTATTAATAGGTTAATATTTAAATTTAATTTTTTTTAAAAACAAAAATATTATTAATATTTAAAATATTAATCAAATAATTTAATTGATTTTTTAATATTATATTATTTAATATATTTAAATTTTTTATTATAAATAAAATTAATCTTTTTAAAATAATACTTTATATTTTTAATATTTAATTTATTATTAATATAATTATAACTATCTATTTTATTGTTTTAAAACACAAATATTTTAAAAAGTTTATAAAATTTAAATATTTTTATATTTAAAATTAAATGTAATTTACATATTATTATATATAATTAACTATTTAAACTGGTTAAAAATATATTATATATTTATATATATACTAATATTATTATTTAAACAAAAAAAAAACAAATATTTACTGTATAAATTAAAACCAATTACAAAAGTTTTATTAATACCAAATATATAAATTATTTTATAAAACAATCTATTTGGTAAATTACATAAACTATATAGAATAAACTTATTATTATCATTTAAATTATTTTTTTTATTGTTATTTTATACTTAAATTTATATAATTATATTTTGTTTCTGTAATTTAATATTAATTATTGTATATAAATAATTAAATATAAACAAATTAGTTTAATATTTTTTAAAACTAATATAATTTCAGTAAATTGTATATTAAAAATAAAATTTTTACAGAAAATAATATACAAAATATTATTAAAAACATAAAAAGAAATAAGTTACAAAACCAAAAATAATAAGTAATAATTTTTGTAAACTACAGTATTCAATTTGTATATAAAAACATAATATAAGAATTTTATTTTATAATAAAGACAAAAAATTCTAAGATATTATTTGTTATATAAACATTTTTAAATAACAATAAATAATTATTTGTAAATTATTTTTATTAAGTAAATATAAAAACTGGCTGTAAACTTGTTAATAAATTCAGACTGTATATAAAAATATTACAAACAAATTAAATTCTTTAAAAAAAATTTTTGTTTATAAATTATCTAATATAATATATATATATTTTATTAAAAATTTTAATATTTATTTTTATATTATTAAAAATACTATTATATAATAGACAATTTTTTAAATAAATCTATTATATTTTGAACAAAATAAATTATTTTACAAAAAATTTTTATTTGTAAACTATTCAAAATATATGTATATAATTGTTAACAATAATTTTTTTACTAATTAAAAAACACAATATTTTTAATATTATATGTTAAAGTTATTTTAAAAAATTACAGCTAGTTTAAGCTATTTATAAAAAATGTATTATAAAATTAAGATTATTAATTAAAATAAAATAAATAATTTTACTAAAATTAATATTAAAGTTATTAATTTATAAAGAAATTTTTTTTAAAAAAACATAATTGTGTGATTAGCATAAAAAATCAATGTAATTTACTTAATTTAAATATTTTGAGTAATATTAACATAATTAAGTTTAAGCCTAATCTTAGTGTCTAATATGTAGTTTAAATTAATTTAAGTTACTAATTGCACGTAAATAACATGTAATTTACATTTACTTTGAACATTTTGATAAAAGTGTTACTTATTTTTTTATTTTAATAACATATAAGTTTTGTTATTAATTGTTTTTAATTAAGAATAATTAAAAATAGTAATATTTTTAAAAATTTTATTAATTGCATTTGATATTAAGTTTTTTAAGTTTATATTTTTTGTTTTAATTAAAACTGTTATAATGACTTTTTTTTAATTAATTCATAAACAATTATGAAAATCCATGGTAAAAAAAAGAAAAATTTTCTGGAACACCTATATATTTCAAGATATGAAAGAAGCAAATCAGAACGTTTTGGTAATTCAATTTTAAGGTAGCCATCGAAATTTAGGATATATTTTTTTGATCCACTCCTCGTGCTAAATAACTTCGCTGTCAAGAGTGGTGGACCACATTCCCGCTTTGTTCGTGATTTTAAAAGGCATCCTTGCAATGACGAATTTATGATATCACATCTGTATGAAATCGAAAAATAATGACATGCACTGACATCATTACCAATCATGAATACCCCAGTTAGAGAACAATCATAATCGATACAACCAGCTAAAGGAAGTCATATTGGATTTTTAAAACCAAGATCGGTCAATGTTAAGTATATACATTGTCTTTCGTTAGACTTTAGTTTAACGATAGAATCAAGACACTGCAAGCAAAACCATAATTTGTTAAAAAATAAAATCACATCAAGAAAAAAGGGGAAATAAAGTAGTAAAGGATGGTAAAGAAATAGAGAAGACGTTGAATAGCACAAGATGAAATATGGTTAGGGATATTGTAATGTGTTGGTAAGCAAATTGTTAATAGTTACCATAATTACCATCACCGCTATAACCACTATTATCGCTATAACCACTATTATCGCTATAACCACTATTATCGTCATAACCACTGCCATAGCCACTACCACCTTCCACCACCACCACCGCCCCCATAACCACCACCACCACCCCCATAACCACCGCCACCTCGGCCTCGACCGCCACCGCCACGTTCAGTGGCCATATTTACTGATTTGAAATTTAGAGTTAGGATGAAACAAGATCAAAATAGAGAAAGAGAAAAAAATGCAGGAAATAGCATATTACCTCTAATGGTTCTCCCATCAAGCTCTTGATTATCCATGCTTTGGATGGCGTTTTCAGCCTCATCGTTGCTTAGAACAATAATATAGGTGTGAATTAAAAATTCAATGCATCATTACAAAATAAATCAGGAGTGAAGTGCTTACTTGGAATAAGTAACAAAGCCAAAACCACGACTACGGCCTACATAATAAAAATCTGGTTTGCAAATTATTTTCTCATGATGAAACGCCCAACACTATGTTTATACACACAAACAGTCTGCGAAATAAAAATTAAAGTATTATATAACAAACTAACTTATCAAATCGAAATCAGACCCAAGCTTATTTTGTCAAGATACCAACAGACTTTTTTTTTCTTTAATCAAGTAAATAGGTTTTGCTTACCTGTTTCACGGTCACGGATAATAACAACGTCTTGAACCGTACCGTATTCGGCAAATTTTGAGCGAAGGCTCTCGTCGTCAGTGGTCCAGGAAAGGCCACCAATAAAAAGCTTAAAGGACATGATTATTTAAAGGAGATAGAACTCGTCGTTTGCACACTGCGTCCGGGCGTCGTTCAGTTAAACCAAGTAGATAGTAACCAGAGGACTTTTCGTCAAAGGACTCAGAAATACACAAGCACCAACAGAAACGAACGGTGCAAAGAAATAAAATAGGGTTAAAGGAACACACACATATACACACACTAAATGACTAACTGCTCTATTTGCAAGAGTGGGATAGGGAGAAAGAGGTGTAAAGAGAAAAAGAAAACTTAACAAATGGAATGGTTTATCGCTATTTATTCATTTTAGGAAACCCCATTTTTTTTTTCATCTGTTTGCTATAGAAAGTATTTGCCACCAAATTACGATGATTCGATTGGGTAATATGGTAAAATAATATTTTGATAAACTGATTGATCTTTGTCATAGATTAAAATATTTTTTTTGAAATAATACAAGCCACATCTTCCTATCAGTGATACTAATCTTAACTATATTTTTATTTTTATTTTTTGCTCATATTGCGATGGTTGGACGTTACTCTCGCCACAAATCTTGGCTTTAAGTGTGTTCAGGTAAGAAGACGTGAAATTTTTGCAGTACCGCAACCTTAATGCAGCTAGTAATACAATATCTTCCTAACATGTATGTCTAGAAGTTTTTTGGATGTAATTTTTTTTGTTTTGTAACGCTGAGATTCTAATGAGAGTGAAATCAGTAATATTAACCTCTGCGAAGCTAGAGTAGTAAAAAAGGCTTAAAATAAAGAGTGTAAATATATTCAAAAAAGACTTCAAACATTTTTACAAATAAATTTGGTTTAATTTTATATACTTAAAATATTTAATTAGAGAATTCTAAGAAATTAAATTAAACATTATGAATTATATTATTATTAAATTAATGTAATGTTTTAAAATAAAGGATTTTTATTTTTCAAATTATTAGTAATTGCATTGTGATTATTATTTTTAATAATATTTATTTATTTTACAAGTAATAATTATAATTAACTTATTAAGTTTATAATAAAAAAACTTTGAACTTGATAAAAAAAATATTTATTTAATTATGTTAAAATTATTTGATTATCAGCTTTTCATTTTTTTATTTTTATATATGAAGCATTTTTTTTATATTAATATCATAAAAAATGAATTACATATACAATTATTTTAAAATTTCATTATTTTTAAAATAATTAATACAAATTTAAATAGCTGAATTTGTAAGTTTTACTATTAATTGTTTTTAATTAAGAAAAAAAAATATAAAAATAGAGATTGTTTTTAAAAATTTATTAATTACAATTAATATCAAGTTTTTTAAATTGAAATTTTTTATTTTTTTTAAAAAAATAATTTTGTCAAGTTTTTTTGATTAAAAATAGACAATTAAATTATTTTTATAACTATTTTTATTTAATTCATAAAGAATTATTGTTTTTTGTTAAATTAGATATTAAATGTTCTAATTTTTTTAAAATATAAACATATTTAAGCATTTTAAAAAAATTTTAACAGCAATTTAATGATCATAGTTTTTTTTTAAATTGAATTAACATTAATTTTTATTTGATGTTTAGTAATATTTTGCATATAGTTGATTTTTTTGATAAAAATATTATTTGTTGTTAAATAAAATTGTTATTTTATAATATATAAAATAATTTCAAAAATTTTTTATAAAAAGTAATTTTTGTTGCAGATTATTGTAGTTACTTTATTTAAATTGTTTTTTTCTCTTGAAAATTTAAAAAAATTGATAAATTATAGTAATTAATGTTTAAAAAAAGTTAAAAGTAAAAAAATATTTAAAAAAAGAAATATTTTTTCAAAATTTTATTTTTTAAAATTTTAAAATTTAATAATAGAATATATCTTAAACTTGACTAATTAAATAAAATTTATTAACTATTTAAAAATTTATTAATTAATTAATCACAAAAAACAATATTTTATATAAACAAATAATATTAATAATTAAAACTAAATAATTAATTTAATAAAAATTTCAATATTATCTATTATGTGTCAATAATAATTTGTTTAAAAATATATTTAAAATTTTTGAAACTTATTTAAATTAAAATTATTAAGTTTATTAAAATTATTTTGTCCAAAAAATTTTCAATTTCATATTAATATTTGTTATAGTTCATTATTTTTAATATTTAAATTTTACAATTTGCAGTAATTCAAAAAATAATCTTGATTATGTATATATTTTTTAAATAGATTAAATATAATAAATAAAGCTTAAATAATTTTTTAAAGTTATTAATTGTATTTTTAAATAATAATAATAATAATAATAATAATAACACAAATTTATTTAAATAAATTTATAAATTTTTACCAATAAATTATAGCCAATACAAATCAGATAATATATTAAATTATTAAATTACCATAACTTAAACAAAATTATATATAAAGCATTATTTACTTATTTTATTTTTCAATACAATAACCAACAAATTTGGTTTTAAAAATCTTTCAATATTATTGTATTATTTAACAGGAATAATTTAAATTCAACATCCTGTGTGCTAGGTTTTAATTTATTTTTGATAATTAAAAAAAAGGTAAATCTTATAAAAAATTTAATCTCTCATTTGTTTGCTCTATTAAGTCTCTTTTAAATGGAAAATAGTTTTAGGAAAAACAATTTATCTGAAAATAGTGGTCATATTGCGAAAATAGATATGATAATGGTAACAACTGAAAAACCGTCATTATAAAATTTACTAATATGCATAAACCTAAATATCTGTCATCTCCAACGATTTTTATCTCAAATCAAATACTACAGGCTTATTCCCCATTATGCAACCAAAAACGGTCATACAAACAAATCAACGGGTTGAGTCTTATGCAAAAATATTATGAATTAAATGCTATGTCACGTTAAACGCATTCAAACTGCAAGAAAATTTCCTATCATCACTTTTTTCTCAATTAATGCGTTGCTGTTTGGTCTAAAAACAAATTACATGCCTTGTACAAGTGACCGCGATTCTTTTTTTTTTTAGATTTTCACAAAAAAAGAGAGATGTGACTATTCCAACTAAAAACACATTTCACTATTTAAAGAAAGATCAAGTGAATTTATGTAAATTATTCTGAAAACTACACTTGATTCAAGCAAACATTCTTTTTCTTCAATTCCTCGCCATCCTCTCATCCTCTCATCCTCCCTATTTCTTTCATTCAATAATTCATCCTTCTTCTCTTCTTTTATCGCAATACGATTCATCATGCTTTCTAAAGTTGTATTCGTATCTTCGTTCGTTTTGGCGACAGCCACCTCAATAGTTTCAGCAGGATATACTATCACTTCCCCATATTCAAATCTCGTATGGAACAAAGGAGACAAAGTAAAGGTTCAATGGAAAATTAATGGCCAGGCTGAGGAGAAGGTAGATGTCCGTTTAGTTCATGGTAATGCCGAAAATTTGTTGTTCGATTTCAATCTTTGTTCGAACGTTAATCCCTCGGCTGGTGAGTGCTCTTATGTTGTGGATGACAATATTGTCTCTGGAATTGACTATGCTGTTACTGTTGGAAAAACCCCTGATAAATTTGCGTATTCCAGCTATTGTAAGTATAAATGTAAAATTGAATTTTGATTCAAGAGAAATATTCCTAAAATTCTGGTCATTGATTTTTAATCTATTTCCTTTTTCCATCATCTAGTTACCATAAAAGCTAATGGTGCTCTTTCTGAAAGCAAAGGTTGTCCAAACATGGTAAGTTGATAGGCTTCTTTTTTTGGCATAACCAAATTTCTTGTAAGCTCTTCATTATATTTATTCCTCTTTATTTTTACCCTAATAGGGCGGTAAAATTTGCCCCGAATCATTGCCATGCTGCAGCTCATCAGGCTACTGTGGCAAAACCGAGGAATACTGTAACAATGGATGCATGGCAAAATACAGCTTTAACGGAAAGTGTGTCCTCCCAGGCGCTCAAGTCACTGTTTCTACCCCTGCCACTCAAGTTTCCACCAATGTGAATCAGCAACCTCCGCCAAAAAAAGAGGAACAAAAACCTCCTGTCTCCGTCACCCCTGTAACTCCTCTCGTAACACAACAAAAAAAGTGTGGCAAAAAAATGTGCACAAAATTACAACCTTGTTGTAGTGCTTCGAATAAGTGTGGAAATTCGTGTGTTATCGGATGCAAAAAGTCAATGAGCTTTGCCGGAAAATGCATTTCTCATAATTAGTTATAAAAAAGGGATTAATAATTTTTGTATTTATTAGACTATTTATTGCAATTTTAACTACTGTCAAATAGTTTTTGTATTCGTATATAGTCGTTCCTTTTTTTAGAACAAGCATGGATAGATTTTGTATTCTGTAATAGAAATTTCGATAGATATTAGTTTTAAAAGAAATCCTCTTTTATTTGATAACTGATCTGTAAGCACTTTGTATTTCAATCTCCGAACCTGTAGAAAAATCATTGGGTAAGAGAAAATATAAAAAATTTTTGAAGGTTTGAATTTCTTAAAAAAAAGTTCATTTATTAATTTGTATAATATTTTTGGGAGACCATTTATTTTATTTTATTTTATTTTTAAGAATTTTATTTTTATAAATATATTTAATTTATAATAAATACAAAAAACAAGCATTTAATTTTTATCAAAATTTTACAAATGGAAAATAATAATTACAAAAATAACATAATACCAAATATCAGAATGTAATGTTTCTTAACTTTTGAAATTTTAGATTTTTTTTAATAGAAAACGATCTTTTCCTTTTTATTATTATTATTATTCAAGCTATTTCAAATAATCTTGTGAAAGTTTCCTTTTATTTTTATCAGATTTTTATTTCTTTTCCATAAAAAAATAAATAAACAACTCTATTCCTAAAAAGTCGTAAAATAATTTTTTTTGATAATAAATCAATATTTTTTCCCCTAAAAAATGCAGTATTAATATCGTGTTTGGCTTCTTTATTTTCTCATTACAAAATTTTAGAAAAGAAAAAAATAAATCGATCAATAAAAATTTGGTAAAGGAACAAAAAATTAATTTCTGATAATTAAAATGAGAATTAAAATTATTATGATCCGTGTAATTCAAAAGATTGCGAGTATTTTATATGATTCAAAGAACAATTCAAAATTTTCTTATGGATTTGTCTCTCTTGATGTCCAATCGTTTTCTTCTTCATTGAAGGTGTAAACCTATAAGAAAAATCAAAGAAAGTTGAGAAAAGGCAAAAAAAAAAAACCAATAATGCCTAACCCTCCTCCATCAACTTACAAATCTTTTGGGTGGAAACATTTCATACTCAAACCGAACAACTTCACTGATTTTGAAAACCAAAATGCACATATTTTCAAAGGCCATATCATGTAAAATACGTTCGGGATGATCGATTTTAACATTCGAATTTAACATGTGCTCCAATCTCTGACAAACAAATGTATTTTGATTCAATTTTGGTACGCCGGAAGGTGGTAATGTAAATGAGGCACGAGTTTGCGACGAAATTGATTCCCATGTTAGGCGACGAATTGATTCCCAGTATTCGGAGGCTAGAAGATAAGATAAGTTGTCTGGTAAAATTTTTGGAGGTGGGAAACGAGTAATTTTTAACGGTGCTGCAGAGATATAGAAACGTCCGGAAATGTTGTAAATTTCTTTTGTTGAGGGCATTTGCCTGAAAATATTTGATAAGAGGGAACCATTAAAAAACAAAGTTTTGGTTTATTGAAATGAATTGATAAAATACAGATTCAGTTAAATCTCATAAAATGGTCTCACCAGCACAGCTGAGCTTGAGGACTTGCTTTTACATCCCCATGTAGATAACCATCATTAAAAGCCATTAAAAAGAGAAGATATCTTGGGTCATCCTTGAGGAAATCTTGAAATCTTATATTGTGCAATGAAGGTTGTCCTGTTCGTCGAAGATTTGTCATTTGTACATAGACTTGAAAAGTTCAAGAGATAAGATATTAATATCAAAATAGCAAATAAAATTTACTATTAAAAAATTGATATTTCAAGGAGCTCTGAAAGTGCTAGTTCATGATATAGTCTTTTCACTCAAAAAAGAGGGATAAACGATTCAAAATATGACACTTACCAGGATCTTGGGAATTGTTTTTAAGGCTTTTTTGAAGCAAAGTCAGCCATAAAGGACATTTAGAACTTAAATCAGACATTGCTCAATTTCAAACGGTAGAGATTTTGAGAAATATGTATAAATTTTTCCAAGGTTTTCTATCTGATTAAAACTTTTTAAAATGTAAATCAAAATAAATCTTTGACAGGTTTTGAACAAGAAGAGATACTGTAAGAGAAAAAATCATTTTAATAAATCATAATGATCAACTGGTAATAAAAAAGCAATTTCTCGAAAAGTATTACTCATTACCAAAATTAATTGCAGGTTAAAAGGGTAACAGATAATTCCATTAAATGCATAGATGTTTTAATATTTAATTCGCCAAAGATTAAATAGGGTAATGTTCCACATATAGATGAAAATTTCACATTTGTAGGGTTTTTACGAGTACAATATTTATCAATAAAACGAAAATATTTTGTTTTTATATAAACCAGTGGAGAAACGAAAACTTTTGATTTGGGCAAAAATCATGATAAGAAATGTTTTGAATATCATACCTTGAAAATGGAAGGGATGATGGAAATGTGCAGAAAGACCATAATTTGTCCTACGTAACGCACGTTTCTTTGCGAATGAAAATCACGGGAAATTTTTAACGTTGAATGCTGCGTCTCGATTATTTGATGCAATATATGTTTTTTATCCATTCCGCTTGCTGCTTGACTAATACACAAGCTTTACATAAAAGGTTCTCTAAATATCTTTGAGGATTTTGTTTACTTGCTTTGTGGTTGGGTAAATTAATGTTGGGGTAAAATTGCGAGAAATTGGAAGAGCTTTTCATAAGCACTAAACGATTTGTGGTCAATTCTCAAGAGAATTAATTTATCATTTTAATTAAACATGTTTCAATAGAAAATAGTGATACGAAATTGGTTTCGAAATTTTTTTGCAGGCCTTATAAAATTCATTTTTGGATTAGCAATTTCAAATTTGAAATGAATATTTCTTTTAATTTCTGCTTTTTAAAGAAGTGAATGTTTATATAATATTGCAATATATGTATTGTTATTATTTTTTTTTTTAACAAATAAATTAAAAAATATATAAAATTTTGTTTATGTAATAATAAAATTTTTATTTTAATAATTTTATGATTTAATTAATAATTTAAAAATATACAAAATATTTTGTTTAAGTTTTTTAAATAATAATAATAATAATAATAATAATAATAATTTAATTAATATATTAAATTAAAAATAAATTTTCTTAAATTATAATAATCACATAAATTTTAATTTTATTTAAATAATTGTTTTTAAAATAAAAAATCAACAATTATTTCTTTTATTTAATTATCATGTGGTATATTTTATTTTTATTATTTTTATTTTTTTTCGATAAATATGATTTGGCATGAATTTGGAAATAAAAATTTATTACAATTGAAAAACCATTTTGATTATAAATTGTTCTGTATCGTCTTTAAATAAATTATAATTTACATGTGCAATAGTAAAATCAATTAAAAAAAAAATTTGTTTTAAATATTTTTTAATAAATAGTAAAACTTTTCAATTTGTACTAATTGATATTTTTAACATGTATAAAAATTTCTTTCTTTTTATTGTATTTTTAATAATAAATTATATTGAATTTTAATAAGATTTTTATTTTTTATTATTATGCTTAAGGTTTAGTCCAACCACTGACTATTTATTATTTATTATTTATAATCATTAATTTTTATAAAGGTGTTTTTTTGTTTAAATACTGTAAATAAAATAAAATAAAATAAAATAAAATAGTAATGATTAATAAAAATTAAAAATTTACTATATTTATTTAAATTAATAACTGTTTATATATTATTTTATGCATTATTATCAAAACATAAAATTCATTAGTAAATGAGAATATATTTTATAATTAATTATTGTCTCAGTTATAAAAAGAAATTGAACTACTCATTTAGAATTAAAAGGCAATGAGAAACTTTTTTGGGGTCTTTTTGTATTATAACCACTTAACTTTGTCCATATTTAAACCTGTTTTAACCAATTCTAGCATTATTTATAGTATTAACGTTTTTAAGGTTAAAGGGGTAAATGTTACCGTTAATTAATTTTTTTAAAATATGTAAACATTGAGAACGAATATAAATACGAACTCCCATTTAAAAAATCACGTTCTAAGCGTACTATCAAATAAACCTTTTCAAAGAAAACCGACATTCTATTAATTACATATTTACATTTTATCCGCACTTATCCTTTATCCACACCATGGAAAACGTTGAAATCAAAAGAACTGGTCTAGAAGCACATGATGATCGCAACGAGTGTCTAACATGTCAATAGAGTATTCAAAATAATAATAATAATAGCATGCTGGTTCATATTTTTTGAAAAACTTTACTAACTTAAGGATTGGAATACCGAGTATAAGGAATCAGAAAGGTACATAAAAGAAAGTGTGGAAGACGACTACTCGACAGCAAATTATTCACAACAACAACAACAACAACGACAATGACAACAAAGATAAAAATTCATCCAGGAGCAGTTTATATAAGTCGTGCTTTAAGTTTGCAAATGATTGATTTTCCACAGGTTTGTTTATTTATTTTATAAGTGATAAGCTTAATCCTTTAATTTAATTATTATTTTACTTTTTAAAAGAATTAGTCAATTTGCCTGAAGGTAAGAAATTATCATAAAATATAATCATATATTTATTTTTTAGTTTTAATAAATTTATTAAAAATAAATAATAATTTTTAAAAATATGTTACATGATTCTTATTGACAGAAAAAAAAATATCTATTCTAATGTAATTTTTATTTTTTTTTAAACTCCATGTTCCAAGAGCTTCTTCCCATAATTCAATCTCCTTTTTGAAGATCATTAAAAATATATCTTAATTTTTATATGGTGAAAACTTTCATAAATTTATTTATAAAACATGTTTTTTTTGTAATCAGAATTTCTAAACTGCTTTAGGACAATTATAATATTAGCATTACCTATTAAATTGTAAATTTATTAAGAAACCCATATCCATAAACTCACACTGAATAAATATAATAAAAAAGACTCCTTTGAGTTAAAAATTGTGGATCAGTCTATTGAAGAGTTAATATGCATGCGATTTGATTCGATTTGATTTTTTATGGTTAGAAAACGCGTGTTGGTGATGATAATAGTTTTTCAACATTCAGATTTCAGTACCAAAAAAAACAGAGAATTAAGTCCCATTTAAAAGCGATCCAGTTGATAGAAAAAGTTTACATTGTGTAACTGACAATGACCGTAAAAACGTTCAAAAAATCGTGGAATACAATAATCATCAAAGCTTATTCGAATATCCAAAAAAATTTAATCATATCAAAAATAAAAAGATCTCTTTCTTTACTATTTGCCGTGAAATTCATCAAATGAAAGATTCATTCGAACATTGGTCCGATTAAACCACTTTGGAATGAGACACAGCTGAAAAACGGATTAAATGGGTTTATAGCACAATGAAAAAAAGTTATATGGAACGATGAATCATGATTTACACTTTTTCAAACCCGAATAACTCTGGAGACATTGAAAATTTGGCACCATCTGTCAAACACGATGGTGAAAAATCATGATTTTCTGGAAAAGGATTAGGACTGTTGGTTAGAATCAATGAAAAAATTGAGCACTATAGTTATATTGACATTTAAAATAAATTACTGCTCTTTATTCAATCCAGATTTAGTGGAAGAAGGTATTCTCTTCAAGATAATATTGCTCATGTCTGTACTGCCAAATTGAATCAAACAACAAAAAATTACAGAAAAACTTTTGTTTATAGTTTTATGAAATTGAAATAATTTGTTCATGAAAATAGTTTTTTCAAGATAAACTAGTAAATATATATCAATAAATACATTTAATTAATTAAATTTTTTAGTGTTAAAATATGCAAAGAAAAAATTGACTGATTCCAATTTTTTGATTTTGATTTGTGTATAACAATTACATATATTTTATTGTCTAATTTTTTATTCTAATTTCAAAGAATTAATTGGTTAATTAAAATTTCCCTAAAATATCCAATTTGGAATCAAAAATTAAAACAAATGGTGAGATCGCCAAAAACACACATCCCTAACTCTTTTTGACATTGAATCATTTAACCTTTCACCAAAATTGATTTCGATGCTATTCCAGCTAATTTGTAACTTTTCCCACAGCTCATTTGTATTGGAAAGGGGGCCAGGAAGCATATTTACTTCATTCCATAAATGTTTAATTGGGTTTAATGAGATGGTCAATCAAGCAATGCAATCTCATTTTTGCGAAACTAACTTTTTGCTTTTCTAAAAATATGTTTCGGATCATTAAATTGTTGAAAAAGAATTCCAAAAGCGAACCTAATAGAATTTTATTCAAAATATCAATGTAATCCGACCCCATGCAACCCCCCAAACCAACCCACAGGTGGTTAATATGACGATCTTTTAATGACTTTCGCCCAGCTGACCCAAATAACTGGTACTACTTTATGTCTAGGTAGTTTTTGTGCTTAATTATGGCACATCCATGTCGCCAGAGTATACGCCATATGCTTTCCACTGAAAAATGGACTACTAGGTTAGCTTGGAGTTGGTATTGGACTTTGGAGCACAGAGGATTTTTCTCGCTCACCTGTGTTCAAGTGTTTTCGCGACCTGGTATTGGTCCCAAAGAGGCACGGGGGGTTTTTCTGGGTCAACTATCTGCTTTGACACAGCAGTTTTCTTGACTGTGTTTCCTTCTTCTTGCAGTGTATATATTTGGAAACGTCTTTCTTTTTAAAAATGTTGCATGAGATCTTTTCATTTCCTAACTGATCCAATCATAATTAACTGAATTTTAAATTTTTTTTATTTAAACAATAGAGAAAGATAAAAATTCCATCAAATAATATTACTCTTGACCGCGTACAATTCTTCAATAACGAGATATTCGAATTTCGCCATTTTTTTTGTGTGTTCAGTTTCTTCTGTGAGTAACTGTATGTGCTACTGTTTCAATCTAACTTTTTAAAGATTAAATTTATATTTTTACTTGTTTGATGCGATTCAATGTAAATTCTAAATGTTATTTATTTCTGTAAACAACATGGTTTTATAATATTAGCAGATATGACTTAAATATTAGGCATTTGATACAATTTATCCTATTTTTATTAGAATAATCCAAAATATATTGTAAAAATTACAAAAGCGTGATATTCATTTAAAAAAATAATATTTTCCAGGAAATAATGATACTGAGTATCAACAACAACTCGAACATTGTTTAATTCATGAATTTTGCGTTTATGAAAAGATAAGCACTAATTGCAACAATCGTAATTAGAAAACCCGTCTTCGATTTATTTCCGAAATGAATGTTCCCTCCACTTTTCTTTACAAAAGAAGGTGTAGACACGAGAAGCCAGCCCAGAACTTTCATTTTTTTTTGGGTGTACGGTGGATACCGTGCCTTTAGTAATCTTTCAGCATAGAATGGTGTTTCAAGTGTACTACGTTCGTGTGAAAAGACGTCAAAGGATCGCTTGCCGTGATAGCTGCCCATCCCCGAGGAACCAATACCACCAAATGGTAAGGTGTTTACTATAAAAAAGGTTATCATTTTAAATTTAAAAAATCTCCAGTCTTTTGGTCTCTAACCCATAAAATTACATACCAGCGAAGTGTAGCATGCAATCATTGATCGAGGCACCGCCAGATCGAGTATTATCAAGAACTGTTATATTATGTTAAGTGAGCAATATTAGAAAAAATAATCGAAAATGGTAATTATTGATGGTGGGAATTTTAACGAAAAAACATATAGAGCGAAAGATTTACCATACTGAATTGTCTTTTTGTCCTTGCTAAAAGGATAAAGACATAGAGGTTCAGGAAGATTATTAACAAATTTTATTGCTTCTTCCAAATTCTTAACCACTATAATCGGTAAAATTGGCCCAAATATTTCTTCTTGCATCAATATATCATCACTCGTGACGTCAGCAACAATGGTTGGGGCTATAAAAAGGTTATCTCGATCTGATTCCCCTCCAATTACAATTCTTCCTTTTGTCCGCTGAAGCAAATTGGTTAGACGATCAAAATGTCGATGATTGATGATACGTGCATATCCTTCACTTTGCTGAACGTCGTTTCCTTGCATTTCTCGAAGAGCAATTGGGATCTGTTCAAGAATAGCTGCTTGTACAGATTCTTCACATAACACATAGTCAGGTGCTATACATGTCTTGATTTAAAGAGAAATAAAAAGGAATCTTCTTGTACACATCATTAATGATGATACCCAAGGCTTAGAAAAAAATTTCGAAAATATCTAATTTACCTGACCACAATTGTATAATTTACCCCAAAGGATCCGTTTTACCGAAATGACGATATCGGTATTTTTCGTCAAAATAACCGGACTCTTACCACCAAGTTCCAATGTTATTCGTGTTAAATTCTTAGCCGCAGCAGCCATTATAATTTTACCCACAGCAGTAGATCCTGTGTAAAATATGTGATCGAATTTGTTCTCCAAAAGGAAGGTTGTTTCATTAGGACCACCTTGAACAAGAGCATAGGCATTGGGATCCAAGTATTTTGGGAAGAGCTCGGATAACAGTAATGCAACATGAACAGCCATCTCTGAAGGTTTACATATGGCAGTACATCCAGCGCCAATTGCTCCAACCAGAGGTCCCAATAATAACACAACTGGATAATTCCATGAGCTGATGATCAAAACGTTGCCTTTTGGGAGAAAAACCGTAAATTTTTGTGGATAACAAACATTTGGAAATAAAAATGTTATAATATACCGATCGGCTCTTTCCTTATATAGCACTTGTTTAAGGCGTAGCCTAATGGGCGCTTCACAACCTCAGGAGCTGCCCATTGATCTAAATTTTTTAACATATCCAGAATTTCCTGTTTAAGTAATACCGTTTCACCAAGCCATGCTTCGTTCCGTGGCTTGTACAAATCCTGACGCAGTGCCTCAAAAATCGCCGGTTCATTTTCATCGATTAAGAGGTAAAGTTGTTGGAGTTGTTGCTTTCGATAGGCTAGAGGTTTTGTGATATTTTGAAAGAATGTCTGACGAAGTGTGGAGACAATCTAGATTTTCATTTGATAATATAGTTGAAGGCGAATTTCCAATAAAAATTCTAACATGTTGATATAATCTCCCGTCACCATCATTGTGTAGCAAAAAAAATTCCCAACCCTTATTCACCTGCTCCATTTCCTCGACTTTTGTATAAGTTAAAGAGGAAGTGGTTGCCATAATATCATGAGAAGTTGATTAATTCGTAATTTTAAAAATGGTGAGGAGTAAGTCCTTATAGGAGAGTCATGCATGCAAGCATTATTAGTGCTAGCTAAATATATAAACTTGATTTACAACCTTCTTGGGTTGGATCAACCGGGAAAATATTTTCCCACAGGATTTTTAAATACATGTAATCGTTGCATAATTTAGGAAATTTCATCATACATGTGGTTAGTTGAGCTGCTCCTTTATAAATAAAATTATTTTTTCTCACAAATCATTACTTTGAAGAAAAATCCAAACAAAAAATAATTTAAATATTTTGAACAAAGGGAATAACCATTTTAAATTTGGTAATTTCCGAAATGGAACAACTAAATCTCACTACAATACCAACAACTACAATGCTAGATGATAGCTTAGATAGTGACAATGAGGATGAAAAGTTTATGCCTTCATTCACACAACCTTCGACAATTTCACAGCAGGATTTTACACTACTATTTCAAAGGAATGGTTCAACATTGACCGACATAGAACCAGAAGACACCGAAGAATTACTGATAAACAATAAGCTGCTTTCAGGAAACTCTTCATCGGCAACATTGCAAATTGGCACTAATCACCCTGGAAATAGGTATCATAGACATAGAGACAGCAATGGTCCAAGTAGAGTCAGGCGAGGAAGTTTCAAAATTGACAATGTTGAAAAAATAATTAAAAGGCTTGCGATGGCATGTGCGTGTACTTTTGGGATTGGTAGTCATTTCGGGTCACACATAATTGGCCCGATGAAAGGAATTCTCATGAAGGTAATTTTTGATTTTATTTGATTCTAGCTATTTTGATCTTTGGATAACCGGAATAGATTTCATAAAAAGTCGTGCCATCTTTTCGAACATGAATTTCATTCACAAACCTAAAATATGAATTAACAGCAACTTAGCCTGACAAATACACAATTTTCGTTACTGGTCGCTTCGCTGACCCTATGCAATACCGTGATACCGACGGTTTCTGGAATTTTAGTTGCAAAATTTGGAACCACAAAAAGTTCAATTGTCGTGACAAGTGTCGTTCTTTTAGGAATGTTAATTGTCACGGTTGCCAGCTGGACTGGTAAAATATCAGCCATGATAATAGGCTTCGGAATTTTCGGGTAATTATATTTATAACATTAAAGTATATTTAGAGAATTTAAATATCCAAAGATTTTGCATTTTTACAGAATGGGTTTGGCCCCTTTGACAATTATCCAAGAAACAATTATCGTACATTTTTTCCAAGGAAATGGACTGGGCTTTGCCTTAGCAACGGGTTTAACAATGGGTAAATTGGTAGGTCCTTTGTTTTAGACTGCTCGATACTATTTTTCATACGTAATTTTTGAATTTTTTGCAACCCCTATTTCAGGCGTCTTTTATGGCCTCAGTTTTGGCAGTTCCACTTTCCATGACGCAACCTCTTACATATCGTGCTCCCTTTTTCGTGGCAACGCTTACTTGTTTTGTGTCATGGATAATGAACATTGTATATCTCTTACTGCTGAAACACGCGGACGATCGAAAAAATAAAAATCAGGATGGTGCAGCATTACATCAAGTAGTTGAAAAGAAAACAATGCATTGGAGTGCGATATTTGATCTATCAAATATGTTTTGGTGGTATTTGGTTGTGGTATTTTTATATGGTACTTCAATGGTGCCTTTTCTCCATCTTTCGAGGTGAGTGAGTTAGCGTGAATCAGGGAGGATTAATTTGCTTAATCGACTATTAATCCCATCATAAAATTTGAATTCATTCACAGCAATATTATAAAGCATCGCTTTGACACAACCGATTTACTAGCATCATGGGATGCTTCGATAGTTCTTTTGTTACCCGTTATCATCTACCCTTTCTTGGGTCTTTTTTTAGATAAATATGGGAAGCGATGCACGATATGTAAGACATATTTTTCTAAAATTGACCTTTTGATTAGTTTTGACTAATAATGACCCAAGTTTTGTTAAATGTCTAGTGGTTGCATCTTCTGTTGCAATTCTTTTGACATTTTTACTTCTTTTGTTACCGCCACATTTGATTCATCCATTCCCTCCTATTTTCTTCTTCGCCTTGGCTTTCTCACTTGCACCATTGACAATTGTCACTCTTGTGCCATTGTTGACGGAACACGTATCCACCGGCCTGGGGCTCTATAAAAGCCTGGACAATATTGGCGCAACTGTCAGTCAAACTCTCACAGGCTTAATTTTGGATGCACATGTGGAAAAGGTTAATTACACTATTGGGCCAGATGGTGTTGAATACGGTCACGAAAATGATGATTTAGTCGCTCTAAAGATGTTTACATTTTTGAGCTTTTTACTTTTGCTGAGTTCCTTGGGATTCTTGTGGGCTGACCAAAAGTATGAGGGTGGACGAATCAATTCAATTGATGATGGAAGTCGGTATCATCCCACCAACGACTATGGTCAGCTATTATCGCAAGACAATTATCGAACTGGAAGTCTACAAGCAATGGTAATAGAAGACGACACAATCCTTGCAAAAGAAGGCATGAAAAAACAGCGGGAACAAGCCCGGATATATATTGGATTGATAACTCTATTATTAATTTTCTGTTGGGCCCTATTTGGAATTGTAGCTTGGGAAAAGGCCGGCGTACATGCTCAGCCACGCAACCCTATAACTGTGCCTTTACCCTTACCAAGTAATTTATAGACATTTTAATCATAAAAAAAAGCTTAATGAAGCAAAGAATTGTAAATTTTTTGTGTATGAAACTCACGAAATCTTCAATTCGAATTTTTCTTCATGTAAAATTGGTTTAGATAATTCACCTAATTTATTAATTATAGAGATTATTTAGTCAAAGGCGAAAATTTAGCTGATTTTTAAAGTCTATTCAAATGTATTTTAAAGCAACCTGGTTCTAAATTATTAGCTCAATTTCATCGCCTTGACTATTCAAAAGATAGAAATTATAGGATAAATTTTAAAATTAGTTTTTTAATGTATATGATTCCAGGTCATTTTAATGGTGACCCTCCATATTTAACAAGAGATTTGGTCGATAGAGCTCAATCATTGCAAAGACCTAGTATAATTCCTCTGCAACCAAAATATCCTTGAAAAAAGAACGAATCCTTATCTGGCTACCGGATACCAAAGAGTTATCTGAGCCTTGAAAAACTCATTTTGATACAAAGCGAGACTGTTTGGGAGAATATAAGGACTTTTTCCACAGAGAAACAAAAAAATTTTCCAATAATGAGATTAAAAAATATTACATTCAAAGAAAATGACTTGGAATATCTCGATGGTTATAAAGTCCAGAATTAATGAATGATTTTGAAGAAAAACAATTTATTTATTTTACCCAAAAATATAACACAAAATGAATGAAATTGATTTAAAGAATCTAGAAAATCCCAAATTACCAAATCTGAATCTTTTTGGCTAGCGAAAACATTTTAGTTGAAATTATTTTGAATAAAAATTTAATATACTCAATACTTCATGAATGGGGCTTTTAGCATTTTAAAGTTTGCTAAATGTTAGCTCAGGTTTCTTCAAATCGATTCGTGATTTTTTGAAAGAAATAGGTGAAAAGGCATATTTTTTATAGCTTTATAAAGATTCTGACAGGAAATACATGAAAAAGACTTTCTGCGGTGGAAATTTCCATTTTAGGTTTTTAATTGATTTGTTTTAAAAACTTTCAACATGAGATTTTCTCAATAACATTAAAGAAAATCATAGCAGATTTAGAAATAATGCTTAATTTTGAATAGACCTCACCAAGCATAGAATATATAAAGTTAAAATAGATAAGATTCATTAATTATTGAGAGATTTTATTAAAATTTAGATATCACGTTGGTGATTGGAGATATAAAAAATAATTTATATTTTCGTACATATATCAATCATATAAACTTGGCTTTTAGCTCTGTAATTTATTTATTTATTTTAACCCTTAGAACAGGTAGATGGCGAATGGGATTTAGGCCTGGAGATTGGAGGGCCAATCAAAGAACCATAATGCCACCCCCACCAAATTTTATTGTTGGTGCATACGT
The DNA here is from genome assembly GCA_016748015.1 of Geosiphon pyriformis. NCBI lineage: Eukaryota > Fungi > Glomeromycota > Glomeromycetes > Archaeosporales > Geosiphonaceae > Geosiphon > Geosiphon pyriformis. The sequence continues at coordinate 1,044,438 of JAAOMT010000226.1, forward strand.
TGGCTCCTAATAGTCCAATCTTCGTGCAATGTTAAGTCGTCGTTTTTGGTGTATTTTTTTAATTCGTGCTTGTAAACCATTCTGCTGGAGTAGTTTCAACACTAACATTAATTTTATTGTTGATTTTAATTTTTTTTTTGAATTTCTACTGCTGTTGAACATTCTTGAGTAGAAATAAGACGAACGATTTTTCGGTCATTACGTTTAGTTAAAATCGCGGACATCCAAATTTATGTTTATCAGTGAAACTAGTTTAATTTTTTATGTGTATTACCGTAGATCGTGCTACACCCTCACGAGAAGCAACTTTTCGGTTAGAATACCTTTCTTCAAAAAGGGTAGATATTCAAACGCGTTTTTCTATAGGAAAACGGGTCATAATAATTTTTTATGACAAAAAGAACTTTAATTCGTTCCTGAAGACTCTCTTCCAGGCTCAGTGTATATAATCAAAGAAAATTTTCTTCTTTTGAATCATTTGTATTAAGACAATCTTAACGTGCAATAAGAAATGCGACCACCTTTAACGAACCTATTGTTAATTTTCTAATTTGTTCATTTTTTTTAATAATCGGTAAATTTTTATTCTAATTGTCAGTTCAATCGTAAAAATCATAATTAAAGTGATACCTAAAATTTAATGACTTTTGCGAGCCACTTTATTTTGAACCAGCAATTAACATAAAACCATGCTTATCAGTTTCAAAATCGCGAAAATAATCACCCCATTTTTTTCTCTTCTTACCTCCCCCTTTATTGAGCCAACTTCTCAAAATGCTTATACCACCACCATCCCTCACCTCCATTAAGAAAGGTTACCTCTATGCCCGTGTCTTTAGTACAAAGCAAAAAGAGGATCTTGAGCGACAAAAACAACGAATCTTTCTTGATAATTTATAAGTTTGAGAACAAATCTGAACAAGTCATTCCCAATTTAAAAAAACCATCATATTAAAGTCAGATTGTGTCACGAGCATTATACTTTGATTGAAAAAATATTTTTTTTATATAATACAACACTAAGTTAATCTTATTATCCTCTTAGCATTACAGCCAATTCCATTAAGATGTGTTAATACAAAAGATACTTTAAAAATATTTCCAGCTTTTTTGGTCAAACTAACTTTCATGACCCAATTTTAACAAGATAATATTGTGTGAATGCATCACATTGGATTCATATCCATGAATGTGATTCGGAAATCCCAAATCATTGTTATGAATTGTTCCATTTTTTTTACAATCTGGTAGTAGAAATTTATACTTTGTCTCTATTGGCAATTAATCAAATAAATTATAGTGGCAAACTTTACATATTTGTAGATCTTTAGAGCTTCTCTATACCAATTTCTTATTACAAAATCTCTGACAAGCATTATGTAAAGTTATTATAATTGTTTCAAATCCCTTTTTTTTATTTATTAAAAAAATAATATAATAATGTTAATTATAAATTTTAATTATGCAAATTATGTAAATTAGTTAATTACATAAGAATTAATATTATTAATACTTATATGAAAATTTTTAACCAAACAAATTTCCTTAAAAATAAGAAACTGAATTTTATTTAATACAATTTTTAATAAAAATGAAATGTTTTCATTTTTAATTAATACAGTATAGTTTTAATGTAATTTTAAATGATTAATTATGTTGAAACTGTATAATATATATTTATATTATACTATTTATTGTAAACTAAAATAAATAATAAAAAACTATACTTTATTAAAACAATATAAAATTATAAAATTATAAAAATAATAGTAATATAATTAATATAATATTTAAATATATATTTTACATATTTTTATTAATATAAAACTTATTTTTTATATTAATATTAATATTTTTTACTGTATTAATTAAATATAATCTAATTTTTATTTATTTTATATTAAAAATTTTATTATTAATATATTTAATTTAATATTATATATTTACATTAAAATTTTTTTATTATTTTACTAAAATATAACATATTATTATTCAAATTAAGTCATTTTATTTTATATTAAAAACATTAATAATTTAACAAAATTTTATGTATAAATTTAGTTAAATTAATTATAATATTATAATATTTTTAATTTATTTTTTATATTTAAATTTTTTTGATTTTTATTAAGTTTAATTATAATAAAACAAGTTAAAAAATAATTCAAACATAAAAAACAAAATCAATAAAATATTTTGTAACCATAAATAATTGAAAACCAATTTTATTTAAATTAAAAAAAGCAACTTTATAAATTAAAATCAAATAATTCAAATTTTAATTTATTTTAATATTATTATTATTAAAAGTTTTTTAAAACTTAAAAATAATAATATATTTTTAAAGTAATAAAATTTAGATAATAAAAAAATAAAAAGTAATTAATTATGTATTTAAATAATCATATTATTAATTTTATAAAATTATATATCTAAAAAAATTAATTAATTTGATTTTTAAAGTATTTTTTAAGACAATAATTTTTATTAATTTAAAAAAACAAATTTTAATACTATTTTTTACTAATATTAAAACTGGTTTTAATATGTTGTTTAAAAAAAAACTTTTAACCAAAAAAAATAATGTATTTATATATTTTATTTAATCATTTTTATAATTAAAAAAATTTGCTAATTCTTCTTTTTAACAAAAAAAAAATAAAATTGTTTTTTTTTACTTTGTTTTAATTATAATTATAAAAATTATAAATAAAAATATATATATATTATAATAATAATTAATAATTACAATTATAAAAAACCAATAAATATATATTATTAAAAAAAAACAATATTTATTTTGTTTATATATTTTTTAAATATAATTATTTTAAAAGTTTTTTATAGTAATAATAATATATTTATTAAAACTTATATAAATTAATAGTTAATTATATTATTTATTTTAATAAAATTTTCAGTCTTAAAAACAAAATAAATTATGTTTTTATATATAATTTTAACCAATTAAACTATTAAACAAAAATTAAATTAATAAAATAGAAATTAAAACATTTTTTTTATTTTTTGAAAATATTATTGGTTTTAAAATATTTTTAAAATATTATTATTTATTAAAAAATTTTTAAATAATAATTTTTGATTTTGATATTTAATACTATTATTAAAATTATATTTAATTTATATATAACTCTATTAATATAAAGTTGGTTTTTAAAGAAAATATTATATAAAATCTGTATTTTATGTTTTTTTAGATATTATTATTAAAATTAAATTTGGTAATTTTTTTTAAGATTTTTGGTTTTGATTTTATTATTGTAAATTTTTTATATTTTTTTAATAATTTTAAAAGTACTATAAGTATTTTAAATAAATTTATTATTATTTTTTATTATTATTAAATATGTAAAATTTAATTATTATTTAATACAATATAATTTACTAAAAATTTTAATAAAATATAATTTACATATTTTTTATATGTAATTAAACATATATATTTAGTTAAAACTAAATTATGTTAAATTTAATAAGAAAAATTTACTTTAAAAAACATTTATACATATAGTTAACTAAAATACAATTATTTTTAACCAATTTATTTATTTATTTTGTATTATTATTTGTATTTAACTTAATTCTAAAAGCTTAAAACTTTCAAAAATTATTAATTAAAAAAATGTATTTTTATTAATTTTAAAAATATTTTTATTTTTATTTTTATTATAATTATACTTAATTTTAAGCTTACAAGTTTTTTTATACAATTTGCTTAACTAATTATTAATAAACTTAACAACAAATCTAATTAACAAATCCAAAACAGTCAATTTAAATTTTAAAAAAGTTAACTTAAAATTAACCAAAAATTAATAATAATAATAATAACAAAAACAACCAAAAACTCAATAATAAAAAATTAATAAAGCAAAAATATTAATATAAAATTTAATACCAACAAAATAAAATTCAAGAATCTTAAAATTATTTATAAGTTTAAATAATAATTTAAAAAAAAGATAAAAATAATTTACAATTAAATAATTTAAACTTAATATTTAAAATAATTTTAATAATTTTAATATAAATTATAATAAGTTTTTTATAAGTTTTTTAATTTTAATTATAAAATATTATTAATATTATAATAAAAAATTTTTGTTTTTATTTTTTATATTTGTTGTATATAATATATATTTTTCTAAAAACTAATTTAAATTCAATTTATTATTATTAAAAAAATTTTAAAACTATTTTTACAATTACTTGAAGTATTTTTCTAATTTAAAAACATAAAATATTATAGTTTTAATTATTTTTTCTAAATATAATAATAAAGTTTTTTATTAATTAATAATAAATAATCTTAATTAAAAATTATTTTTTTAATAAATTTAGCTAATAAGTACAAGTAAATTCTATAATAAATTTATAATAATAATTTAAATTCAATACTATATTTTTATTTTTTGATTAATTAAAAATTTATTTAGATATTGAGTATTTTTTTAATATTAAAACTATTATATATTATATATTTATAATTTTATTTTTAATATTTTTAAATATTTGTTATTATTATTATAATATATTATTTATTGTTATTATAAAATAATGCTTGTTATTAATACTATCTAATAATTATTAATATTTAATTTATTATTTTTTTAAAATTTGAATTGTACTATTTTATTTTATTTTTTTTATTAAAGTTTTATGAGTACAGCCCAACCACTACCTAAGTACATAAAATCAAATAAGATCTTAAATTAAGTATTTTATAATTAATTAATTTTTTATACTATTTATGATTTTTATTAAATTTTAAATTATAATATTATAAAAAAATTCTTATTAATAGTTTTAATTATTAAAAAATTAAGTTTGTTAATTTAAACCAATTTTGTTTTTAAAAAACATTAGAATATAATTTTAAAAAATAATAAAAAGTTTATTTTTAAATAATAATTTAATTAACAATAACTATTTAGTTATTTTTGAAATTTTGCATATATATTTAATTAAATTAATGTTTATAATAATTATAATACCAAATTTTAAATAATTTAAATTTAAATTAAAAACAAAAACTTTTATTTTATTAAATTTATTTATAATTTAAAATTTAATTTAATTTTTTAACTTAATTTTAATAATTATAGAAATCAAATTTTTACTTTTTTATATTACTTAACAATATTATTTTGTTTAATAAATTGTTTATATTTTTAATATTACATGTAATAATTTTTTAATTAAATTAATTATTTATTTTTAAAAAAAAAATTGTTTAATCTTAAAAGTATTATATTAAAAAAAACCTAAAAATTTAGCCAATTTAATTTTAAAATAACTTAATTTTAAAACAATATAAGTAAAAAACCAAAATTCACAAATAAATATTAATAGTTTTTTTAAAAATAATATCTAAAACTATATTAATAACAGAAACTAAAACCAAAAAAAGATAATAAATTAATTAAAAATAATAAACAAAAACATAATATTTAATTTAGAAAATAATATCTGTGTAAGAAATTTGTCATAAGTGATTGATGCTCAGAGACTGTTGAGGTTTTTGAAGTCAGAAAGGTAACTGTTGGTATTGTTGTCGATTTTGTAAGGAGTGTTGTTGAACTACATTATAGTAGAGTCTGGCTAATGAGATCTAGTTATAGGGTAAGTATAAAAAAGGCTGGTTCAGTTGGGAATGATAGGGTGATATCAGGTTTGTCACATTGCAAGACATTTGTGTTGTCTGATGGCATGGTTCGGATGCTTGGTGTTTTGGGTTCTTTTTCTGTTAGCTTTGGCTGTTATAAGCCTAAACTTTTCTTTTCTGGTTTGGATTTCAGTCCTTGAGTCATTATAAGTGTGTAGTGTTGCCTTGTTTGGCCTAAATGGCTAGTCACATGTAGTAAGTGCATGAGCTGCATTTAGTTTAGACCTCTTAATTTGGTTCTGTATACTAGACAGTAGTTGGACTTCACTCATAAAACACGTAATAAAAAAAATAATAATAATAATACTAAAATTTGATTTAACAAAAGTTTTATATTATGTTTTAGCATATTTAAATTTGATTTTAATAATAAAAAAATAAGTTTAAAAAAATATTAACCAAAATTGGTTTTAATTTATTAACATAATTAGTAAAAATAATCTAAATTCAAGATTTTTTATTAAAAACAATTAAATAAAAATAAAAATATTTTAAAAAATTGTATTTTAATTCAAAATATTTAAAATATTTACAATTTTTACAGCAAATTAAATTTAATTTAATTTGTAACAAATTAATTTTATTAAATACAAAAATTATATAATAAGCTTTTTTTAAAATCTTTTTAGTTTTAAAACAAAAAATAACAAATTTTATCTTATTATTAATAGCAAATATATAATTAATAACATTGTTTTTTACCAGTTTTTTTTAAAAAATTTCCAAAATTATGTATAATTATGTTTATAAACAAAATAAATAACATAATTTTAAATTTATTTTTTTGTTTTTAAGTAATTTAATCTTTAATAATCTTAGCTATATATATTAAATTTTCATTAATAAAAAAAATTACTTGGAAATTAACAGATTAATTTAATTTAATATGATAAACTTTATTACAATTTTTATTAAAGTATTAATTTTAATTGAATTAATATTATTTTTTTAATCTTAAATAAAATAATTATTTTTTTAAAAACATTTATAAAAATTTTCTTAATAATTCTTATTTAATTTGATTGTATTTTTTGTTTTTAAAATTTTTATTTGCCAAAATACTTTTATTAACAATTAATATTATAGTCTTTTTTAAAATTTTTTAAACATAAATATAAATTTAATTAATTTTTTAAAATTTTGAAAGAATAGTAAATTTTTTAAAATTATTTACAATTAAAGATAATTTTCTAATTATTTACACTTTATTTATAGTATTTTTTTTTTAATAGCCAAAAAATTAATATTTAAAACATAAAATATTTTAATGCCAACTTTTATTTTTTTTAATTATTATAAAAATTAACTATCTAAATTTTAAAACAATAAAATAAAAAAATAAAAAAAAAAATTTTCTTATTTTTAGAGTTATAAATAATTATATTAAGTAAAAAAATCACTATTTTGTTAATATTTACTCTTTTTATTTTAATAATATTGGTTTTAAAATCCAAAAAAACTTTATTTTTATTACTAACTTCAAAACCAATATTTATTACAACAAACTTTTTTAGCCAACTTTTTCTTTGCTATATTACTATTTGTAATAACTACCAGTTTTAAAACAAAAAGATTTGTATCTTGTAAAATAATATAAAATATAATAGGATAAAAAATAAAAAAATAAAATTTTTTGTTTTTAATAATTATTAATTTTTAAAATTATTTACAATTAAAAAATATAAAACATTAAAAATCAATTTTTTTTTAAAGTTAAAAAATTTGTTTTAATTTAAAAATTAGCATGTATTTTTAACAATAAAAATAAAAACAACAACAACAACAACAACAACAACAACAACAACAATAATAATAATAATAATAATAATAATAATAACAATAATATAAACATTTGAATTTAAACATTTTTAATTATTTTATGAGTTTCTTAAAATTTTAAAATTTACTTGGAATTCTTCAAAAATTAAAAAATTATCATTTCAATTTTTATATGTAAAAACAATTTCTGAATTTAAAATTTTTATGTTTACTAAAAATCTGTACACAATTTAACTTTCGCCATTAATTTGCAAAATCCTAATTTGTCTAATTTTACTTTTGCTGTTACTAATTTTGTGATTTTAAAATTTGTATTATTTTATTCAATATTCTTCAAATTTTCCTGATTTTAATCACTCAGGTATGCTAACTTCATTTCATAAATAATAGCTTTTTTTCAGGATATGCAACTGAATCATCTATAGAGATTAAACTCTGACAAATTTCTTGAAGTACCGGCAAACTTTTGGCCAGCTGAGAAATTTCCATCAGGTTCCTGGTGTTTTCCCAAAATCTTTCAATTTAAAAGTTCTTATACATCAACTAAAACTCTAATACAACTTATTGGCCAGCTCTATGAAAAAGGTTTTTTTATAATGGTCCGATAGAAAAAATCTTATTATACCAGTTTCATTTTATTCATCTTGATAGATCAATAATTCCCAACTGCTTACTTATAAGATAGCTCACGGGGCTCAGTACAAGCTGAGCTTATCCAGACCTTGACGGTAAAGGAACCATTCCTGTTTTTACCTTCTACCTTGGAATAATCAATCATAGAGTGTGTCATTTGTTTAAAATGGAAGCTTCCAAGTGATTTGGTGGTGTTAGTGGTTCTAGAAGCACCCTTTCTAGTGCCCATTCTACCCGCTATTTCAATTCTAATACCAGCTAGGTGTACAGGCATGAGGAAATTCCCAGCACGTATTAACTTTGTCCATTCTAAAGGATTTGGCGGACCGCTTTCTCGTTTTAGATTAGGAATTGGACGTCGTATCAATGGACTCTTGGTGCTTATTGTTGTTATTGGCACTTTTTTGAAGATAGCCCTTAAAATACGTGGTATCGTATGGCGTGTTGAGTTGATGGCAATGAACTGCGCTAAAATGTAACTATTGAGATAAGGGTAGTGTAGTCGAGTTAGACTCAACTCAACCGGTTTACGATAGACGTCCGCAAGTATCTCTGCCATCGTCATACTGCTTCTTTTTTGACGAGTAGTCATACTAGAAGATATTGAATCTGTATTTGATGTGATATCTGTTTGCTCACTCTTTCCCGAATCATTTTGAGATAGAGAGTCTAGATTGGCGGCTACATTGACTGGCTGTTCAGGTTTTATCGATTCCTCGAATTCATGTTCTTCCCTTTGCTTCTTTTTCCACCAATTTCCAGTTGGAAAGGCCGTGAAATTGATTTCACCTGGACTACTGGAGGGACCTTTGGGTGCAAAGAACGCAGAAAGATTTAATGAGGGCCCGGGAGCTTCTCGTCGGTTACGACTATTAGTGGTAGGGGCATAATAAAATAATCTAATCGCCACTTTGTTTGGATGGTGTCTTATAGAGCCTGGGCCAAAGGCAATAAGTATGTTTTGAGAGTTAAAAAAGTGCCGAAGAGCTAATTTAGTGCTTTCATCTTCGGATACCGTGCTATTCAATCGTGGGTGAAAAAGAAATTGGGTTTTTTGCCATTCTTGTTTTATCCCTAGACGCAAACTCCTTGCGTGATGGCGAGACATTTGCTGGAAGGTGACTTTATTTTAAAATTTTGACAGAAAAGAGATTATCAATTAACATATCTGGGAGATAATCAGCATGATTTTGCCATTAAAGCATAGTTTTAAGTTTAAATAAATTATAATTTAAACCAAAATTTATATGAAATCGCAGCAAAAAATTTCTAAATGGCAGATATTCCACAAACTATTGTAGATGCCCTTCGAGCATCTAATATATGTGAACAAGTTTTTAACAGGACCTCAATATTAGGAGGCTGCGTGAATAATACGTTCAAAATTAACACCGAGAAAGGTCCATATTTTGTAAAGGTAATTTGAAAGTGAAAACACGCAAATTTATCACCTAAAAAAATTGAGTGCAACAAGCGTAAATTTCATTTTGTTAGAAAAAATTCCCTGACTGAAATTAAGAAATGATATATAATAGATGAATGATGGTCAAAATTCTTTGACAATGTTTCAAGGAGAATCCGAAGCTTTGAATGCTATTTCGAAAGCTGTTCCAAATTTTGCACCTACACCTTTATGTACAGGTTCATTACCAAACGGTGGAGCATTTCTTGTTACAGAATTTCTGCCATTGATATCAACTCATTCCAAAAATCAACAAATACTTCTTGGTAAAAAGTTGGCCCAATTACATTCTACTACGTCACCAAATGGAAATTTTGGTTTTCCTGTGACAACAATGTGTGGCACAACTTTTCAAGATAATACTTGGGAAGATGATTGGGAAAATTTTTATAAAGAGAGAAGATTAATGTCAATTCTTGAGAAATGTTTGAAAACTTATCCAGGTGATTCAGAATTGGAGCGATTAGGTATAATTATGGTGGACAAAGTGGTGCATCACCTTTTGAAGGATATCCAAATTCAACCATCATTGATCCATGGTGATTTATGGAGTGGAAATTGGGCCATCAATGCAAATACAAATGAACCTATAATCTTTGATCCCGCTGCGTGTTATGGTCATCGTGAAATGGAATTAAGCATAATGACCATGTTTGGAAGTCCATCAAATGGTAATTGGTCATATGAAAATTTAGATTTTTTGAAATGAAAAAATTATGATTTTCTAATTTCTAATTTTTTACGGCGAAAAAAGATTTTTTTAAAGAATATCATAATCATCATCCAAAACAAAAACCTTTCTTTGAGGAACGTCAAGGTAATATATATATTCAAAGGAATTATGAATATCTATTTCTCTCTAGTATTTTTCTAACTTTAAAATTTTACTATTTCTTAGAGCTTTATCAACTTTATCATTATTTGAATCATTATTATTTGTTTGGTGGAGGATATCGAAATAGTTCAATATCTATCATGAAAAAGCTAATTAATACACTGCCTAAAATACACTAAAAAAATAACAAAAGTTGTTTGCTTCTTTGCCTCACATCAGTGAATCACCTGACAAAAGAGGCTCATCGTTTCATAAATTAGTCATAATGAGATATTTAACCCTTTCCGATTCATTCCTCTGCCGAGAGTCCTTCCAAATTTATGTGACGCGTACATAATTTTGATGATGATGATGATGATATAGTAAACGTGCTTGTTAAAAAAAAAATTTTCGCTTTTTTGTTGCCAAAACTCTTCTACTTTCTAAGCAAGTAATAATGACTCCACAAAATCTGATACGAAAAGTTGGGAGTTGGGGGCCCACCGCAGCACAGGTTGCCTTGACAAAAGTAACTTTCAGATTTGGTTTAACAAGCAGACCATTGTTTGAACTTGAACCCAAAGTTTCACACTGTTCGTATTTTGATTGTGAACTCTTGTTTTCTTCTCAAAGAAAGATTGGAGAATAGATAAATTTCAAACTCACCTTTGTTCTCAATTCCTAATCTTATCAGTTTCAAAGGTCCGCTCTTTCACAGCTTTACCACATTTTTATGATCAGTTCCACCTACAACCTTCACGTATATCGCCTTCAACGTTATTGATACCTTCAAAGAGCTGGGCCCATTCAAGACAATTACATGCACACAACGTTACCCAGGCACAACCAAAAGATGGCTTTCAATTAGGAGATTACGAAGGTTCTGATATTATAAAATCCGATGGAAACCTTACAGTTCGTTTCAATAGCCTAAAAACCCTCTCGCCAGACATTCAAAAAGCTCTTAAGGAGGAATTCAAATATGAAACAATGACGAAAGTCCAAAATGCTGTTTTATCCAAAGCCCCCATAACAAATGATCTTTTTGTTAAAGCCAAAACTGGTACAGGAAAAACACTCGCTTTTCTGATTCCCGCTGTCGAGACGGCGCTAAAAAACTTCGACTCCAAAGATAAAACACGAAATGTCACAATACTTGCCATCTCACCTACGCGTGAATTGGCTCAACAAATTGCTGCGGAAGCCAAACGTCTTGTCAAATTTCTTCCGTTTGAAGTACATTGCTTGGTGGGTGGGGAATCAAAACCTAAACAGACGTCAGCATTAATGTCACGTCGTGTGGACATAATTGTTGCCACTCCTGGTAGATTGACCGATATTTTGGAAAGTTTACCTGATTTTCGGCATCAATGTTCCAAAATGAAAACGGTAAATATATTGATTTGCCTGATTTGGTTATCACATTGCTATTTCCTCATTATTAATTAACTGCAAAAATTCCTGAATTCTAGTTGATTCTTGACGAAGCAGATCAATTACTTGAAATGGGATTTCGTCAGGATATTGAGCGTCTTCTCAAATTTTTCCCAAAACAGAGGCAAACCTTCTTATTTTCCGCCACAATTTCTCCAGATATTCGTAAAGTGGCAGGTTTTGCCTTGAGAAACGATCACACTTTCATTGATACTGTTGATCCTAATGAAGCAAACACAAATACTCAAGTGAAACAGTCATTCATGATTGCTCCATGGAAAAATCATCTCCAAACCCTGCGTAATGTGATCGTCGATCATCAAGCATTGAATCCTATGGGTAAAATAATGATGTTTTTACCTACAAGAAAAGCAACTGAGCTTTATGCAGAGATTTTTAGAATTTTTGGGGGTATTCAAGTTTTTGAGATTCAGTCTGGTCTGAATCAATCACAACGCACAAGAGTATCAGAAAGATTTCGAAGCACCAAGTCAGGAGCAATGCTTGTAACTTCAGATGTTTCTGCTCGTGGTATAGATTACCCTGGTGTTACGCTGGTTCTTCAGGTTGGAGCTCCATCATCAAGGGATCAATATATTCATCGACTAGGTCGAACTGGTCGTGCAGGACGAGAAGGGCAAGGGGTATTAGTCTTGGCGCCATTTGAACAAAAATTTACAAAACGAATCCATGATTTACCTGTTAAGCCGATGGAAGTACCTATGAATAATGAAGATGACACTGTGAATGATGCTTTAAACAGATTAGATACTGGAATGGTAACAGATGCGTATAGAGCCTTTCTGGGTTATTGTGAGTTATGAAATTTATAATATTCAGTAAAATTTTTGTCAAAGTTTTTGTGACAAATAACTCTATCTAATGGCCAAGAAACTATTTTAGATATGGCTTGTTGTGATAACTTGGGCATTGATAGGAATTCCCTAAAGGAATATGGTCTTGGATTTTGTCAAGCTTTCGGGGTCAATCAACCTCGTTTAGGCCCAAGGGCCTCTCTAGGATTCGGAAAATCTGGTCCTTCAAGGAATTCAAGAGGTGGGGGTAATTCTTTTAGATCAGGGAATGGATTCGATCCTCGAGGTGGGGGCATGCGCAAAGGTTCATATGATAGTTTTTCTGATGTAAGGGATAGTGGTGCTAGGTTCTCACCTAGAGGAACTAGTCGTGGTGGTGGGAAATTCGGTCATAGCAGCCCCGCTTTTGGTGGTAGCCCTTCATATGGTGAAAGAAGAGCTCGCTATTAAGCACATGTAGAAAACTTATAGATCTCATCAAAATATCTAATTGGTTATCTATTTTATTAGAAATATACTAAAAAGAGGTCACCACAATTTTTATTCTTTTTACATTAATGATGTATTAATTCTTAAATCACCTTTTAATTTTTAAGAACTAAATCGATCTTAATAGAGTGTCAATAAAAAATTGACTTTGACTTTAGGAAAGTTATAAACTTATTTGGTTACATTTTTGTTATTTGAAACCCATTTTAATTAAAAATTAATAAAAAATTGGTAAATAATTACAATTATATAACTCAATAATTTAACAAATAATTATAATATATAATATATAATATATATTTTTATTAATTAACAAATACAGTTTAATTATTAATTATTAATTATTAATTATTAATTATTATAATATAATTACAAAAAATTCCAAAATACTTTTATTATAACAACAATAATATTAGATAATTTGAATAAAAAAAACTTATAAAAAACTAATTATAATTAAAAAAACTTCTTTCTTTCCTTCGTCCAAAATTCCCAAAAAAGAGTCAAAAGTTTTTTCGAAAGAAGTTTTTTACTATTCAGTATGATAAATCAAAACTGTTTTTCAATTATGAGGCCACTGTTGGTCTTGTTATTGCTGTTATAAAGAAGACTATTAAAGTTTCTGGTTCTGAGAATAGTTTCAAAGCAGTTGTGTCGAGGAAGAAGAGGAAGGAAGGTGTGTTGGTAGAGGGTATTGATAATAGAGGGGTTGCTGCTGAAGCTCCTGGTGCTCATTCATGGAGTTCTGAAACAGGTGACACTACTGAGTCAGAGAGTATTGACATAAAAAAGGAGTGCTTGGTTGAGGAAACCAGTGTTGACTATGGTGAGAGTGGTGCTTTCACAGAAGGGGATCCTAATCAAACGCCAAAGGGATTGTGTGTAAAGACCAAAAAAATGTTAGGGAAGCCTTTAAGTGTGATTGATTATGATACTGTCAATACAGACAATGACGTGTTAGATGATTTTTTTCTCCTTCCACCCCCTCTATCTATCAAACTGACCATTTAAGTGTCTGTTCGCAAGTCCTTCGCTTTAGATATTGATCTTGTGGCCATTGCTGGAAAGTCCTCTCAGAAAAAATTGAGTTTTATCAGGAAAATTTTTTCAAGTGTGAATGGTTTTGGGGAGGCTTCTACTCCCTCAAAATTTGGTGGAATTATTCGTGCAACTTTCACTTTGGAAAAGACAATGATGGCTGCTGGGAAGTTGGCAAATGATCATGGTATTATGGTAAACACCGATCTCAAGCACTCTGTAAAAAGCCATACGAATTAGGCAATTGTGATGAAAAAAATTCCTGTGAAAACTTCCATGAAGGCTGTGCATGCTGTCATGTCTGAGTTTGGATTGATTAAGTTGATCAAGATGCAACTTGTGAGTCTGTGGCAAAAAGCAATTATTGAATTAGAAAATCAGAATCAGGCTGATCTCTTGGCATCCAAATGGTCTATCCTCATTGGAAAAGATATAGTACATGTGGCCAGGGCTGATGTTGACAAACAGACGTGGGATTCTAGGGACAAATTCAAGGCACTGCTATACACTTTTCCTGTAAGGACAAATGCTCATAATCTTTGGGATTTTGTTGGTTCAGTTGGTGGGAAAACATGTGTCATTGATCATAATCCTGTTAGCTACACCTATGCTTGCTGTACTATTGTTTGCTTTGGGTTTGAATCTGATCTAGTTAGTGTAATGGCTGCAACCCCAGTTATAAAAAGGATTGGCCTTCACTGGTCCCACCTCTTTTTGGCACTGTGTTCAGTCTGTGGTCTTTCTGGTTATACATCTCTCAATTGTGTTTTGGTTAAGGTTGGTTCAATCCTGAGGGGCAGAAAGGCACCTCTTTCTGCTCAAGATCAGATCAGGTTGGCAACTATCTATGCTCGGAAATCTGCACCCATTTCTTGTTCATTGGTCTTTAGTGGTAAGACTTGGGCATCAGTTGTTGGTGCTCCTCTGGTGCACAATTCTTATGGTGCTGGTTCACTTCTTGGTTCTGACAATGTTGGTAAACCTCTCCCTTCTGCTGCAGATGATTTGGAAAAATGTTTGGTTTGCATTGAAAGCAGTCTTGTCAGCCTTGTGGGACAAATTGGTGAGTTGGCTAAGAGATTAGAATTATTTATGCTGGCAGTTTCCCAGCTTAGCCCTGGATGTCAGCTGCCAGTAACCCCCCCATTGCAGAATCAAGGGGAGGATATAGTGATGGGAATGGGTTTGGGTGATGCCACTAGTGACAAGACTGCTGCTGTTCTGAGTTCAACTGCCTCACCTGAAGTTGTGAAATTGGAAAACATGTTGGAAGGTTTTTCTGCATTGATCATGTGTCTATCAGTGTGCTTGAATGGTTTGGCTTTGGCAGGTGGTGCTCTTCCTTTATCTCTTTCTCAATGAGTGGTCTGGTATAGAAAATTGCCATGTGTAATGCTCATAGGTTGAACAATCCTGCAAAGCAAGATGATGTCATTTATTGGCACAAGGATATGAACAATTTGGTTTCTATTTTTACGAAATCAAAGCTTAAAGGGAAAGTTTGTCCATGGCTGGCTGACAAATCTGATGGTGTTTGGGTTTTTACTTCTGGTCTGAATGCTGATTCTTTGGGTGCTGGGGTGTTGATTGTCATAAATTCTTCTTTAGCAAAACACGTCTGCAAGGTCTCTGAGGTGCCTGGTCAGCTCCTATCTATCAAGTTGCTTTTCAAAAATAAACTTTTAGTGTCTATTTTGGGGCTCTATGCAGGTGGTTTGGTTTTCTCAGACTGGTGAAATCAACTCTCTCATTGCTAAGGCCATTAATAAGTTTTTTTTTGTTATTCTTGGTGGTAATTTTAATGAGGATGGTTCTCATAAATGTGTCAGTTTCAAAAAATGTTTTGATTTGGGTCTGATTAACTCTCTGAGGGGGAGCTCTTTTGTGAAGTTACCTACTTGGTACAATTTTCATGGTATCACTAAGACAATTGACTATGTGTTTGTTTCTTCTAATTTGGTTGGTGTGGTGGTGGATCATGGTGTGGATGGTGTTGAGGACTATTTTAATACTGATCATAAGGCTGTTTATGTTTCTGTGGGACTGGGTGGCCTGCTCAATGTCCAATTGAACTTACTGCACAAACAAGCAAATAGAGATCATTGGAAGTATGATATTAAAAATGCCAGTAAGATTAAGTAGTTAGAATTCAGAAATGCTATGGCTGCTAATGCTGTTATGTTCTCAAATAAGTTTGTTGCAGCTAAGCGGTTTTCTGATCTGGATGTGATGTGGGACATTATTCGTAAGATTATGGTTCTTTTGGCTGGTGGTATGTTTAAGAAAAAATGGTTTAAGAGTTTTGATTGTGTTTTTAATAAGGTGTCTTCCTGGTTTTATAAACTGGAGCTACTTGTGTCTAAACTGGTAAAGGCTTCTCAGTTGGTTTCTGGTGGGGATTTTGTCTTGTTGTTGGATACTTGGAACAGGCTTGATTCTGTGGGTGCTTTGCCAGCAAAATTTCTGTTTTTTACTGGTGCCAGTTTTGATGCAATCCATTCTGGGCTGGCTAAGATGAGAAAGTCTTACTGCTCTTCTAAGTTGTTAGAATCTAAGCATGTGGAAAAATCTTGTATAAGGCAGACTATTGAGAGGAGAATAGAGAGTTTTGAGGTGGATAAAGATCACACCATTAGAAGTGTTTTAGAGCGCCTTTTTCATAAAGTGGTGTTGGATTATTTAGTGGATGGTGGGGAGTTGGTCTTGGAGCCTGAGTTGGTTAAATCTAAGGTGAATGGAATCATGGAGAGTTAAACCAGGAAACGTGTGGTGGCTTCTGATATCTCTGGTGATTGGGCGAAGCAATTTCGGCCTTTGGATCATGTCTTTGATGGTATCTTTTCTAATGTGATACATTCAATCGGTTTTGATAAGATGTTTGGTGTTATTTCAGATTTGCCCGATGGGAAAGCAGCTGGTCTTTCTGGTATTACTAATGAACTTTGAAAACACTGTGACAAGTCAGTCTTGGATATGTTTTTGGTGCTCTTAAATTTTTGTTTGGATTGTGAGTCAGTATCTGGATCTTGGAGGAAAGCCTGGGTCTCGATAATTCCTAAACCTTATGAATGTGAAGAGGTTCTTACAAATATCTGCCCTATTGCTTTGATTGAGACAGCTCACAAGGTCCTTTCCAAGATTTTTTTAGATTGGATCTCTCTGGCTTGTAGCACTTTTGATGTACTCTATGGGAACAATTTCTTTGTCCTGAAAGGTATGTCTACTTAATCACTCATCTTCACTATTGGTTCAGTAATCGAAGATGCTTTGGAAAAGAACCAAGAGCTGTGACTGGTTTTACAGGATATGCACAAAGCTTATGATTCTGTTGGTTGGAAGCATCTCAAGAGAAGTTTGGTCAGGATCAAAATGTGTGACAAATTTATCAAATTTTTTGGTAGTATTCATAATGGTCGTACTAACAAAGTGATAACAAATTTTGGTTTGACTGGTGGATATTATGTTCACGATGGATTGGATCAGGGGGAGATTTTTTTACCACTTCTCTGGCGCATATTTTATAATTCGCTTTTGTGTGAGGTTAAGAAACAGGAGAGCATTTGTGGTTACAGGTTGATTTCTCATTTTGTTTCTAAGACTGACCAGGTGGAATCTCAAGCTGGGCTGACATTGTTTTTGGCTGCTGGTGCTTTTGTTGATGATACTATCTGGGTCAATAGCAGCCAGGCTGCTACACAACACATTCTCAATGTTGCTAATGATTTCTTTCATTTAAATAACATTTTGATAAACAATGACAAGACTGTGACCATTCCTATCAACTGTTGAGTCACTGCTTCTTATTTAACTATCAGTGGTCTGCCAATTTTCATCACTAAAAGAGGTGAACCTCATCATTATCTGAGGATTTTTTTATCTTCTGAAGGTCTTTTGAAGCCTAGCTTGGTTAAAGCACATTCAGATATTCGGTTTTTCATCAATCGCATTCTAAGAAAAGTTATTTCAGATAAACAGTTTGCTTATTTGGTGTCTTCAGTTCTCTTTCCTATTATCAGCTACAGAACTCAGTTCAGTTTTATTCCCCTCAGTGTGTGTAATAAATGGGATGCTTTGATTTGCAAGGGCCTGAAATCTAAATCTGGGCTATCTCTGGACTTTCCTAATGATGCACTTCATCATCTTTCCTTGTACAATTTAAAAACTTTTGAGCAGATTCAGGCTGAAAGCAAGTCAGCTTCTGTTATTGTTTTTGCGAATTCAGTTGGTGTTTTGGGTTGTTTGTTTTCCTATAGGTCTCATGATCTCTAGGTTCTCAACTGGCATTCTCGTCACTCTTTGTTGTTTTCTGTTCATGTTAGAGTCAGCTCTTCAAACAACTTTTTGGCAGGTGTGGTTTGTATTTTTTCTGGGTGTGATTTGTTTTTGGGTGGCTCTCTGGCTGGTGCTTTTCATCTTCAGAGCGGTATTCCTATGTCTCTAGTTCTCGGCAAGACAATTTTCTTCAAATGTGTCTCTTTCCTCAAGCATTATGGTATTGCTTTCATAGAACAGCTTTGTGACCAGAATGGCATTGTTTTTGATTGGAAGACTTTTAAATATTGAAAAAGACTGGACCCTTGTGGCCTGGTTGCCTCTTGATTTGATCTCTTTGTATGTTTTCTTGGTGGTGTAGCTTCTCCTTCTGGTTATTTTCTTCATGAGGGTGTTTGTGGCTCTTTTGACATCTGTCAGTCTCTTGGTTTTGGTGCTATTTGTAATAATTTGCTGAATGTTGGTGCCACCTGCCTTTCTGTGTACACAGATGGATCTTTGAGTAACTTGGGCACTGTTGATATATTGGCTGGTGCTATGGCTTTCTTTGAGGACATTGATTCGGGTCTGGGTGTGGGGGTTTTTGATTTGGTTTCTTCTACTTTGGTGAAGTTGTAGGCTATTGCTTTAGCTCTTGAGTGTGTTTCTTCTTTTTGTTTGGTTGACTTGTTTTTGGACAGCCAGGTGGCTATAAATGCTTGCAGGTCAGAGTCTTTATCAGTTGGCCCTGATTTCAGGAATTGTTGTTGGATTAAGTGTTATCACATCGCCAATGTCATTCATCACAAAAATTTGAATGTTAATTGGATTAAGATTAAGGGCCATTCAGGTGTTTCAGGCAATAAGCGTGCTGATGCATTGGCTAAAAATGCTGCTCTTTCTGCCTGGCACCTGTCCCACTTGGTCAATAAGAGGTTTTTGAAGGCTGGTGTTGATACGGTTTCTGGTAATTCAAGGCATTTTGTTCATGATGTATTCAGATCAATTCATCACGCGCACTGAAAGGTTGGTTCTGGTTCCTGGGTTGTTCCAAGTTGTTTGCATGCTAATATTGACTGGTTGAGGTCTTCTCTGGTGTGGCACCTGGATTCTCATATGGTGACTGGTTTTACTAATATTCGAATGGCCAGCTTTCATACATATTTCATGAAAGCCCTTTATCATCGCCTTCCTGTTGCTGTGCAAAAGCATCTGTATAATAGGGATTATTCCAGTGTAGTTTGTTTGTTCTGTAATAAAGTTGAAGTCTCAGACCATGTTTTTTTTTGTTCTTCTGATGCTGGTAGTCATGCCAGTTTGTTGGACACTTATACAGCTGCCTGAGAGGTGTGTTCTGATCTGTTTTGTTCTTTTTCATGCATATTGCAATTGTTGTCGACTTGCATTTCAGATGTGACTGTCAGTATAGCCCTGTGTAAGGGCTTTGTTTTTGGCAATTGGTATTGTGAATCTGTTTCTGTTTACAAGGATCCTAAGGTAGCAGTGATTAATGTTGTAAATTTTGTACATGAGTTTTGTCTTGCATTTCGTAATAATATCTGGCTGGTCCGTGTGAAACACTGGGCCATTATGGAGAAGAATAAGCTAATTGCACATGATGGTTCTATTTCTGTTGCTGTTTCTGGTTTTTCTACGTGGCTTTCGGCTGGGGTGGTTAGATTGTTGGGTGTTGTTAATGTGCTTGGCATCAGTTTTGGATATCGTAAGCATTGTTTGTTTTATGCAGGTGTTGGTAACATAATTTCTGTTCATATAAGTGTGTAGTGTTGTTCTAACTAGTCTGAGTGTCTGGTCATGTGTAGCAAAGGCATGATTTATACTTAGTTTAGATTATTTGTATGATGTATAGCACTAGGTGGCATTTGGACTTTACTCATTAAACTTTAATAAAAGAAAAAATAATTAAATTAAGATTTTTAATATTAATATACCAAAAAACAATTTTGTAATAACACTTATAACTTTATTAAAAATACTTAAAACATTTTTAATTTTGTTAGAAAAACATTTAAAAAAAATATTATATAAAATTATAATAATAAAAACACTACAAAAAACTTTATAATTTTAAAAATAGTAAAAAAAAACAATTAGTACACAAATTTAAACAATAATATCTAAAAAAACTTATAATACAAACTTTATACAAAAAAGCTTAATATTATTCTTAATAATTAACTTTAAATTAATAAAATTATGTAAAAATTAAAAAACAGTTTTAATATAAGTTAACTCAATTTTTATAATTTTATTATATACTAAAATAATAATTATTTATTTAGAAAACTTTTAATAATTTATATTATTTTTTAGATATTATTAAAATTAATAATATTTTTAAAAAACAGAAAAAAAAAGTGTGTTTTAATTTATTTAATTAAATTTTTAAGATTAAATAACTTAATAAGTTAGTTAATAAAAGTTATAAAATTCAGAATTTAATAAAGTTCAGAATCCCAATACTTTCTCTTTAAAAAATAGTTTTTTATAACTTAGAAAAAATAGAAAAAAACTTTTTTCTCTTCTCCTTTCCAAATATCTCTGAAAGAGCATTTTTTCAAAAAAAAAGTTTTTTTATTTTTTCTTGCTATCTTTTATAAACATTTCTCAATTAAATAATCCTTTTGTGATAAACCTGGCTGTTGCTTTAAGAAGTGCTATGTCTAAAAAGAAGACTCTTAAAAGAGTTTTTCATGGTCTTTTTGGGGTTTTATTTTTCCAAAAGAAGAAAGTTTTTGTTGATAATATTAAGCATTCTGGAGATGAAAAAGATATCTCTTTGGTCAAATCTGTTACTAATAGTAATATGTATTCAGATATGGACAGTGTATCTGGTAATAATAGAGATGATGATATTTTTTTAGGTGTTAATGATGACTCTCTTTTTGGTTTGGTGGCAAATACTTCTAAAGCTAAGAAAATTAATACTGGTCTGGTTTGTGGCTCCCCTCTTGGCTCAATCAATTATAACATAAATAAAAACAATGGGCCTCTCTCTCTTGATAGAAAGTGGGTTGACCTGAAAATTATCAAAACTCAGGTCGAAGTGTTCATCAAAAAGTCTTTTGCTCTTGATATTAATCTTAGTGCTGTGAAAGAAAAATCAGCAACAGCCAAGACTCAACTCATCAAAAAAATTTTTTGACTAAAATAATCAAAATTCTTTTAAACTATAATATTATCTTAGTAATTTTTTTGTTTTAGTATTTTTTAATTTTAATAATATTTTTATATTTGATATTTTGAATCTAATTATGTATTATAAAGTAATTAATTTTTTAAGAAGATTTAATATTGCTTTTAATAAATATTTATTTAATAAGTATAATCAAATTTTTAAATAAAAAACTTTTATATTTTAATAGTTTATTATTACTATTTAATTTTTCTAAAACAAAAATTTATATTTAGCTGTTTTACTTTTTGATTATGACTTAAATAATTAAAATATTCTTAAATTATATAGTTTATATATAATTAAAAAATGTTTAGTAAAAACAAATTTATTTGTTATTAATGTTTTTATAAATAACTTATTAAAAAATTAGGGTTTTTATAATATGTCTAATAAAACTGTTGTATTTTTTAAGACTTGAATTTAAGTATAAGTGTTAATATTTTTGGCTTGGTTTTATTAATATTAATTATATTATAAATTATTTTTTGGCTTTTAAATATTATTACCAAAGATTTTTTTTTCTTAATATTATTAATATTATTTTTTTGTTAATTCTGTTATTAATAAAAGCTAATAAATTTTTAATAAGTTAATTTTTTTTTAAAGTATCTTTTTATATTTTAAATTATATATATGTGTCTGTTTGTAAATGTCTTTCTCAAGTTAATACTGATAGTTTGTTTATATATACAAATGAGTCTCTAAAAGAGTTGGGCACAGTTGGCTATAAGGCTGGTGCTGCTGCTTTTTTCAAAGACATTAATTTGGGTTTAGGCATCAATGTGTCAAAGTTGATGTCATCTACTTTGGTTGAAATACAAGCTATTGCATTGGCCTTGGAGTGTGTTCTCCCATCTAGTTCTGTTTACCTGTACTCAAATAGTCAGTCTGTTTTGGATGCTTATAGATTGGAATTGGATTTGGTTCATCCTAATTTTCATAATCAGTATTGAATTGAACATCAACATGTTATTAATATTATTTGTGATAGGAATCTAAGGGTTAGTTAGCACAAGATAAAGAGTCACTCTGGCATTTTAGAAAATAAGTGTGCCAACATATTCACTGATGCCATTTTTCTCTCCAGTCAGTTTTTTCCCTCCCACTTAAGTGAATGTTTTTTGATGGCTGATAGTGGTATTGTTTTTGGTAATTCTCAACACTTTGTTCATAATGTTTTTTATTCTGTTTGTTGTGTATATTGAGAAGTCAGTTCTGGTTCTAAGTTTTTGGTAAGTAGTTTGCTTTTTGAGTTTAATTGGCTCTATTTTTTATTGATGTGACATCTTAATTTGCACATGACTGCTGGTTTTATTAGCAGACTCTCAGCTAATGCACATATTTATTTCATAAAGGCTTTGTATTATTGTCTGTTTGTAGTCATTCAGAAGCACCTTTATAATAGATTCTATCCTAGTGTTTTATGCTTATATTGTGGTAAAGTAGAGATGTTAAATCATGTGTTTTCTTGTAAAGTTGATGATCCTGTTTGACATTAGTTGTTGAACTCTCATGTAAATTCTTGGAATTTGCTTTCTGGTTTTTTACATTTTTCTTCTAGTGTGTTGCAGTTGTTGTTATCCTGTGTCTCTGGTTTCTTTGTGTTTATGGCTTTTTATAAGGGCTTTGTCTTTGATGGTTAGTTTTGTGAAACTGTGTCCATCTTCTGTAATCCCAAAATTGCTAGTTTGAAAGTTGTTAGATTTGTGTACTTTCTTAGTTTTGTTTTTTAAGAGGATATCTGATTGGTTTGTGTTAAATACTATGCCTATATGGAAAAAAATGAGTTGATTCTTCTTGACAGTTCAGTCCCCATTTTGGTTTCTGGTTTGGCTTTGGAATTTTCTGCTAGTGTGGTTAAATTACTCAACATTAATAAGGCTTTTGGTGTGCATTTTGGCTTTCACCAGTCTAGTTACTTTTTTTCTGGCATAAGTAATCTGGTTTCAGTTCATATAGCTGCATAGTGTTGTTCTAATTAACCCAAGTAGTTGGTTATGTGTAGAAAGTACATAATTCACACCTAGTATAGATTATTTCTTTAATATACGGAACTAGGCAGTGTTTAGATCTCACTCATTAAGCAATAAAAAAAAATCATATATATTGTTAAATTTATAATAGAATAACCAATTTTGTACCAATTATCTATAAAAAGTTAAATTTTTTAAATAATGTGTAGTTACTTTGCAATAAAAGTTAATTTTTTACAAAAAAGTTTTATCTATAAGTTTTCCAAATAATATATAGTTATTTCGCAGTAATAATCAACTTTTTTACAAAAAATTTTGACTATAAACTACTCAAATAATATAAAAAAAAACAAAAAAAACAAAAAAAGTATTTAAAGTTGTTTTAAATTCAGATCTAAAAATTATTAATAATTACTAAAATTAATAGCTAATTAATCTCAGAATATTAGTATAAAATAATTAATTTTAAAATAATAATAATTTAAAAAATTGAATTATTTAAAATAAATTTATTAAATTAAAGATAATTTAATTTGCAGATCAGTTATAATCAGGTGTGTAATATATAGTAAAATTTATGTAGATCTATTATTAAAGGCACCAAATACTAGTTTTTTATGCTATTAGCAGCTACTGCATTGATCAAAGCAATTAGTAATACAAATATATGGACCTCTGCAAAAATGGTAAATAAAGATACATGTACAAGATAATAGCAATTCTGCTTTTTTTTATGGCTTTTGTTATGTAGAAAACCAGTATTTTTGCCTCTATTTATATAGTAAAAATTATCAATATTCAATGATTCAAAATTTTTACAGTCAGTAATATGTCTTTTTTTGGAGAAAGTATAAAAGCTTACAAAGATCTTATAACTATAGCATACTTTATTGGCTTTATTACATCTATACTCTTTTTTCTGTTGAGCAAACTAGAGTTAATTGAAGTGTTTTTTTGTTATAATTTGGCAGTTGTTTGTCAAGCTTACATAGGAAAGTAATTAACTACACCTCTATTTATTGTTTTATCATCTTGATTAATATGTTCAACAGTTTTTTTACAGAAACAATATGACCAAAAATAAAAAAACTGAAACATAGTAAGAATAATATCAATTTTGCAGGTGGTTTTTCTTATTATTCATTTTTTATAACTATTGTATCTTCTAAAAAACTTTTAGCTCTACTAATTTTTAACATTTGTCATGCTTGTTTATTTGTAGTATTTTTAAAAGCACAAGAAAATCTCCCAATCTAATTTTAAATCATATTCACTTTTAAAATGTTTTTTTGTACAATTTTTCTTGATTTTACAAATCTCATAAGTTCAACTTGCATTTTTTTTGCTGACATATGATCTTGAAGATTTGAATTTCTGTTTATAAAAAAACTTTACAACAACATATTTATCTTTTTTGACATATGTTTTCCTTTTTTTTTTACTTATTTTTTGATTATGTTTTAGTGCCCATCTTTTTAGTAGTAAGTATTTTTGATTGATTAGGCTATAATTCTTTTGATTAAAATTCTATATAAGACTTTGTGAACATAATAAAGAGACTTACCTTAGGCTAAAAGCAGTGACATTTTAATTTATATTTTACAAATGTAAGGTTGATATCAAACAATCTTATTATTTTATTTAGAATTAATTTAAAAAAACACACTGACCTCATAATCTTTTTTTGGCCTCTCTAATAATCAGTTCTATTATTGATTAATTTCTAATATCATCTACTTTTTGAGTATTCTCTAATTAAATTTAATGATAATATTGGTATTATTTATATTATAGTTGCTACAAATAATTTTCAGATTAGATCTACTTGAAATTTGTGGTATTTATATCTTTCAATCAATGAAATTTTTAGTATGCTCTAAAAAAGAAGGTTTTGATCTAACAATCTCTGTATTACATAAATTTGTTACAACTGCTGGTGAATAATTCTCTCAATCACTAATATGTGAAAGTGGCCACATGTAAATATAATCTGCCAGTGGTTTTTCAGTAGGCCATTCTCAATAATAATACTTGGAAATTTCTGGTATAGTTTTTATAAACACTTTTTTTCTCTTGTTTTTCACTTTTATTTGATCACAATTTGGTTCTATATTTGCAAAAAAGGTGCTAACAAGATTTTGACTGGCTTTTATGATGTTATTATCTTCTGTGATATTAAATTCAATTTGTATATATTGTTTAATTATATGGGCAATTTAGATAAAATTAGTATAAGTAAAGAAATAATATAATCTAGCTTTATATTTACTTACTGAGACATAATGTGAATCTATTATAGTCTTTGCTTTACCTGGTTTGAGAAACTGCTAACTTAGTGCTTGGATATTATACCATTCAAACCAATAACTTATGATAGCCATAAGTTGAGAATTGTAATAATGAAGACTATTATCAGAAAGTATGTAAATTCATTTTGGTTTTTTTTGTATTGTTTTAAATACAGCTTCAAATAATAAAGCTGTAAACCAAGCATTTTGCTTGGTATCTGTACTCCAGTGGTTATAAGCTCTAATAAACAATTTATTTTCACTAGGCTTTTTTATAAATACAAGAATTATATACAAGGTTTATTCTCATTTGCCAAAAAATGCTTCTTTGGTTTTCCTGACTGATTGAAATAATACTCATAATCTGCTATAATTATAGTACCATCTTTATCCAACTAATTTAATGCAGTTTTGAATTGTGTATTTAGATAAACTTTTTTTGCTTGATGTGCAAAAAATATTGAAGTCTATTTCTAATTTCTGCATACTGTGAAAATTCATCTAAGCTGATATAAGGTTTTATGAATTTAAACAATTCAAAATGTTCTTGGTACTCTTGACAATGTAAAAAATATAATTCATTATATTCTCCAAAGGCATATAACAAGTAATAATTAATACAATTATTGTGTGATATTGTACCATTAGTATTAACTGTTAATTCATTTTCATAAGTTTATTTCATATATTAGTATAGCTTTTTGATATGTAACAAGACATTATTTTAAAAATTTAGGTAAGTAAATAATATTAATTATAAAACACAATATATTAAATCCGATTTCTTTGTTAATAAAAATTCTGTGCATCAGTTCTTTCAAATCTAAAAATGCTTCATAACTATAATCATTGTATGTTTAACACAAGCCACCCAGATTTTTACAATAACAAATGTGTATATTATTAGCCAATCATTTGATAAATAAAGTTTTTTTTATTCTGTTTAAGTAAGTTTTAGAAAATTTTTCTTACAAAGCTTTTTTTTGGTCTTTTATATACAAGACAGGCAAATTTGATTTTGAGTTTACTTTGTAAGAACTCATAATAACATTATTTTGGTCTAAAAAAAATTTAATAAATTGCAATTTTTTGATTTTAGGCATCTTTTAATAAATATACTTTGGTTTCTTAAAAAAAGATAATCCAGAACTATATAATCTTGCATGTTTTTTTGTGGTATTTATTGTATCTGATCTGATCTAATTTTATAATAAGTATTAAAATATAACATATTATAAAAATTTTGATTTTTTATCTTAAGCTATTGTTTTAATACTGAATAAGAAAACTTTTCTGCAATAATAGACAAAATTTTAATCTTACTATACATTCTATTAATATTAAATTTATAAGTTAATCTAAAACTCTCCTAAAAAGTAACTATTTTTTTTAAATTATTAACAATTATTAGTTCAGATAATATTATACATAAAAGCCTAGTATTATATAATGCTTTTAAAATATTTTTATCATAATCAGATGTATTTAATTTAATCCAAAATTTTATGTTTGCTATTTTTTTACTATATGGAATAATTTCATAATATTTACAATTTTGAAACATGACTTATCAAACAAATAATTTTTTTTTTGATATAGTATAATCTGACAAGTAAATTTTTTCCAATATTTTTAAAAATTGGACAATATTGCTCTTTTGATTATACCATTTATGAAACAAAGTCATTCAATCTAATATTTGCATAGAGATTTTTCTTGACTTGATCTGTTCATCAAAAATGCGTTTCAGTATGTTTTCATTACTCCATTTATTTGGTATATATATAAATAATTTTTTATAATTCATTGATTGGAATAAAGATTGTATATCAAGATGTTTAATACCAAAAAAGGTTTCTCTATTATATTTGGTAAGAATTCCTAATTTTTTCCAAATGTTGTTGAGTGTTTTGTCTTTAATTAATCTAATACATGTTTTATCTTAATATATATGTAAATAACAAGTAGACTTGTTAATTTTTTATACAATGAGTTATTGTTGTCCACTTATTTTTGTCATTATTGTTGAGATATATTTTGTTTCTGCATTATAGTAATTTTTGAAAGATAAACACCCAATTGAATTAATAATAATTGTATGTTTGTTAACTTTCAGAAACAATGATACAAATAAAATATCTTTTGTTAATTTATTATTAAAACCAAGAATTAAAAGACTTAAGTATTCTGTCTTGACACCAAATATACTTTGATACAAAGTATTAATTGTAATCAAAGATAAGTTTTTAATATTACTAGATTCTAAACCACTAGTACAAATAAAGCCAGGTTTTTGACAATTAGTTTGTTTTACTATTGTCATTATAAACTGTTATTTATTTAATTTAAAACCAATATGCATATACAGTTGGTAAGATATAGTAAAAACCTTATTTTCAAATTGTTTCTGAATTCACCAATTCCAAATAAACAAATCATAATGTGTTTCAGAAATAATAAAACCTTTGTTAAAAAGATTTACAGTGTATTGTTGACTTTAAGCCATATTATGACAAATATTAAGAAAGACAAAACATTATTACAAGAGAGTTTTTTTGATATATTTAATTGTCAATATCCTGTTTTAATTGTAATTAGTTTCTCATGAGTTCTTTAATTTTATGTGTTGGATATTAATGATAATATACTGAAGATTTTTTTTTGATGTTGTGATGTAAGTCTTCTTTTTAATTCTAGTTGTCTTTGTATGTTGTGTACTTCTTCTCAGAGGCTAATCTAAAATCTACCTGCTGTCTAGAGTCTTTTCTAAGACTATTCTTGCAATTGCCTGATGTGTTTCTCTAATTTAGAAACATAGAATATTAATGGCTTTTTCACAATTTCTTTAAGTATATAATAAAGCTTTTTCAATTTAATTAGTAATCACATAAATAATTTTGATCAGAAATTATTCTTTCAAAGAGTTCAAAGATAAATGATAGTTTTATTCACTAGAGAGTATATGTGAATTCTATTGTTAATCTTGTAATTGTAATGTTA
The DNA here is from genome assembly GCA_016748015.1 of Geosiphon pyriformis. NCBI lineage: Eukaryota > Fungi > Glomeromycota > Glomeromycetes > Archaeosporales > Geosiphonaceae > Geosiphon > Geosiphon pyriformis. Next base: position 1,073,299 of record JAAOMT010000226.1, read on the forward strand.
ATTTAATTTATTATTTTTCTTAATTCTTTTTGAATAAGATTTTATTTAGATATTTGTTGTTTCGAGTTGAAATTGTTTTGTTCTTCATTATTAAAAACTATTATATATATATATAATTATTGTTTTACAAATAACATCTTATAATACTTTATTTTCATTATTTCTAAATAGTGCTTGCTGCTTTTGTGTAATAGTGCTTGCTGCTATTGTAAAATAGTGCTTGCTGTTATTTGTAAGTTATTTCTTTTTATAAATTATTGCTATGCTATTTTATGATTGGCTAATTTATATTATTTATAATTCCTATTAAATTCTTGAACTGTAACAATATTTAAAAACAAAGAAAAAACTATAATAAGTATAATCACTAAATTTGATTATTATTTGTTGATCATTTGAATTAGGTGATATCTAATCTGTAAATTAATTATTATAATTTAATTATATTTGTGTTTTATATAAATTAAATTATTAATTAAATAATAATTTAAATAATTTAATAAAATAATTATTAATAAATTAAAATAATAATTATATTAATTAATAATAAAAATTATAAAAATAATTTTATGTTAATTAATAATTTAAATTTCTGTTAATAATAATATATATTAATATTTAATATATAAATATTTATTTAAATAATTAAATAATACTTAATATTTATATTTTTAAGTTGAATTTAGTATTAAATATTTATAATTATTATTAAATAAAAAAAACCAATTTTTATGTTAAAATATTTCAATTATTTAGTCTATAATTAAAAATTACTTGGTATTATTAATAATAAAATTGAGAAAAACTTCTTTCTATTTTGCATCCTAAATTTTTAAAAAAGTACATATTTTGAAAAAAGTTTTTGCTGTTTTGTTTTTATTTTGCTATTCAATTAGATATTTCCAAATTTTTTCTGTTTGAATACAAAGCTGCTAGTAGTAATAGTAATTTTGTTATAAAAGAGTCCAAAAAAAAGTTATTTTCTGATTCTGCTGTTGTTAACTCTTCTGCTAAGAAAAAGTGCAAAATGGTTTGCTGAAAAAATCTGTTACTATAATTGGTGCTTCTATGAAAGAAGCTATTGGTGTTTTAATTAAGCATGTTGTTACCAGACAAAATTAGAGATATTGCTTAGCATGAAATTACTCTTATAATTCTTATTATTAATTAGCATTTCAAATTATTACTTATTATATTAGCAAAATATCCGAAATTATCATTTAATTAATAACCCAATTTGTACATAACACAAATGTAACCTAATTGCAATGATCAATCATGCAATACCCTGAACTATGTAACATTCAAAAAGTTTGCCAAAATTTGTAGAAATTTGCCGAAATAATTAATAGTTCACAGAAATAACTTGTAGTTTGCCAAAATATATCTCTAGTTCAGCGAAATTAAAGAAAATAGCAAAGTTCAAGTTTATAGAATAGTGTTATGACAAGTTGTATAAAAAAAAAGCTTCTCTTTTTGAGAAAATGTATTTTACTTTAGATTTATCACTTAGAACCATTCCTACATATACAAAAAGAAATAAATATCAAATAATTTAAAAAACCAAATTCTTTAATTATTGTACTTAAAAAATCCTCAAAACCCAACTAATGTTTTGAAATTGATTAGCTACCAATTTTGGTAAACTGTTAATAACTCCAGGCCTGAATAGAAAACGTTTCCTTTAATAAAATCCTATTTCTTTTACATTTCTTTTATTTTATTTTTTTTTTCTTATTACAATCATTAGGGTAGCCTACAGATAAGATTCCTGTAGAAGAGTTGACTTTCACAGCAAAGTAACTACACATTTTTAGTGAGCTTCCAGATGAGCAATTTCTGGGAAAGAGTTGACATTTACTACAATGTAACTACATAAAGTAACTGGCAAGGAATTGGCCATTCCACTTATAAGTCCCAGCAGTTCAAATTATAGGAGATAATTTGAAGATAAATTCAGTTCCTGGAGGTCTAATCACATCCATAAAACGTGAATTCACAGCAAACAGGTATCAACAACATTACAGAAAAGAGACTGAAAACCTCCAGTAACATTTGGTGCTCTCTCACGGAAATAACACAGCAACAACAAATTCAAAGTGGTGACCACACCAGACACAACAACTCTAAAATATTACCAGTCAATTTACACACACTGCAAGCAAAGATTCAACATTCCAGACGGAATTGAAGTTGTCAAAAAATTAGTATACCAATACATTAAAAACCACATCAACAATTATTTTTTTAGAAACTACAACATTTCAAAAGTTAGAAGCAACCTCTACAATAATTTAGTGCACTATTCACAATTGGAAACAGAAGACCTGAATAGTGAAACACTTGCTACCTACTTCCAAAAACTTAATTTTAACATTATTGAGTATTGTGAAAAAAAATACCCAGTACAGTCTAAATACTCTTTTGACTTTGAATCAGAGACAGAAACAAGCAACAAAGGCAAACAAAAATTGAAGCAATATTCAAAAACCACCCTAAATACTCCAATACTACCAAAAACAACTGTCAAACACTTACAAACACCTGAACAAGAAACCAGTTCAAAACTTCCACTTACTATTACACCTTTTCCAGCTTCACTTACACAAGCAGAAACTCCTAATTTACCTTTAAATTGATTTTCAAGACTAGAAGATTATACATCACCCAGAAGTCCCACCAGATAACAAAAAATCCTTCAGACTAGTACCAATCTTCTTGACTATTTAGCAAAAAACACAAGCAAACACTTTGAAACATTAGCCAACGAAGAAAACGTTTCTGAATCCATTGAAGAAGAAATAGAATCTGAAGAAGAAAGTAAATTAACAGATAATGAGGAAGAAAACGAAATAACAGCTTATATTGCAAAAATTCCCAAATTTAATGGAGAAGATATTGAGACCAGTCCCCAAGAATGGCTCAACCAAGTTACTAAAGCTGGAGATACAAATGGATGAAATGCTGCCAGAATGCTAAGAACAATTCCCTACTTTCTCAAAAGAACAGCAGGCAAATGGTTTGAAAACTTGACCACTCTTTTTAATGACTGGACAGCTTTCAAAACTGCCTTCTTAGAACAATTTACCAATAACAACACCTCAATTACACTTCGAAATTGTTTTCGTAATATCAAACAAGAATCCTCTAAATCTGTCATGACTTATATTGGGAAATTCAACAAACTTCTCAGACAAATTTGCCAGCTTGAAACTAATGATTATTATTCCGATGCTCAAATTTTGGATCAATTTATTGCTGGTTTAAAGGATAAACTGATTAAAAAAGTTCACCCACATGTACCAGAAAATTTAGCCACTGCTATTCAACATGCGAAAAACTATGAAATGGCCATAAAAGAAGCCAACCATACCAAACTTGTTAACCTGGCTATTGAAAAAACCAGCTCAGCAGCTGAAGAAAAGATTGACCAATTAACCAAAAAAGTTGAACACTACTTTACCAACCAACAGCAACAACAGCAGTTATAGCAATCACAACAAACACAAAGATACTAATGCCCACAAAGACGAAATCAAAATAACTTTGCACTACTTTCTAATAACCAGCCTCAGAATTGCCATTACTATGGAATCCCTGGCCACTGGAAAAGAGAATGCAGAAAGCTACAATGAGACCAACAAAATAGGAGTAATCAACATTACCCTCCACCACAGCAATTTTATTATCAACCACCACTACCAGCTTACTATTCACCAAGACTCCAATACCAAAGTAACTATTATCAGCCCATCCTACAGCCAATCCAACAGCAATACCAACAACCAACCACACAACATTATCAAGTATCTGCTTGAAGATTGATTCTGCAAAATCTATTCATACCACAAAACTGATACTAAGTAAACAACAATAAGATCAATTCAAACAACCAATTGGTTCTCTAAAATTCAGCTCAACTAAGACCCAACCACTATCATACTCAAACTAATTATCTTATGATGCCAAAAGAACAGGATTTTTACTATACTGCACTCTTAGAAGGTAAAGCTGCAGCACAATGACAAAACTCTTCTTATACTCCTACCACAATCCTACCAGCCAGAATTGCTGAAAACGCCAACCTTTTAGATATATTTCCTTTTGAATTTGAAGCAAATGAATTACCATTCTTGCTTAGCAATGCAGTGGCTAATAAGCAAAAAGCCATCACTGCAATGTACACAGAAGCTGAAATAGAAGGAAAGCCAATTTGCTTGATCCTAGACAGTGGATCCACCAGAAGCATCATCACATATCAATTGATACAACAGTTAAAAAAAAATGTTAACTGACCAGCTCAAACAATTGTTGTTACTGCTGATGGCATGAAAAAGACTCCAGTAGGAGAGATTGACAACTTCCCATTCACAATTGACAGAATTACCATTCTAGTCAAAGTCCTAGTCATAGATGCTCCCCAATACCAAGCTTTTGTCGAAAACAATTGGCTTCAAAAAGCCAATGCTAATCTGAATTGGGAAACACAAGAGTTAACAATCTCCTACCAAGGACAACATGCCTGAGTACCTGCCACTTGTGGTACATTTAACAAACGCTCTGAAAAAGCCCCGGCTTTTGAATTTAAACCAGAAGAAAAAAAACTCATCATTGAAACATTTATGGCACTTGGATCAACCTCCAATTGGGCTGATAAAACTAAACAACAGTATTTTTCAACATATGATTCTCTTGAAACAAAAGAACCAGTAACATCCAGATGGAATGTCTTCTATTCAAAACCAGAATCATGAAAACAATGCCTTTACATTCCACTCAAATGCAAAGATTGCCACAAGAAACTTTTATCAATGGGAGCCTGCATTTCATCTGAAGAAGAATATGAAAATCATACTTGTTATTACTACAAGGCTTGCCACAGAGAACAATGGGGCCACCTAATAAAAAGAAATGAAAAATGGGACAACACCCCTTGTTTAACTTGTGGAGATATGCTACCAAAAGAATGCAATTGGATTGATGTAGCAATGAGAGGAGAAGTCTGCAATCAAACCTGCCAATATGCTTTATCAATTTCAGAAAAAGTCAAAAGAGAAACACCTTTTGATGCTGCTTACAATAGCACCCTCAACAAACTGTACTATTACCCTCACAATGCCAAAATAATTTTTGATTTAGCAATGGCTTTAATCAACAGAGCCACTCAAAAAAATGTTCATCAAATAAAAGAATCAGAATATATTGCATATACTGTTGAAATCACTGGATACAACTACAAAAATGAAGTAGAAGTATATTACCAAATTGCCAGTCACACCTACCTGACCAAAGAAGCTCAAGCTTAATGACTAGAGCAAATGAACATTAAATTATATAAGGAATGCATAATGCCTTGCAATGAACAATGGTGTCCTGAATGCTACACACTTAGCATTTCCTTGTCCAGTAAAAGTGATAAATATGAAATTGAATTTGGAGAATCTGAAGCAATAGAAGAAATAGAAGTCACACCCATTTATCTCATCAAAAATCAGCCTGCTTCACAATTCAACAATGAACAAGAAATAAAGCCTGAAAAAGCCCACAAAATTGATGCTGAATATGATCTAAGATATCCAGGAAAAGATACCCTTACTCTCAAACCTAAATCACTCACAAAAATCAATCTCAAAATTGCCCTCAAAATCCCACCAGAAGCAATGGTCCAAATTGCTTCATGATCATCATTGGCGAGCAAAGGAATTAATGTTAGAGAAGGAATCATAGATGTGGGATATACAGGAGACATTACAATCATGTTACAAAATGAAACCAATAAATTTTTTCAAATTGAACATGCCGAAAAAATTGCTCAAGCTATTTATTTACCCTTAATCAACATTTCGGGTTTATAATTAGTCAGTCAAAGAGAACAATTGGGAAAGAATGAAAGAAGAACCAAAGGTTTTGGTTCAACTGAACGATTCACAGTTCCAGTAAACATAGCTCTTAATAAACAAAATGAATCTCACCAGATTTTATGACTCCCACAACCAATTACTATTTCACCCTTTGGAAAACATCCGGAAATCTACACCTGCTCAAAGTCAACAACTACACAACAAATTTTTGAATCCAACAAAAAAGTCTGCTTGGAACATAATATCTCAATCTCAAACATTTATATTCCAGAAGAAACAAAAAAAATCCGAGTTATTTTTTACAATCCCAACAATTATCCCATAGTTTTATTAAATAACTTAGAAATTGGAGTCATTCACAGTAACATCTTTCAACAAGAATTACCCCAGACAGTTCCCAATTTCTCAGAAATCATTGAACATTTACTACTAAAAATCAACCCAAATTCTAGTTCTGAAAACTACCATGTTGTTATGGAAAAACTATCTCAAATCAACATGAAACAACTTGAACCACAACAACAGAGTCAGCTTAAAGAGCTAATTGCAGAATTTGTTGATATCTTTGCCAAAAACAACAATGACTTAGGAAGAACCAATTTGGTTCAACACCAAATCTATACAGGAAATGCCAAACCAAAGTGACAACAAGCCTACCAAATTGCCCCAAAAAGTCACCAATTTATCTGAAAAGAAGTGCAATGGATGCTTAACAATAGCCTTATTCAACTATCAATGAGTCCATGAATCTTACCTGTGGTTCTAGTTAAAAAAAAAATGGAAAGATATGATTTTGTGTTGATTATTGACAATTCAACAGTATTACTATTGGAGATGTCTACCCTCTTCCCCGAATTGATGACATATTGGATGCCCTTGGAAAGTCCAAATACTTTTCGACATTAGATTTAGAGAGCAGATACTGGCAAGTTGTCATGGATCCCAAAAATTGCCCCAAAACAGCATTTACCATGCAAGGAGAAAATTACGAGTTTAACATAATGCCTTTTGGATTATGCAATGCACCAGTAACATTTCAAAGACTCATGGATGTTATTTACAAAAGCCTCCTTTGGAAATCAGTAGTTGTCTATTTCGATGATACTGATGTTTATTTACCATCTTTTGAATTACACTTAAAACACCTGCGAGAAGTTTTTCAATGATTACGAAAAGCAGAATTAAAACTGAACATCGAAAAATGCTACTTTGGAAAAACAAGTTTGGTTTTTCTTGGCCACATTGTAAGCAAAGATAGAATTAAACCAGACTCTGGAAAAATCAGCACTGTCAAGAACTTCAAGACTCCATAAAATACCACAGAATTGAGAGAATTTATTGGATTAGCTTCTTATTACCAAAAATTCATCAAAGGATTCTCAGAAATTGCAAAACTCTTCAACCAGCTCACTACTAAAAATGTCGAATACAAATAGATAAAAGAACACCAAAAAGCTTTTGAAATTCTCAAGAAAAAGCTGACAACAGCTCCAATTCTAGCCTACTCAGACTTCAGTAACCAATTTTGACTAGCTACAGACGCTTTTTACACTGCCTTTGGTGCTATCTTATCACAATTAGATGATAATAAAAATGAGCGAGTAATTGTCTATGCTAGCAGAACATTAAAACCAGCTGAGAAAAACTATCCTGCCACAGAACTAGAAACAACAGCTGTAATTTGGGCCCTACACCACTTCAACCTTTATCTCAGACCTAAAAAATTCGATATTATCACTGATAATATTAGACTCAAATGGCTTCAGAACAAAAACACTTAGCTAAACACAAAACAAACCTGATGGACAGAATTTTTAGCCAACTACTAATACATTGTACACCACAAACCAGGAAAACTCCACACCAATGTTGATTGTCTCTCAAGAATGAGGCAAGATTAGAATACAAAACCAACACCCATTTGAATTAACAACAAAACAACAAACAATGAACTCTGAAAGCTACAACAATTTTAAACAATATTTAAAGACATTAACAATCCTAACAGATTGGTCCCCAGATGAAAAACATCAGTTATAACAACAAGCCAAACAATACTTCTTACACAACAACATTATTTATTATTGAAACTTCAGAAACCCAGACAGTCTGCTCAGATTAATACAAGAACATGAAAAAGAAACCATTTTATATAACATGCACTCAGACTTTTCATCAGCACATCTAGAAAAAAACAGCACCACCCAGAAAACACTAGAATATTATTTTTGGTTTCAAATGAGAAAAGACATTCATAAATATGTTAAGTCTTGTGATAGTTGTCAAAGAAGAGAAGGAACTTGTCCTACAGAACCTTTAAATCCAATCAAAGTTGAACAGCCTTTTGACCAAATTGGTATCAATTTAATTGGACCACTCCCTATCAGAAACCAAGGAAACTGTTATATTGCAATAGCTGTAAACTATCTCACCAAATAGCCTGAAGCCAGAGCTATTCAACGAACAAATGTGAAATCAGTAGCAAACTTCATCTATGAAAACATCATTTGTAGACATAGATGCCCAATAGAACTTTTATCTGATCAAGGAACACATTTTGTGAACAATTTAATCCAGGAAATTTGTGAACAATTTAATGTCAAGAGACCATTATCTTCACCCTACCATTTACAAACAAATGGACTTGTAGAACGTTTCAACAGAACATTGTGTGAATCATTAGCCAAAGTCTCAACCGATTTTGAGCAAGAATGGGATATTTTTATTCTATCAGTGTTACTAGCATATAGAACACTAAAACAAGATACCACAAAACACACACTATTTGATTTAACTTACGGAAGAACAGCAACATTACCAATTAGTTTCACAGTGGAAACATACCCAGCACAACCAATCAATAAAAACAATTTCCAGAAAACACTACAACAAAGAGCCTACACTCTGCTTAACACATTGGAAAGAAAATGATAAATAGCAGCCACCCATATTAAACACTCTCAAGCTCAACAAAAACAATGGCATGATGACAAATTGCCTCCAGTTACCAATGTATTTAAAATTAGAAACAAAGTTCTTTTATACAGAACTAAAGCTGAAAAACAATAGAGTAGAAAATTTGAAAATAAATGGGATGGACCATTCTTTATCCATGAAGTTCTAGGCAATGGATCATACAAGCTAAGACTTGATGACAAAATCCTAGCAAAAGTTGCACATGGAGATTGTTTGAAACACTATAATTCCAGAAACAATTCTGAATCATTAATTCCACAAATTGGTATACATTCCTCTTTAATCAATCCCAAAAATATTCTCCAAAATTTAGAACCAATAGTTGTCATTGAACAACCTCCCAACTTGAACACTTAATTTAAATTTATTATTATAGTTATTTTCTTATAATTTAGAAACAATCTCACAAAAACAAAACAAAAATAACATAAAAATCCATACACCAAAAATAATTTTCTTTTATTTTCAAATCTCTTATAATGACTATTCCTCAAAACATTCAACAATTATCCTAAAAACTAATGTTAGCTTTAAAAACAATATCCGAATTATCCATTACTGTTACTGGAAATCACATTAATTATACCCAAACAGAAATAGTTACAAATTTAGCCCCAAATTTATGAAAATATCACCCATATAAGAAAAACACAAGAAGTTATTCTGGAATTCACCTGCCAGAACTTTTAAAGCTTGCTTTAAGAGAAAACTTAATGCTCACTCTTATTAGTATTTCACTAAATGCTACTATTCAACAAAAACTTCAACTGTGTCTTAATAAAGAAAACCACAACTATACTCCAATATATAGATATTTTTACATTGGAAAAACACTTCACAAACAAAAACAGGAGCTTACAGTAGCAAACCTCACAAAAGAAGCTATTCGGAAACAACTCTACAATGAATTCAAGACAACAGCTGGACCTACAAACAGTCATTATAAACTAAGAGCTGCTCTTAGACTTTATGACCTATTCCACACCTGTGAAAACGTCCTACAAAACTCAATTTTACAACCTTTGAAGATTCAATACATTGGAAAGCTCACAGAACTAAAATTTCAACAATTTTCAGACCAAATTTCTTCAATAATTTTGGATTACTATCTGGAAATTACAGATGGTACTTGGACTTTGACGGAGCTCAGTTTTGAGGAGAAGATTATATTACCAGACGAAATTAGAGATATTGCTTAGCATGAAATTACCCTTATAATTCTTATCATTAATTAGCATTTCAAATTATTACTTATTACATTAGCAAAATATCTGAAATTATCATTTAATTAATAACCCAATTTGTACATAACACAAATGTAACCTAATTGCAATAATCAATTATGCAATATCTCAAACTATGTAACATTCAAAAAGTTTGCCAAAATTTGTAAAAATTCGCTGAAATAATTGATAGTTCACCAAAATATCTAATAGTTTGCAGAAATAACTTGTAGTTTGCCGAAATGTATCTCTAGTTCAGCGAAATTAAAGAAAATAGCAAAGTTCAAGTTCATAGAATAGTGTTATGACAAGTTGTATAAAAGAAAAGCTTCTTTCTTTGAGAAAATGTATCTTACTTTAGATTTATCACTTAGAACCATTCTTACACACACAAAAAAAAATAAATATCAAATAATTCAAAAAACCAAATTCTTTAATTATTGCACTTGAAAAATTCTCAAAACCCAACTAACATTTTGAAATTGATTAGCTACCAATTTCGGTAAACTGTTAGTGACTCTAGGCCTGGATAGAAAATGTTTCTTTTGATAAAATCCTATTTCTTTTATATTTCTTTTATTTTATTTTTCTTTTCTTATTACAATCATTAGGGTAGCCTACAGACGAGATTCCTGTAAGAGAGTTGACTTTTACAGCAAAGTAACTACATATTTTTAGTGAGCTTCTAGATGAGCAATTTTTGGGAAAAAGTTAACATTTACTACAACGTAACTACATAAAGTAACTGGCAAGGAATTGGCCATTCTACTTATAAGCCCAGCAGTTCAAATTATAGGAGATAATTTAAATATAAATTCAGTTCTTGGAGGTCCAACCACATCCATAAAACATAAATTCACAGCAAACAAGTATCAACAACATTACAGAAAAGAGACTGAAAACCTTTGGTAACAATGTAAATAGAAGCACTATTGAATTAGAAAGTATAGATATAAAGAAGAAGTATTTGATAAAGAAGACAAGTTTTTAACAGGAGAGTAAAGAGAAATTTGGTGATAATACTGTTAATATAACACCCAAAGATTTAAAAAAAATAGTTATAAAACATGTACTTGGAAAGCCTCTGGATATAATAAACTTTAGTATAGAAGATAATAATAATAATAATGTTTTGAACAAGTTGCTTTTGCTTCTTTCTTCTCTCTTTTTTAAACTTACAGTTCAAGTTTTGGTTAAGAAGTTTTTTGCTCTGAATATTGATTTTATGGTAGTGGCTGGCAAATCTGCTTAAGATAAATTATATTTTGTCAAAAACTCTTTTCTGGTGTGAATGGTTTTGGAGAGGCCTTTATCTTTTCAAAATTTGGTGAAATTATCCAGGTTTTTTTCATATTTAAAAAGGCAATAATAGATGTGGCTAAACTGGCAAATAATTGAGATGTTGTAGTAAACACCAATCTTAAACATCTTATTAATAATTGCACAAATTAGGCAATTGTGTTAAAAAAAATTTCTGTAGAAACATCTGTTAAGACTGTACATGCTGTTGTATCTGATTTTGGTATTATTAAGTTGATCAAGATACAATTGGTAAATCTGTGACAAAAAGCAATTGTCAAATTAAAAGATCAAAATCAAGTCAATTTTTTGGCTTTTGAGTGGTCTATTCTTATTGAAAAAGATGCTGTTTGAGTGACCAAAGCTGATTTCAATAAACAAATATGGAATTCCAGAGATAAGTTTAGGGCTTTGCTCTATATATTTCCTATAGAAATTACTACTTATAATATTTTGGTAAGAAAACTTGTGTTATTGATCATAATTCTGTCAATTATACTTGTGCTTACTGTACTACTATGTGTTTTGGCTTTGAGTTAAACATAACTAATACAATAGCTGTAACTTTAGTTATAAAGAGAGTTGGTTTCTATTGGTTATATCTGTCTTTTGCTTTGTGTTCTGTCTGTAGAATTTCTAGTTATACATTTCTTATTTGTAAGTCTGTGAAGATATCATTGGCTCCAAGAAGCAAAAAGTCTTCTCTTTTAGCCTATAATTAATTCAAGTTGGCAAAAATTTATAAAAAAAAGTCTGTGCTTATCTCTCATTTTTTGGCATCAGTAGTTGGTGTCTCTTTCATATATGTATATTATAAAGATAAATTATGTTTTGGTTCTGTTAATATGAATAAACTTTTTCCACTTGTTATAAATAATTTGGAGTTATATTTGGTCAATATTGAAAGCAGTTTTATCAGTTTTGCAGAACAAATTGGTAAGTTGGCTAAAAGATTGGAATTATTTATGTCAACAGTTTTCCAATTTAGCTCTGGATGTCAGCTGCCAGTAATCTTTCTATTACAGAATCAAATAGATGATATAATGATAGGAGAGGGCTTGGGTAAAGCCACTAGTAACAAGACTGTTGTAGTTTTGGGCTCATCTGCTTTTCTTGATGTGATTAAATTAGAGAATATGTTAGAAAAACTTTCTGTCTTAATGCTGAATTTGTTGATTCTAGAGACAGAAAAGAGAAAAAAAAAGCCAATTTTAATGATTTAGTTTTGGCTAGTAGTGTGATTCTCAAATTTTTTTCTTAATAAGTAGTCTGGTATAGAAATTTGCTATATGTAATATCAAAGAGATAAACAATACTACAAAGCAGAGGAATATTATTCATTGGCATTTGAATTTTAAAAATAATATTTTAATTGTTATTGAAACTAAGCTTTACTTTAGCATTAGGCCTTGGATTGCAAATAAATTTTCTGGTGTTAAAGTGTTTATTATTGGTTTAAATTTTGGGTCTTTAGGTATTAGTGTTGCTGTAATTATAAGTGTTCATTTGACAAAGCATTTTTTAAAGGTTTCTAAGATTTCAGATAGGTTGTTGTTAATTTGTTTATTATTTAAAAACAGACAATCAGTTGCTGTTTTGGGTTTGTATGCTAAGGCTTTTCTGAATAGATGCTTGAATTAGACTAGTGTTATTAATTTTTTCATTGCCAGAGCTTACAATAAAAACACTTTTGTTATATTGGGAGGTGATTTCAATAAAAATGATACTAAGCAAAGTGCCAGTTTTAAAAAATGTGTAGATTTGAGTTTAGTTAATTTTCTTTTGGGCTCACAATTTGATATCATTAAATCTGCTCTGGCTAAAATTAGAAAATCATACTGTTTTTTTAATATGTTGAAATTAAAACATGCTGAAAAATTCTGGATCAGATTGGTGATTGACAACAGAATAAGTAGTTTTGAAATAAACAAAAGTCATATTATTAGGAGTGTATTAAAGCATCTTTTTCACAAAGTGGTTTTAAACCATTTGGTTATTGATAATAAACTAATTTTGGATTCTAATCTGGTTAAGTCCAAAGTTGATGTAATTATAGAAGAATGAACTAGGAAACATGAAGTGGTTTCTAATGTTTCTTGTAATTAGTCTCATCAATATTAACTGTTGAAGTACATTTTTAATGGTGTTTTCTCAGATATGATGTGTTTAATTGGTTTTAATGAATTGTTTAATGTGATTTCTGTTTTACCTGATGGCAAAACTGCTGGTTTTTTTGGTATTTCTAATGAGCTCTAGAAACATTATAACAAATTTGTTTTGAATATGCTTTTGGTGTTTTTAAATTCATGCTTAACTTGTAAATTGGTATCTAGTTCCTGAAAAAAAGTTTGGATCTCAATGATTCCCAAACCATATAAGTAGGAAAGCATTTTTATGAATATTCGATCTATTGCTTTAATTAAAACTGCTTGTAAAATTCTTTTTAAGATTTTTTCTGACAAGATTTCTTTGGCTTGCAGTGCTTTTAATGTTCTCTATAAAAATAATTTTTCAGTTTTAAAAATTACAACAACACAATCCTCTATTTTTACCATTGGTTTGGTGATTAAAAATGCTTTGGAAAAAGATTGTAAGCTTTGATTGGTTTTGTAGAACATATAAAAAGCTTATAATTTAATTAGGTGAAAACATCTTGAAAAAAGTTTGATCAAGATAAAAATGTGTAGCAAATTCATTAGATTTTTTGGTAGCATTCACAACAGTCATGTCAATAGGAATATGATTGACTTTGAACTTTTTGGTAATTATTGAATATATAATGATTTGAACCAGAAAGAAGTGTTCTCATCTCTTTTTTAGTGCATATTTTATAATCCTCTTCTGTGTAAAGTCAAGAGACAAAAAAGTATGTATGAGTATAGATTGAATTTTCACTTTGTCACCAAATTTTGTTATGCAGAATCTTGGATTGATTTGACATTTTTTTTTACTGCTGAAGCTTTTATTGATAACATAATCTGGGTTGATAACAATTAAACTACTACTCAATACATTCTAAATATTGCTAGTAAGTTTTTTTGAATCAATAATATTTCTATTAATAATAACAAAATGGTGGCCATTTTTATTAATTGCAGAGTAGAGAGTTTTTCTTTGTTTATTAGTGGTTTGCCTATTTCTATTGTCAAAAAAGAGGAATCTTATTACTATCTGGGTATTTTTTTATCTACTAAAGGATTGTCAAAGCTTAGCTTGGCTAGACACATTCTGATATCAGGTTTTTTGCCAACTTAGTTTTGAGAAAGGCCATCTCAGATAAGCAATTTTTATATTTGGTGTTAGTGGTTCTTTATTCTATTATTAACTATAGAATGCAATTTAGTTTTATTCTGATTAGTGTATGTAGAAAGTGGAATGCTTTAATTTATAAGGACTTAAAATCAAAGTCTGGTCTACTTCTTAACTTCTCCAGTAATACAATCCACTATTTTTCTTTGTATAGTTTAAAAACTTTTGAGCAAATTCAGACTAAGAGCAAATTGGCTTCCATTGTGTATTTTACAAACTTTGTTAGTATTTTGGATTATCTTTTTTTATACAGATCACACAATTTACAAGTTTTGTGTTAATGTCTATTTTATCTTTTAAGCTTTTCAACTTGTATTAGGGTCAGTTTTTCTAATAACTTTTTAGTAGATGTGATTTATTTTTTCTTTGAATATGGTTTATCTCTAAGTGGTCTTTTAAACAATTTTTTCTATCTTTTAAGTGAAACTTTCATGTTTTCTGTTCTTGGTGAACTAAGTTTTTTAAATTTTTTATTTATTTTAGCAATATGGCATTGCTTTTGTAAAACAACTTTGTAATTGTAATGACACTATTTTTGATTGGAAAATCTTCAAATGATGAAAAAAATTGGATTCTTGTGGCCCTATTCCTAAATGGTTCAAGTTTTTCATTAAATTTTTCAGTGGCATAGCATCTTTTTTAGCTTACTCTTTTATGTTAATTAGTTGTGAATCTTCGAATGTTCTTAAGTCTTATAAATTTGAGTTGGTTTATAGTCATTTGTCAAATATTAATACTGGTAGCCTATTTGTTTACACAGATGGATCTCTAAAAGACATGGAAACATCTGGCATGAAAGTTAGAGCTGCAGTTTTTTTTGAAGATATTGGTTTGGGTTTGAATGTTAGAGTTTTTGGCTTGATGTTTTTAACTTTGATGAAGCTGCAAGCTATTGTATTGGCTTTCAAGTGTGTCTCTTTTCATAGCTCAGTTCAACTTTTTACAAACAATCAAGCTGCTTTAGATGTGTCCAAATCAAAGTTGAGTTTAGTGTGTTCAGATTTTCGAAATAAATGTTGAATTAAATGTCAACACATTGTAAGTGTCATCCAAAATAAAAATTTGAATGTTAGTTGGCATAAAGTAAAAGGTTACTTGGGGGTTTTGGATAATAAATGCACTAATATGCTTGCTAATGTTGCTTTTCTTTCTAATTGGTATTTTTTTTCTCATTTAAAGAAACATTTTTTTAAGGCTAATAATAGTGTTGTTTCTGGTAATTTTAGACATTTTGTTTATAACATTTTTCAGTCCATATATTGTGTACATTGAGATGTTAGTTTTGACTTTAAAGTCTTGGTAGATAGTTTGGTCTTGAAAATTGATTGGCTAAGTTTATTTTTGGTATAATACTCTGATTCTTACATGGCTGCTGGATTTACTAGTAAGCTGACTGCTAGCACTTGTACTTATTTTATAAAGGCTTTGTACTATTGGCTGCCTATGGCTGTTTGGAAATATCTGTATAACAAGCACTACCCTAGTATGTTGTTTATGTTTTGTAACAATGTTGAGATCTCAAATCATGTTTTTTTTTGTATATTTGACAATTCTGTTCACCATTGGCTGTTAAACATCTTTGTAACTGCTTAGAATATACTGTCTGATCTTTTTTATTCTTTTTTTTGTATAATTCAGTTGTTATTTTTCTATACTTCAAATGTTGCAGTATATACAGCTCTTTGTAAGGGCTTTGTTTTTAGTGATTGGCTTTGGGAGATTGTGTTTATTTTCAGAGATTTCAAAATTGTGAGTTTGAAAATTGTGAACTTTGTGTGTAATTTCTGTTGTTACCAGACGAAATTAGAGATATTATGTAACATGAAATTATCTTATAAATCCTATTATTAATTAGCATATATTATTGTTTCAAATTATCACTTATTATATTAGCAAAATGTCCGAAATTATCATTTAATTAATAACCCAATTTGTACACAACACAAATATAACCTAATTGTGATGATCAATCATGCAATACCCCAAACTATGTAACATTCAAAAGTTCGCCAAAATTTGTAGAAATTTGCCGAAATAATTGATAGTTTACTGAAATATCTAATAGTTCACAGAAATAACTTGTAGTTTGCTAAAATGTATCTTTAGTTCAGCAAAATTGTAGAAAAGAGCAAAGTTCAAGTTTATAGAATAGTGTTACAACAAGTTGTATAAAAGAAGAGCTTCTCTCTTCGAAAAAATGTATCTTACTTTAGATTTATCACTTAGAACCATTCTTACACACACAAAAAGAAATAAATATCAAATAATTCGAAAAAAACCAAATTTTTTAAATTATTGTACTTGGAAAATCTTCAAAACTCAACTAACAGTTTGAAATTGATTAGCTACCAATTTCAGTAAACTGTTAGTGACTCCAGGCCTGGATAGAAAAACGTTTCCCTTGATAAAATCTTATTTCTTTTACATTTCTTTTATTTTCTTTTTTTTTCTTATTACAATCATTAGGGTAACCTACAGACGAGATTCCTGTAGAAGAGTTAACTTTCACAGCAAAGTAACTACACATTTTTAGTGAGCTTTCAAATGAGCAATTCCTGGGAAAGAGTTGACATTTACTACAACATAACTACATAAAGCAACTGGCACAGAATTGGCAATTCCATTCATAAGCCCAGCAAGTTCAAATTATAGGAGATAATTTGAAGATAAATTCAGTTCTTGGAGGTCTAACTACTTCCTAGAAACGTGAATTCACAGCAAACAGGCATCAACAACATTCAAGAAAGGAGACCAAAAAACCTCCAATAACACTGTCTTGCTTTTAGAAATAAAGTTTGGTTGGTCTATACTGTACACTGTGTTTTTATAAAAAAAAATAGTTTGATACTACTAGATAATTTGGCATTTGTTTTGGTTTTTGAGATGTTTTTGGCACTTTTTACTAATATAATTAAATTACTTAGTATTACTAAGACATTTGGTATTGGTTTTGGATTATATAAGTCTTGTCTGTTTTTTCAGGTATTGAAAATGCTATTTTGGTATATATAAATGCTTAGTATTGTTTTAATCAACTTGAATAACTAGTTATATATAGATATTATATAATTTACACTTAGTTTAGATTACTTATATGATGTATTGTATTAGGCAATATTTAGATCATACTTATAAAATATAAAAAAAAAAAAATAAGATTGTTAATAATTTAACTAATAATACTGTTTATTTGTTTATGTGTTTTTTAATTTTAATTTATAAGAGTTTTTTTAAATTAATAATATAATTATTTAAATAATACTTGTTATTTTATGTGTAATATTTATTAAATTATATGTTATATTCAATAAAAAGCTAATCTAAATATTAATATAATAATTAAAAATATAATTAAAAATATGAATTAATGCTATATATTTTTAGTTTAATATTCTAATTTTTATATATAGTTAAATTTTATTAATAAATCTATTGCTAATTTGTACATATATATAATAAAAATTGTTTATAAATAATTTTTTGTTGTTATTTAAAAATATTTATATAATAAAAAATAAAATTTCTTGTTTTTATTATAATAAAACAGAATTTTTAACCAATATTTTTACATATAAGTTGAATTTTATTATTTAAATAGAATTATTAATAAATTTTACTAAGTATTAAACTTTTTTTATTAATAATTTGTTTTTTTTTTTTGGTTTTGTAATTTTTTTATTTGATATTTCAAATACTGTTTTGTATATTACTATATATAAGAGTTTTGTTTTTAAAATTTAATATAAGAAAGTGGTTTTAATCTTTAAAAATACTAAGATAATTTGTTTGTATTTAGTTTTTTTTAATAATAAATTATAAAAAAAAGATCTAAATATATAAATTTAAATATAAAACAGCAATAAAAAAAGTAATTTAGTTGATAAAATTTGTTTGTTCTTTATAAATTATATAATTTTATTAATAATCTATTTAATAAAATAATTATTTATTAAATATTGTTAAAATTTTTGTAATTAGTTTTAATTTATATAGTAAATATTTGTTTTTTTGGTTTAAATAGTAATATTAATATTAATATAAGTATATAATATAATCTTAACTAATTCAAATAACTAGTTATATATAATAAATACATAAATTATATTTAGTTATAAATATTTAATTTGTTTATATATATTAAACAGTAATTGAATTATATTTGTTAATAAATTTAATATTATAACAATAAATTAATTAAAAAATATTTAATTAAAATATTTAATAAAACATTAAATAAAATATTTAATAAATAAAATATTAAATATATTATGTTAAAAATATTTAATATAATAAAACAGTTTTTTAGTAAATTAGATTTGGTTTTAAGTATAGCTTAACTAACTAATATAGTTTTGGCTTAAATAATTAATAATATATTTAAGCTAATTATATAATATTTTATATAATATATATATAAATATCAATTAAATTACATTTAATAAAAACTTATAAATAAAAATAAATATGTTTAATTTATATTTTTAAATATTATAATTAAAATTAATTATTATTCTTATTATTATTATTATTTTTAGTATTAGCTATTTAATTTGATTTTAATTTTAAGCTTTTAAACATAATAAAAACACAATTTAAAAAAGCTGTATTATTTTTATATTAGATTTTAGTATAAATATTTTAAATAAACAATAAATGTTTTTTGAAAAAAATCAAAAATCAAAACTTTTTTTTTATGTTTCAAACTTCTAAAAAAGTATAATATTTTAAGAAAAGTTTTTTTTGTTTTATTTTATTTCTTACTATTCAGCTAGATATTTTTAAATTTTTTGGTTTAAATACAAGACTATTAGTTTTACTAACAGTTGAATATAAAAAAACCAAAAAAAATCTGGTTTTGGCTTGGTTATTATAAACTTATTAGCTAAAAAAAAGTGTAAAAAATTTTTTTAAAAAAATTCATTGTGGTTATTAGTGCTAATATTTTAAAAGATGATCTTCTATTTGAAAAAACATCTGGTTTTAAAGCTAAAAACCCTATTAAGACAGAAAATATAAACATAAAAAAAAATTTCTTATTGAAAAGACAAATTTTTAACATAAAAATAATAATAAACTTGCCAATAAAAATGTTAATATAACTCCTAAAAAGCTAAAAAAAATTGTAACAAAATAAATATTAAAAATTTTTTTAAGTATAATTAATTTTAATAACAATAATAATAATAATAATAATGTTTTAGACAAATTTTTTTTTATTCTTTTTATTCTTTTTTTTTATTAAAACTATTAATAAATATTTCAGTTTATAAATCTTTTATTTTAGATGTAAATTTGTTAACAATATTATTAACAAAAAAGCATGGTTTTGAAAACTTTTTTAATAACAATAATACTTTTTCTTAGCAATATATATATGGTTATATAAATTATTTTAGTATTTAAAAGAGTGAAAAAGTATTAAATAGATTATTAAAGTAAAAAAAAATTGTTATTACTATTTTATTTTTGGATAAAAATTAGCTTAATATGAGTTTTTATAAAAAAAAATAATTAAATTTACATTTAAAACACAAAAAGTAAATCAAAACCAAAAAACAAACTATTTAATTAAAGTATAACCAAAATTTTTTCAAATAATCATTGAAAATATATGGTGTTTAAAAATTTATTTTGAAAGTAAAGATAAAAAAATTTATAAAAAAACATAACTAAAATATTTAATTAATTAAAACATTATTGTTAAGATTAATCTTTAACAATATAATATTTTTTATTACTTGATTAATACTATAATTAAAACAAGATCAGATAATAAAACTAATAGCTTATTAGATAAAATAAGTCATAATATAAAATATTAATAATATATATTAAAAGACCAAAAATAATAAAAAATTTAAAAAAATAATAAAAAATATATACATATTTTAAATATTAATAAAAAGTATTTAGAACTTAAAAAAAAAGACATATAAAAAAAATAACTAATTATTTACTATAAAACTATAGAAAAAAATTGGCTTAATATAAAATTAATACCTTTTTTAATTTATAAAAAGTCGTATATTTAGTTAAATTACATAAAATCTACATATTATTTTAAGACTATTTTAAATATATCATTATTTATATATATTAAATTAATTAATTTACTTGTAAGCTTACTTAAAATGTTATTTTTTCTAAAAGCTAGTAATTTAATTAATCAGATTTAAATAGCTAGATTTAGAATTGTGATTATATATTATTAATATTAATTATAATTATGATTAACACAATTAGACATAAATCAATTGATTACATTTTTTAGTAACTATTTTTGGATAATAATTACAGATTTGGAACATTAAACTGCATAAATAAATGTGTGTAAAAATTTTAAAGTATAATAAAGTCTGTTGTTATTAGATTATATATATTAATTTTTAATTTTTATTAATGTTTTTTAGTTTTCTAAGATTTTTTTGTATTTAATTTAGTTAAACAATTAAATTGTGTTATATTTTTTTGTTATTATTAAGTTGATTGCTAATTTTTTATTTTTTATTTACTAACTAATTTTGTTAATTAAATATGATAATGTAAACTTTTTTTACATGATTTTAATAGTAAATTTTTATGGTATGTGTTGTAATTTTTGCATTAAAAAACCATAAAAATTTTTGATAACAACAATTAGTAAAAAGTTTTTCAAAACAAACTAAAACTTTTTTTTTGGTGTTAATAATTTTAGAAAAGCTTTTATTTTCTCAAAATTTGACAGAATTATTTGGAGATTTTTTACTTTTAAAAAAGCAATTTTAGCTGTAACAAATTTGGCAAATAATTAAAATATTATAATAAACACTAATCTTAAACATTTAATAAACAATTGAATAAATCAAACAAATATTATGAAAAAAATTTCTGTAAGAACATTTGTAAAAACTGTGTAAATTATGCTGTTATGGTTTAAGAATTTAGCAAAAGAATCATAAAAATAATATAAACTATTCAATCATAATATAGTGCAGTAATAATCTTAGAAAGGTAATGATTAACATAGTAGTAAACACCATTTTGTGATAGTGGCAAGCACCAATTCACAATAGCAGCCAATACCAATTGGTGATAGCAGCAAACACCAGGTTGAAATATCAAAAAGAAAGTATTACAATGTGTTTTCTTGTAGAACTACAAACATGTATATATATAGTAGCTTTAATATTGGGAAAAAACAGTCAAGTAATAAAAATCATAACTTATCAAGCAATAGATCCAATTTTATTCAACAAACTTCACTTTAAATCATACTTTCAATTTAAATATCCCAAGAAACCTTTAAATCAAAAAGAAATGAAAAAGAATATTTAAAACTGAATTATCACAACCCAAAGTATTAAGAAACTTACTTGTATTATTTATTGAATGAAACTATCATTCATCAACTGAATTCCTTGGAAGAATAATCCTTGATCAAGATTATTTACATTGTTACTAATTGATAAAAGCTTTATTGTAAGAATTAGAAAAAGTGCTAAAGGCCATTAACATTCTGTGTTTCTAAATTAGAGAAACACATCAGGCAATTGCAAGGATAGCCTCAGAGAAGACCCCAGACAGTGAGTAGATTTCAGTTCAGCCTCTGAGAAGGAGTACATAAACACACACAACAATCAGGAATTGAAGAATAACTTACATCACAACATTAAAAAGAAAGCCTTCAGTATAACAGTGACATTATCACACAAATAGAATTAAGGAACTCATGAAAGACTGATTGCAATTAAAATGGGATATCAGCAATTAAATATAACAAGAAAACCATCCTGTAACATTTGGTGAACCCTACAAGAAAAAAAAATCAAAAAGGAAATAATAATTAGCAATAATTCATTGCTAAAAAGGAAGAGACAAAAGTGGTGACAAAAACTCCTAATCTTACTGTTCTTGAATTCTGCCATGCTATTTACACACAAAATCAAAGTGATCTTGGATTACCAGAAGGGTGTTGTCCAGCAGAATCTGCTTTCACTTATTATATCAATGCCAGAATAAATTATCATATAGGAAAGGAAAAAGAACCACACAACACAAAACTTGGATTGTATAGAGAATTATCACAATACACTACAAAAGAAGTAGCAGTAATAGCTGCAACTATTGTCAAAATCCATCGAAAAATTAAGCAATACACCAATGAAAATTTTCTAATATCTACAAGAAACACTAGGGAACACATCAACAAAACCAAAGAAAATTTAGAAACTAATTAGGAAAGTAACCAGCAAAAACTAGGAACACCTGCTTAAACACCAAAAAAAACTGGCACTCAATTAATAAAGAAACAATGTATTTATTCACCAGAAGATAAATCGTACCATTTTTCACTAGAAAATAAGATACAAATTCCATTAGAAGCTGCATCATCATCAACATCAACTCCACAAACACCAAGAACTCTTAGTTATACTGATAAAATTAAACAACGTAACTGGGGAGACATACCAATTACAGGAAAATATTCATCACTATTCCAAAACCCTTTTTTTTAGCCAAAATTTAGAACAGGGTTTGAAAACCATGAAAAGGAGTTTGAATCGGAATCCAAAAAAGAGACCAGCAAAAAAACAATCACAAGACCAGTCACTAGAACAAGCAGCCAGTCCAGAAACCAAGAAACTCGTGATCAAGAGGAAAAACTGGATATAAGGGAAGCCACTTTCAGGAACGCTCAAGGAAATATCATCCCACCTTCTCTTAGACCAATAAGCCCACCAGTAGAAAACGGCAACAAAATGACCACACCATACATTACAAGACTAACAGATTTCTCAGGAGAGAAAAAAAAAACAGACATGCACATGTGGCTCAGAGAAGCACCATTCAGGCAAATAACTGGAACAACCAAAGAGCAATTCAAACATTACCTTTCTTCCTGAAAGGCACAGCCGACTTATGGTATCAAAGCCTGGAAACAAAACCCATGAGCTTTGCTGAATTTAAAAATGCACTCCTGGAGTATTTTAGTGACCCAAACGCCGTAATTCAATTACAGAACAAATTCAATACTATTAAGCAAAATACTGGTGAAACTGTCACCTAATACCTTGCTTGATTCAATTAAATTTGCTGTCAGATTGAAGCAATTGAACAAGGATACTACACTGATCCTCAGGTTTTAAATCAGTTTATTAGAGAATTAAAAAACAGCATTTTAGGAAGAGTACACCCTGCCCATCCTAATTCCTTACCAGAAGCCATTACACTCGCCAGAGCCCTTAAATCAGCTGAGAAAGAAGCTAACCATAGTCAAATAATTAACATAATAATAGAGGAAAATAAAACAGAAACATTAAAGAAAAGAGTAATACAATTAGGGGAGAAACTCTTTAAGAAAATAGAAAGTTACCTCATTCCGGATCCGAGAAGAAATACATACCAACCACTCCAAAGACGCAGCCAGGAAGTCAGTGACAGTCAAAATAATTACTCATTATGCCAGGAATTCAGAACAGAAACGCATGCCTGCTATTTTTGCAAATGCGTAGGACATTTGATTAGTCAATGTCAAACACGAATGATGCAGGAAGCACGCAAAAATAATTACTACGCGCCACTCCAAATGCCCAGAAACCAGTACACGTTAATACCATGTGAATATTCCACCACGTTGTTACGGTTTAAGAATTTAGCAAAAAGAATCATAAAAATAATACAAATTATTCAATCATAATATAGCACAGTAATAATCTTAGAAAGGTAATGATTAACATAGTAGCAAACACCATCTCGCGATAGTGGCAAGCACCAGTTCACAATAGCAGCCAACACCAACTGGTGATAGCAGCAAGCACCAGGTTGAAATATCAAAAAGAAAGTATTTTCTCGTAGAACTACAAACATGTATATATACAGTAGTTTTAATATTGGGAAAGAATCAATCAAGTAATAAAAATCATAACTTATCAAGCAATAGATCCAATTTTATCCAACAAACTCCACTTTAAATCA